>WEIU01008312.1:46190-81714 GCA_013389925.1 Aegithalos caudatus
AAAAAAAAAAGGTCAGAATTTGGCATAGCCAGGAGCTGATGCTTGAGGTCCATCACCATCACTACAAGCAATAAGGAACCAAGCCAGATGGCCTGGTCTGCCTGAGGTCAGGAGCTAACCTAACTGTCATGGACATTTCAGATCTTGAAGAAATTTCTTCTGGTAATTAGATTAAGACTTTTTGGTTTACAGGTGTAATCCTTGCAAAGGCTAGAGAGAAGTGAAAACAGAAAACCACTGAAGCTCTTTAAATGGAAGAGGAAAAGCAAGTATTTTCTCAATCTCCATATGTTTATATTTCAAATAGAGGTTGTAGTTTTAAGTTAATAGAGAAAAAGATCCAGTTTTCACTTTGTATTTTGCCCCTTAACACAGCATTTTAGCCATCTTTAAATGCTGTGAACCTCATAAATGCAGAAATAACTCACAGTTCTGAAGCAACTGTTTGAACTCTTGAAAGGCCTACTTCCAGGGCCACATGACAAATTTTGAGTTTACAAGGAGCCCTCTTGGATTTTCAGTAAAAATGAATAATAGGGCACTTAGAGCTTTTAGACTTGACTGCACTTCATGCTCTTCAGTGACACCACACAATTGTTCATGATTTGCTGTAAGAAATGTAACGATTTTTCTTTAATTCTTTTCTATTGAATTTTTGTACTCTTCCTGTGCTACAGTAGAATTAAAAAGGGGAAGAGAGATGAGACCTTGACAGTTGTGGCATTCTGATACACACATAAAATTTCTTAACTTTTCACCCTTTCAAGATATGTAAAAATCTTCTTGTCTTTACCATATGTCCTAAAAACACATGCCATGTACATTGCCACAATGATGGTGTACATGGCAAAGGACTTAGCTTGTCTATGAAATAGGTACTAAGCCTAAAATCCCTGAAGATTTTGCTTTGATTTGGTCTGAATAGTGATCAAATAGCAAATCAATGGTGTTTCTTTGTATGGATGCATAAACCACTAATATCCTTATGCCAAGGTGTCTTCCTCAAGGCTGTTTAAATGCAAAAACTCCCTAAAGTGCAAAGATCAGATTATTATCACTGTAGCAAACTAATTAGAAATCTTATTTGTAGGCCTGTCAATAGACACTGAAAATACAGATATTTGGCATTAAATTCAACTTTCAGTGACAGATTCACGCAATTCGTG
Organism: Aegithalos caudatus; assembly: GCA_013389925.1. Lineage (NCBI taxonomy): Eukaryota > Metazoa > Chordata > Aves > Passeriformes > Aegithalidae > Aegithalos > Aegithalos caudatus. Next base: position 47,357 of record WEIU01008312.1, read on the forward strand.
GGCATCCAAAGTGTTGCACTGAGAGCAGAATTTTGCTATCCAACTTTGCCTAGAATAAAACTTGCTCTTTGGATTAATATAAGTTTTGAAAGATTACAAAAGGTTTCAGTACACCAAAGATGTTTTAAATTTTGTTTTAACATTTAAGCAAGCCAAGAGTCCTATCAGAAGCTGAAATTTCTCTCTTACCTTCACTCCCTGAGACCTGCAACCGTTTGTTCTTGGAATGTAAAAGGATAAGATGAAAACCTGAGAATTCATTATATATTTGGAGAATAGCAATTATAATTGCTTTTCTCACTCTCTCTTCTTGTATGGGCTTACTTGTATGTGTGCCTGCTAAATATGGTACATGTATTTCACTCAGATTAGAAAGCAAGCTGACCTTCATAACCACTTATGCTCTGCCTAAGGATAAATACATTTTAGTGGAAGACTACTCAGTTATGTAAAGATGTTTCATGATGTAAAAAAAATGCAATTTTATTTTCACAAGGAATATATTTTCATGAGAAAGGACGGGAGATTAATCAGTTCAAGAAATCTACAGTTACTTGTTCATCCTAAATATAGAAGTTATTCAGCATGACTGTTTTTTTCCTTAGTGTTTAAAGTTAATAGTACTTGTAAGTGTTGAACAATAGTAGAAGAAATGTCACTCTCATTTCCTATGTAATCAAAAAGATGTTTTGTTATGTTTTGTTTTCTAACTCAGTTTTTAACAGTGAGAGTGGGGTTCACATTGAGTTGACAGTGGCCTTGATAAAGTAGAAATGGGTCAAAAAATATTTACTACTGCTAGTAAATCACCAGTATTACTGTTTATCTAAATGCATTCCTGATTTATAAGAGCTGCCCCCAGAACAATTTCTTAGTTGGTCTAGTAGTTAGATTAAATCTTACTAGATGATTGACTATGTGTTAACTGAGAGGTGGTTAAATCTCTTTTATGAGGCTTGGGCACATTAAAGGTTATTTTCTCACTTTTTGAGAGACATTTTCTCAAATGTCTCTCAAAAATGTAGGACTTTAAAGAGATCTTTGAAAGAGCTTACACTTTAAATGGTGGCTGAACTGGGAAACTGCTAAATATAAACAAATGGAGAAAAGCAGGAATCTGTGGTGGCACGTGTGTTTTCCTCCCCAGCACGTGCTCGTGCCCACACACAGGCACAAGCTGCCGGATGCATCCTCACCTGAGATAAACTTCCACAGTTTTCAAAGCCACTCACTCTGTGTTGATTCATCTGTGATGGTAGTTTGAAAAAACTTAATGATACCCTCACTGAACAACAGCATGAGCAAGGAAGGAATTTAAAGTTGCTGCATTTGCCCTGAAGCAGACTTTCTTTGCTTCTTTAATTCTAGAATCAGAAGTTTATCACTTGGATGTAACCCCATATTTCCATTAGAAGTGACCGTGTCAAATTAGGAAGCGTGTGTTTCCAGTTAAAGGCAAATTTGTAGGAAGAAGGAAAGAGCCTGCCTGCATTATTTAAAGCTTGACTGAGATATCTGTAGATTTATTAGGAAAAAAAGTACAAGCTCTGTGTCCCTCCTCATTCTAAAGGGCTCCACTCTTTCCTCTTGGCTTTCACAGGCACTTTGCCCAGCTACAGGACAGGGCTCTGAGGTCTCCAGAGCAGAATGAAGGCTAATTCAATTGTTGCATGTTGAGACACTGTGGACTCCAGTCCAAAAACCTTCTGAAACATTTACTGCATTGCTGATTTGTCTTCCTTGTGGGCACAGCTCTCTACCTGCCCTGGAAGCTCACAGCTGCACTGAGTGACTGGTGACAGTGTTTGTACTGCTTGGGGGGCATTCTGCTGTATTCTACCCCACTGACTTGCTGCATCTCAGGATACATCACATCCATCCTCAGCTTTAACAAATTACTGCAGTCATTCAGGTTGGTGGGTTTTCTAAAATAGTTTTGCTGTCACATTTTGGGGAAAAGAGGGAAATCCTTAGACTGTATATTATTGGTGCCTCCTTAGCTCTTGACCTAGGAAGCAAAATATCTGAACAATCAAAGACAAAAAAAATTTCCTTGTCTCAAAACCTGTAATCTAAAGAAGCTAATAGTCATAAGAGATAAACCCTTTTGTGCGTATTTGATAGCAATTACATGTTTTATACCGTAACCTATCCACAAGATTTTTATTTTAATATGTGAAGACAGTGTGAACCTCTCATGTCTCTCAGTAATTTTACAGTGATTCCCTATGTAGGAATCTTAATGTCACACACTAGTGACTAGTCCAATCACTTGTCTCCACTGATATTCATAGGTATTCCATCAAAAGGTAAAATTACTCTGCAGTGCCTTTTTTTTGACAAAACTTTGCAAAGCTTTCATCCTCAGGGAATCTTTTTCTGACTTTATTTTATGCTTTAAAGTTCAGGGATTGACACTTGTCATTTCAATGTAGCAGGTAGAAGTGAAAAACTTTTAATCCATACCACAGTACAACATTTTCCTGAAAATGCTTTTTATGCCAACAGTGAGCTTTGCTTGGTTATCCAATGCAGGAAAAACTTCCTCAGACTTACGTATTTCTTACCTTTTAATCACTACCCTTTCAGAAACAGTGGAAGACAGCTGTGTCAGATCAGACTGGTTGGTCCCCAGTTTAAGCCCTGATTGTATTGATGTATGAGGCTGGGTGTGTGCAGACAATGAGAATCTGTCCCTCTGAAATCCAACAGGAGCTGCTCCCAGCTTGGCTGATGAGCAGATCACCCATATAACTCTGGAAAAGTTGAGGTGGCCACAAAAGTTTTGGGGGGAATTGCATTAACCAACACAAGTCAGAAATCAATGGATGTGATTCCTCTGACTGTGGCCCAGGATGCTAGTCCAATTTAATGGAGAAGAAAAGAAGAAAATGGTTGAACAGTCCTGACATGAATTTCCAAAATAGCTCTTAGCCAATGGCGTTTTGCTGTGGCAGCATAACAACAGCCACAATGTTTTCCGGAACAAGAAGAAAAAAAACCATTTCTTTCAGAATACAGAAATTACTGGTGCGAAACAGAAACCTGGATGACGCAAAATCCCAGAAACTGAGGTGTATCTGACAGCACAAGACTTGTCGAGGCCCTGAATCTGATTCAGAAACTGTAATTTGCCAATTCATACGCCCCAGGAAAATGAATCTGTCGTACGCGCTCGCGCGCCAGCAGCATTTTGGCTTGTGATTCCCTTCTGCCAGCGGGAGCTGTGGTGCGAGGTGTGGGATCTTCCCAGCGCTGGAATGTGCTCCTGGCCCTGGTTCATGTCGTGATCGACCTACACTGCCGTGTCTGCCAGCGTGCCAAGGTGAGACTCCAGCCTGAAATAAACTGAATGGGAAAAATGGGCAAAACTCCATGCTGGAAAGAGCAAGGAAATGGATTTTTGGTTTAGAATACAGTAGAATAAAATATTTCAGCTTGTAGAGGCTTACAATGACCATCAAGCCCAACTGTCTGATCACTTCAGCATTATCCATATTACAATAAAGTTATTTCTTAGGTGAAGTTTGGGCTAGGATGGTCTAAGCTCTCCGATGTGGGAAGCAAGTAGGACAGTTGGCAAAGGCAGTGCATGTGAAGTTCCCCCTCCAGGCTTCACTGAGGCTTTTATCAGAGTGCTGTATGCTTGTCTAGCTTTAGTTACTGGATGGTATACAGAGACAAGGCAGGTGTGCGACATTTATTTTTAGATAGCTTCTGAGAAAGGAGGAAAGCTGCATGCAGCAAAATTTTACTCTGGCAGCACAACATAAAAATAATTTGCTTTCTGTCTGCAAACAAATTTAAATCCTTATTTTGCCGTATTAAAAACAATGTAAAATGAACAGTTAGCATAAATAAGTCTCACTGCTCAGTGGACTCTCAGCTACATGTGATAAAGAACGTAGATGCCCATATGTTTAGATGCTGCAAATTGAATATTTAGCCAACTGGTCCCTGGAATAGAAGCAAAAATCTAAAGTTGAGTGCTTGGACCCTTTGAACAGCACACAGGCACATTGAAAGGGCTTGTTGAATAAAAAAATTCCCTCACAGCTATGTGGAGACCTGTCAACTTGAAAACAGTAAGCAAAGGGCATGGCCCTAATTTGGTCCATCTCACAAGATCTGGCACCCATGGAGGCAGCCATTTCCCTGGGGTCTGAATCCAGGCTGGGTCCATTGGGAGGAAGGATGATGTGGGCACCAGGCAGCGCTGCCAGAGGTGCAGGGAGAGGAGAGGGTGCTGTTCTTGCTGTGTAGGGAGTGAGTCACAAGTTCACGTTGCAGCACAAGTGAACGCTGAAATCTCCCATGGGAAAAATGCACTTTGTGCCTCTGGGAGCTGCAGGAGGCAGCAGGAGAAGAAAACTGGGTGCTTTGGATGTGTGAGCAATGGTGTGGGGCAGCCTTCCCAGTGATCCTGCACCTCCAGAACCTCAGTACATCCCTCTGCTGCAGTTTTACTGCCTTTGGGGCTTCCTCAGCTTTACACTGCCTTGATGTATCCTCAGCTTCTCACTGCTTTGGGTGCGGTGGTGGAAATCACAGGAGGATGCAGCTGTAGTGGCAATTTCTTAATTGCCTTTCTTCTGTGGTCACAGCTTGCTGAAATACTCTTCCAGATTATGGGAGCTGTGGTAGTCAGATTTGGAAAGGAAGTCTGTGTGGTTTTGCAGAAATTTGCAGCTAATAAAACGATAATAAGGAAACTAAGAGAGAAAGATGACTACAGATCTATTTGATGACTAGGTCAGTGGTTATGAAAACTGAAAAGCAAACGTTTTTAAATTGCCTGTATTTTCAGAATGAGAGAAAGGAAATTTTCATGGTGGCATTCGAGAGTCACAAAATATCCCCATGATATAAAAGTATATTAATAAAATGCTGGCTGTACTGCAACTTCCAGCTTCAGGTAATGCACTTGTGGCTCTGGGAAAGGGGAGTGCAGATCTTGACACAATTGTCATGAACCACAGAGAACAGGTATTTAGCATGTATAAAACAACAATGCCATCCAGCTCCATTCAACATCTCGACTCTGACAATTGTTCTCAGCTACAACTATTGTCTTGCTGAACTACCTGTTTCTAGCAAACATGGAAGAAATTGTGTTTGGAATCAAAGTATCATCAAGCAGTCAGTTCTATAGGTTAGAATATAACTCTTCCAGTGAAAAACTGGAACATTTTATGTTTATGAAAGAAGGCCTTGGAACAGAAAGATACTTCTGAAAAGCCAAACTGATCTCAAGAAATCCCCAAGATATGATCAATTTACACTGAACTCCCAAGCCATGTTATGCATTGCACTGCTTGCTTCCAACCAGAGATTATTCTAGAGAGCATTGAAACTAGATTTTTGAAGTTTCTTAGATGTTTACTTCCCACTGATTTCATAAGGAACACCTGTAAGTCCTGATTTCATCACCTACCTTCTTCAGAGAGTGTAGTTCTAAATTCCCTGCACATAAAAGCTGTGATGGGGTTGAGAAACAAACTGAAATCCAACTGCTCTGCAAAATCCTTTTGAAACATTTGTTTTAGGTATTTTAATAAATAATTATAGAGAAGTAGCATGCCAGAACCTGATGACCTGCAGATATGACGGTATCCAGAGCAACCTGCTGAATCTCCAGGTTTTTCCATATATTTGAACAGCATATCTTTCCCAGTTTGATACCTATTTCCCTGTAATTCATTTTTCTCAGACTGAGAAGGAGAAGGTTTCCAAACAGAAATTATTTGCTTTCAATTGTGAACAAATCTTGAGAATTTATTCTTGTTACAGTAGTTTTCATGAAGACATAACATCTCTTTTTGTAACTCATCTGTTAATGGTTATTGGATTAAGCCGTAAAAAAATAAAATTAAATGGTAACCTTATACAAATGCCCTTTTGATGAGGGAAATATTTCCAAACCTTGTTTCTGTTTCTCTCTTCAGTTAGACTAGTTTTTAGTACTAAGGAAGTTCAACTGATTGCAGTCAAACATATATGAGCAATTTGCAGCATGTATGTCTACACATCAGGGAGAAAGTCTTCAGTTACTGTGCATTCAAGATGTTGTAAGCCAAGATATATTAGGGCAAGAAAGAAATTTGCAGGACTCAGAAAACTATTCCAGGCACTTGGTAAATAGATTTATTTTCTCAGACACAAAGGGGAATGATAAACTATAGGAATTTTGAAGTCATTCTAGGGGGTCAACCTCCTATTACTTAGATGCATGTATGAAACAGACTGGCAATACACTGACACATCAGAGAAAAATGTTATCCTAGAGCTTTTCTTTTTAATTAAATACAGAAAAATAGTTATGTGAGCCTCTGCAGGGATCTTTTTTTTTTTTTTTTTTTTTTTTTTTTTTTTTTGGTAAAATATTGAGAAATCAGTTTGTTTAAACGTTAAGCTGTTCATAGGAAAGTAAGCCCCTGGAGGTTAGAGAAAGTGTTGTCACTCAAATCTGTTCTCCCAAAGAGCAATTACTGTAGTCATTAATGTGCCTTGTTCCAAAATCTAGTCTGACATTAAATACTGCTTGAAATGTTCGGAAGACAGTTAAAAGGTAGGAATGGATCATTTTCTCATGCAACATGTGCTGAAAAGCTTCTCCGTGCATTCAATCATCTGGCTTCACAAATCCTAGTGGTACCCTTCTGAAGCTGTTATGGAACATATTGGTTGCATATTTCATTTGTTTCTGGCAAGAATAATTAGATGAATGTTTAATTAGAAGTGATTTTCTTTCATGAATCATGGCCAGCTGACTGAAGGGTTGATGACAGTCCATATTAACCAATAATACATACATCAGAATAACTCTGACTTGCTAGTATAACAAAATTATAGGTAGTTTAGAAATGCCCCAGCAGAAGGATAAATCCCCAGTCAGTATAAATTAAAGATTCACTGAAGTTGACAGGACTATTTTATTAGAAACCTCCTAAGAATCTGGGAAAATTTACTGCAATATTATTCAGAAAGATTCCTGCTTTGCTGTGCTCTCTGTCTTGGATTCAAACCCCTGTGAGGCAAAACACGATTCCCCCTCATGTCTCCCTGCACACAGCTTTGTCCACATATTCCCATTCCTTCAGTCCTGTTCATCTCCTCCATCTTGGCATGCAGGTCCTCCATCCACCTGCACCCCTCACATCCAGAGGAAACACCAGCTCCTTTATCCCCTACAGGTAAATCTGACTCTGCAGTAGCACAGCCAAGACAAACTCACCCTCACCACTCCCACCATACCCTCACCTAACAATGTCATTGTCATGGGGCAGGTGGGATGCAGGACATGAAATGACGCAGAGGATCCTCAGGAGAGGGACCCTAAAGCTGCCTGTGCTGAGGGCAAGCAGGATCTGCAGGCAGCTGAACCTCTGTGGCTCCTGTGCAGAGTTGCTCCCCCAGTTTTCCCCACAGTTGTGTGTTGAAAATGGCCGGCTCCTTGGCAAAACTGGTTTTGATGGCTTTTGATGCATTTCTGTGGGACCTTCCAAGACGTGTTCTTTATATAAACACCGAATAAAACATGCCTATTTTCCCAGTATGCTGGAAATTTCATCTTCTTTTGTGAAGAAAATTCATTTATTTTACATCCCACACTTCTCCCAGTTTTTCCAATTAACCTTACAAGTTATAGTTAGTAGGACCATACGTACACATTCATTCCCAATCGTTACCAATTACTTTGGACCACGGAACATTTGCTTGCTCTGGGGTACCAGCAAGGAAACAGTAATTAACTGAGATAGTTGCTGCTTTCCCTTGAAAGCTAAAGAATGGGATTATGCCCTCGATAAACTAATAGGCTTAAATCAATTCAATGTAGTTAATAGGAACCCTTGATAACAGGAAGACACCTCAAAGCCTTCACTGTGAACTTTTCCCATTACTTCAAAACTGCAGACAATAAAGATAAATGAAATTTCAATACTGCAGTTGTAATAGAAAGGGCAGAGGATAAAGTATGTCTAGAATCAAAGCCTAAATTGAATGATCATATTCTAATTAACAATTGTTATAATTCTTCTGACATCTGCAGAGCCCTCTGCGAACTTTAGCTTTCATGTGAGTTAGGCAGGTGGTATCACCCCCATTTGATGGACCTTGAATACAGCCCATGCTAAACTTGAACCTGCTCTTTGCCTCGGAATCTCTTTGCCTTTTTCCATCTGACAGGTGGGATATCAGATTAAATGAAAGCAGGAACAGTGGTGAAGGCAGGGAACTGCCCTCCTTTGCATGACTTGTTAAAGAAATGGGGCCATAGTATGTGATGCAGCTTCAAGGGCTTGTCAAAGATACCTCTTGATCAAGAACTTGGTGCCTACAGGGGGCCTTAAATGGATTTTGAATACTTGTGTAAAAAAAAAAAAAAAAAAAAAAANAATAATTTTTTTCCAGTGTTCACCTGGAATTCAAAACTTTCTCTGGGTGTGTCTTGAATGTTGAGGGGATGGGCACCTCACAAAGAAAACAGTTGTAGCTGCTGTGTTTTAAAATGCTGCTGCTGCCCTCTGTATCCTCTTTAACGAGTTACCCAGCTGATGAGACCTGTGGGTTCCGCATCTTTCAACAGGAGGCCCTGCTTCACTCAGTCTCCAGCAGTCAGGACCACAGGAGATGCTGGGTGACTCATTGGCACATCCTTTCTTGTAAAACAAGGATTTCCAGGGTAATCCAGCTGGATAGCATAAAGGCAGGCAGGAATTCACACTACGTGACTAAGGTATTAGTGGTGAATATCTGAGATCTAATCCATGGTTTTAAAGTTGTATATTGTCCTTCATACAAGTAAAATGAAGGAAAAAAACATTCTTACAGGTACCAGAGTCCAAATGTCCTCTGGTCTGTGGGTTTCAGGGGAAGAGAAGTGGCTCCTAAAGCCTCACCTGAGGTGACTGAGACCTTGGCAGACAGTGGCCACATCTCAGTTTCTTTTCTGTCCCTACCCAAAGGGACACCTGTTTAGGATCCTGCTCAGATCTTCTCAAGGGTCCAAGTGCTTCACCTGGGGCTACATTTTTCTTAGTCTTTTCTTTTTGTATTTGTTTGTTAACTGTGAACCTCTTACAGAACCCTCAGCCTGAAGTTGAACTCATACCCCTAAACTGGGATGAGTAGCTTTGTATTCAAAAATACTGTCTGTACCTCTTACTCTGCAACAGAATACTGTCTGCCCATCTTACTCCCTATAGAACTACACCTTTTTTTTTTTTTTTTTTTTTTTTTTTTTTTTTTTTTTTTTTTTTCCCAATATCTGTTCATTAGGATGCCTGCTTTTACAGAATCACTTTTTCCCCTCCTTCCTTTGATTTGCCTACCGTCTGCTTGTTCCAAATCCTTTTATTCAGTACCCAGCTCCACTGGAAGCAGGAAGTTTCCCCCGTAACACTAAATACAAGCCCTGGTTCCTTGCTTATGAAATTGGACAGCTTGCTACTCCACAGAAGTTTTGGGAAGGTTAATTAATAAATACTGGGAAAAACTCGAAGTCAGTGGGATACTTCCAAATAAATAACACTGAAATGATTAAAAGCTTTATATACACCAATTTGAATGCTGAAACAAATCCAGGGAGAAGAGTGCTGTGATGAGGCTACAGCATGGAGAAGAAGGGCAGCTGGGAGGAATATTAGAACCATTAGAACCAATTAGAACCATATTGAAATATTTTTGGAAGGGTATCTCATCCCATGAATTGACAAAAGTATTGCCATGTGAAAATTAGCAAGGTTTTTCTTCTTGTCAGCTGCAAGAGGGATGAGGTAGGGAAGTCCCATATGGTGATTTACTGCTTCTGCTTAATTTTGTTTTTCATAGATGGTGGGGAGGGAGGAAGGTCTGAAATGGAGGGCAGTGATCTAAAATACAAACAACCAGCACAATTACACAGCTTTATAAGGTTAAGCTAGCTCTGCTTTCAGACAGAGGGGAGGCAAAAGAGCTTTATTGCCTTAGATTGCCTCTGTCTACAAATCTTAAGCACATTTGACTCCACCCTGTCTTCTAGGCAATAAGTAACTGTATTAAGCACATACATTTAAAGCTTAAGTTAAGGTAGGCCCAGAAACCACCCACTGGTTAATTGCTCCTGTGCATTATTAGGAAGAAGACTTGCTCCTAGAAAACCTTAAGGTCTTGTTTTTCAGGGATTTGGGTGGGGAGTGGTTTTAGTTATGGTTTGGTTTGTACTTTTTACAGTAAGTACTTTTTGCACACTCTAACCTGACAAGAAACATGTCTCAATAGTGAGGTTAAACAGGTACAGCTGCCACGCCAACAAAAGAGCTGCTGGTGCTTCTGAAATAGTGTTTTAAATTCTCTGAAAGAAGATACTTTAGCTTACCATGTCCAAGTAAATTAATACTTTTATGGCCAACATCTCCCCATGCCAGCAGAAATACAAATATATCTAAATACAGGTGGCTTGAGTCGAAAGGCATGGTTGCTAGGTAGCCACTGTCATGATAGTGAAGGTACCAGTGAAGCACAGAGAGGTGAGTCTCTTGTAATTGCAGAGATCCATTTTTCATTCTCCTTGAAAATGGGTCTTTTTTTTTTTTTTTTTTTTTTTCCTTCTGTACGGATGACAAGATCACCAGCTCAGCAGGAAAAAGTCCGCAGAAAAACACAAGAGTGAGGCTGTAGTGTGTCTCCCCGTGGAGACACAAGGCTTTTTCAGATGTATCCTAGAAGTTGGTGGGGAAATGGGTGAAGGAGCCCATACACTTTAGTTATGGGAGAATGGTGAGATGGGATAACAGGTGGCAAACAAGCACTGGTTCTAACTTTCAGCGCTTCATGATTGCCAGTAGGAGCTGATAGAACAAGGATAGGAAGTTACCAGAGCATAAATCTGGTTGCTCTAGTTTCAAGAGCTATGGAAACAGCTGTGACCTGTGTCCCTCATGTTAATCCTGTCTTATGAGGTTCTCCTTTGCTCCTCTGGGCAGTGACAGTGTTAAAAGAGGGCGGTGTACCTGGCTGTGAGAAGAAATGCTGCTAATCAAGTCACACCTTAGCTTAAATCCTTTCTGGGATCTTTGGTGTAAATGAGTAACAGCTAAAGCACAGGTTGGCTAGAAATTAATTCCCTTTTTAAAAATCACATTAGTCCCATGGGGCTGGGAATATGTGAAATCACTGCAAGCTATTTACTTTGATCCTGCTAAAGTTCTCCTTGGAGCAGGGAGTAAGGGAATAGGTGTGCTGGGGCTCTGTCAAGCTACAGAAGTCATCCTCTGGACAGTGGAGATAACTTTGCTCATTGCACTGAAAAGGAAATGAGATACAGAGAAGATTAATTGGTTTGCTCATAGATGCACAGAAAGTTTGCAACTATATGAGGAACTGAAACCAACCCCAGATGGATCTTGTAGCACAAGCAATTATTTCTATTTATTTACAGTTTGTGTGCAAGTCACATTTTATGGTATGGTCTTAAGAGACGGCTGCTTTTTTAAACATTTACCAACTGAAACAATAAACCATAATTGCTGTGGTACAGAACTCCTTACTTTGCAACTCAGTTTAAAAAAAATCCTACCCTGTCTCCCAGGGTGTGAAAAGTTCAGTCAGATTTCCCCCACAGGAAAGATGAAAACAATGTATGAATAACAAGGAGTTATGTGCAAGGAGTCAGGGATCCCTTTGGAAAGTATGTTTTGCACAGGCACACTGTAAATGTTATGATGAAGTCCAAGGACAAATTGTTGATGGATAAGATGGAGCTATCAAATATTTTTTCTCTGCACCTGGTGACTTAATACAAGCAAGCAAGACTGTTGTAATACATACAAGGTTGATTCTTGGGTTCCTAAGTCTGCTGGGGGTGGGGGGAAAGTGCCATATTTTAAGCAGCAGAAGTTGTACTTTGCTTGTTTGGGGCCCTTTGTGGAACTCTGGGTGAGCAGTTGGAGAAACTGAAATTTGTTATTCATCACCATCCAAGCTTCGGCAGATTACATGGCAAAGACTGGAGGTTTTGCAGGAAGGACACTTCAGTCTTGGGATTCATCTGGACTTTCAAAACACTGTAGTACTGTTTTGTTGGATTTTTCATGTTATCCTGGCATTGTGCCTCCATCCTGCCTGAAAGGACAGCTCTTGGGTCAGGGAAGTGTGTTCACTCAGCCCATGGTTTTCTGAAAAGACAGCAAACGGGCCTGACAATTCTATCTGAGTCAACTGTAAGACCACAAACCTCTAACCCACCCAATCCTAAAGGTTTAGTGGGATTTTCTTGAGGACAAATGGGTTTCAGTAAGGTTCTTTCAGGCTCTTTAGGAAGCAGTGTCTCCACGCCATCAGTGTAGCAGCTGCATGCAACATCTGGAGGAGACAGAATGTGGAAGTGCCACATTTTCATTTTGGGCACATCCAGAAAAATCTTGAGCCCTTGCAGAACTCCTTTGGGTGCAGGTAACTGTGTCTTGACCACCATGGTACTCCATCTATATTGTGGCTGAACTGCTTTTCTTGATGTGATGGAGAAATGAGGAGTCAAGAAGACAGCTAAGCAAGTGCATTCTCTTGGGCTGTAGAATGGTTGTTGAAGATGCCCAAAGGGATACAGAACTGTGGTGAAGGTTGGCTGCAGATGCCTACAGAGCTCGTTGAAACAGATGAATGTCACTCTTTAAGCTGACACAGTGTGTGCACTGACAGTGGGACATTTACTCAATAAACACTTGGGAACAGCTGGAAAGGCCTGCCTGGCATTTCAGGGGGCCTTAATTTCTCATCAGCTTGTAAAACTCCCTGGTTGACTAGCATGTAGGGAGTTAATGAAGTTACTGCTCAGTTAGCTTAGTAGCTTTATCAGCTTAGTGTCAATCTTCAGTTGAGACAATGGTTAACCACTTATCTCACTAGAAGTGTGAGGTGTGGCCTCACGGGCAGTTATTTTCACAGGAAATAGTATCCAGAGCAAATACATTGATTATGCAGCTCCAGCAGATGATTCAGCAAACAATAGATAAGCCTCTTGCTCTGGTGAAGGCATGATGGAGAGGAGAGCTCACAGGTCTCCCTGGTGTGTGCTGGTCCAGCCTATGACTTAATGAGCAGGCAACCCCAGTTTATCAGTGTCGTTGATCTCTAGCACGGCATTAAAGCAGTAATTCAGGGAACACTGAGTTTTCAAAGCACTGTAACACACTCATAAAATAATGCTCACAACGTGACTAAGAGCTAAATATGCCGTATCTGTATTTTATGGCTGGTGAAAATAAGCATAAGAGGAAGAGAATAATGCAGCTCAACACCTTGGGACCAGGAAAGAGGAGGTTTCCAGTCCCACCCAGCTCAGTGCTCACCATCTCTGGAATATCCTGTGTGTGGGACTGCCCTCTGCCCTTTTCTTCTTGGTTGTGGGCCCCAGATAAAATAAATAAATAGGACAAAAACGGCCTCAACAGTGTCAGTGACACTTTGGCACGAGTCCTGCTGTGGGTGCCAGGCACCTTCCCTTCCTCTCTGAACCAAGGACACTGCCTTCATGCCAGGGCTTTTTTCTAATATCATGAACCAGGTCCCCTGTGTCCTAATGGTGTCATGTGTAGAAATTCACATTTCTGGTGCTGCAAAAGATGGCTGGAACGTGTCTCAGTGGGGCCACAGCTTTTTTCTTCATTCTGACGCTCCCATCAGATTAATCTCATTTCCAGAGCTCTGTGAAGTATAATATCAGCATCTGAGGAAAAGGCAAGCAGATGCTGATAGCTGAGGGTCGCACATGTGGTGGCTTTGTGGTCTTCTCACGGGTAGGAAAAGACGTGATTTCCCATGGGATCACCTCCTGCTCAGCAGTGCTGAGCACTTCCAGGAGATGCCCCAGCTGCAGAGGAGCAGCCATGGGCTGCTCTCTGCCAGACCCTCTGGTTGTCTCACGTTCCCCCTCCTGAGGAGGCGATTGATTACCCTGTGACATCTGGGAAACTCTCTCCACCTAAATGTGCATTTTGAGGAAAGTATCCTTCTGATCAAACAGTGCCTCCTCGGATTACTGTCAATCAGAATGAGCTTTCTCTGAATGAGCCTGATGCTGCCTGACAGAGAGCGATCAAATTTCTCCCAAACCGCTTGGACAAAGTGGAAAAGCATTGCAGGATTTGACAGCAGCCTCAGCAACAAACAGCTCATTTTATAGGGACTTGTTAACCATGAGAAATCTTTGTTGAGCACATGCACAGGTGACCAGATGCTTGTCAGGCTCCCAGTGGAGTAATTTTAGGTGAAGTATGGAGATTTCTTCTTAAGAACCAATATATATTATAGGTATTTTGCGTGTTTGATCCTCAGAGACAATTATAAAATGTAACAGCAACATTTGTCTAGACTTGCTAATAAATAAAGTGGGATAAATTCTGTGAGTCTGAATTCATAGGAAAGATTATAGGAAAAAAAAATGCTGCTAGTTAAGATGAAAAATCTGTCCTCAGTCACCAAGACACTAGTGATTACTAAGGCTAAAATCTGAAATCGATGCAGTGTCTCTTTTAGGAGGGTCTCTAGCTAGAGGTATTTATTTTCTATTTACCTGCTTCCATCACAGCCTTTTGCAACACTGGGAAATGTGCTACCAAGGCAAAACTTTCAACCAAAATAGGAGATCTGTGAACACTGGGGATGAAGACCATGTAACTCACCTCACAGCAGGTAACAGTGTTTGTTAAACTTACCATTCTTAGAATTAGTAAACATCCTCTTGCTGTGACTTAGCTTTTAATAGAAAAAGTTGTTCACAGGCACAAATAAGAATGACAAAAGACAGCTAGTAATTATTACCAACACAAGAAATGTTTGCATTTAGCTAGGGAGAAAGGAAGAGATTCTCATTGATACTTGCATATAATTCTGGCAATTAGACACCATGTCACTAATTACCTACCTTTATAGGATTTTAGAACAATTTTCTAATCTCTCCCCATCCCACATCTTAATTAGCTCCTACTTCCCTGTCATTGACTCCCAAATGTAAGAAGCAGCTTAAGTGAGGATAGCCAAATTTCAGACTGCTTCCTCTAGCAGCTTGTCATAAAGGCTTGTATTAATGTCACATTTTTGCTGCATCCATCAGCATTATGCAGATGTTAGCCATCAGGTACTAGCCAGCTCTGCACTCCACCAAGTGTCCTGCCACTAGTTCTAGGCCACATTTATAGAACAGTTTTTTCTCTGCCATCACAGGGTAATAAAGGCTTGTGAGTGTAGACTTTAAAAATTAAATTTCAAGATTCAAATTCCAACAGGAAATTT
The DNA here is from genome assembly GCA_013389925.1 of Aegithalos caudatus. Taxonomy (NCBI): domain Eukaryota; kingdom Metazoa; phylum Chordata; class Aves; order Passeriformes; family Aegithalidae; genus Aegithalos; species Aegithalos caudatus. Next base: position 62,627 of record WEIU01008312.1, read on the forward strand.
CTTGTCAGACAACCCTGGGTGAAAAAATTAATGAAATTTGAGATTTTCAAACCTTCCACAAATGATGAGCAAGGATGGTCATAATCCTGCAGTTATAAACCTTGTTGATATTCTTGTAGAAAACACGTGTGCCTCACTTTTAAAGTGAGGCAGCCAGCAATAACTGAGGGTCAGAGAGTTTGTGGGAATTCCTGCCAAAACCTTTTTTTTAATCATTGATGCATCACTTTGAAATAAATGTTAGTTTAAAAAAGTCACAGGTTTTGGAAATGAGTTGCTGGGATTTGCTTAAATTACAATAAAAAGAAAAAGAAAAAAAGGTCTCAGCAAAATTGCCCTCCCCCAGAATATTAATTTCACATTATTGTATGAGTGAACTTTGAAGGTCATGGGTGCAAGAGAAGGCACTGAGTGAGTGGAGTGGGCGAGTTGTGCCTCCCAGTAATGAGGAAGCCCAAGCCAGACAGTAAGTGATTATGAAAGTGTTTCCTACACTCTAGAAACTGAACACATAATAAACCAAATGTGCAAGGACGACTTCTGTACTTTCAGTATTAGTTGTATACTCTTAGATATGAATGCAAAAATGAGTCATCGTGCTTGAACATCTTTCCCCCTCTTACAGCAATTTACATACATTGATAAAAGATGCCTATTTTTAATAGCAGAAACCAGAGACTTTTTTTTTTTTTTTTTTTTTTTTTCAGGGGACAATTCCACACTGTGAGCTAATGGTGCAGGTGGCAGTCCTGAGCCCTCCCAGGGCCTCTGGGAAGTCCTTCCTGACTTCTCCACGCTTTTCCTTGCAGCATCTCCTCACTGCAGCAGCACGGTGATGGTGTTACCTCTTGGATATATTTGGGATGTCATAGCTGCAGGCTATGGGATTTAGTGACACAGGTCTCTTTACAAAGGTCCTCAAAAGAAGCTCAGCTAAGCAATCCTGGCTTCCCTCTGTAGTGCTTTTGGCAGGATGGAAGTGCCTTATATGGGAATGCTGCACGGTGCCCAAGTCAAATGGTGGTGCTCTTCCTGAAGTCAGCTGCCATTGCAGGCTCCTTTTTTTAAACTTGAAACTTTCTAAGGAGACAGATGGAGGTTACCTGGGAGGTTCTGTCACATTTTGGACAATGTGTACATGCACGTAGAAAAGCCAGTTCCCAGTCACACTTAGAATCCCATGATTTTGATGGTAGTTCCAATGCTGAACTTCTGTGACTAAGATGAGATCCTGGCACCTAATGTGCACTGCACCAGGGTTTGGAGGCCTGCCTTTGGTTTCAGTGTGGCTTCTACTGTTTCACACACTTCTTTGCCTTTCCCAGATGCCCTAGAGAGACTGGAGCATGGCACTGTAGTATAGCAGACCTTTGCCACTGGCCCTTAGTCCAAGCAAGTCCATTCTGCTGTACACAGATCCCTGACAAACCCCTCAGGAGAAGGCATGTGGGACACCATTCCAGGGCACTATGCCATGGAATAGGTCACCCAGAGAAGTTTTGGATGCCTTTTCCCTGGAAATCTTTGAGGTCAGATTGGATGGGGCCCTGAGTGGCTTGGTCTAGTGGGAAGCAGCCCTACCCCTTCTGGGGGTGGGTCAGAACAAGGTGATCTTTAAGGTCCCTTCCAACCCAAAGCATTCTAGGATTCAGTGATCCTGTGCTTGTGGGGCTCAGGTACACGTGAGAAGCTGGATTTACAGAAATGCTCAGCACTGAGAGCCTGGGCCAGATATTCAAACAAGTTCAGTTGCTTGCAAATTTTCTTTTGCAATTAAAAAAAAAAAAAAAAAAAAGTCTGACTAGGACCACAATGGGAACTACATGTTGAGGGCTTTAAAGAGAATTGCCCACTTAGTGCCTCAGCAAGAGGTGGGCTCATCTGAAAATTCAGCTCCAGATGTGGGGCTGAATACTTGAAAATTTAACCCGGATCTCCTTTGAAAATCTGGTTCTGTGTGAGAACATCTGTCACTGAAATGGTAATCAGACTATTATCCATGTACAATTTTACCATTTACATATTTTAATGACTCTTGACTCTTTCAAGCAACTTTGAGAACCGATTTTCTTCAAGTGCAAGGGATACATTTTCAAAGGCAAACCAGGCTCAAATGTTAAAGTTTGAAAAATCTGTCTCTTGGACCACTGCAAACTGGCCAGGTGCTGTTACCTGGGGACCCCTCTTCTCTTGTGGGTGGGGATGGTGGAAGTGGGAAGGAACATGAGGAATGTCTCTGGTGGTGTCCAGTGAGGGAGCTCCCAGGCTCCTGAGCTCTCAGCCAGCTGACTCATCTACCCTGTGGGGACCAGGGGTAGGATTGCTGCCAGAACCTGCAGGGGTCATCCCTGAATTCTGCAGCTTCCCTCGGTGGGAAGGTGCTGATGCCTGCTTGTGCCAGAGAGAAATCAATCTGCCACTCTAGTGACTGCAGGGGTGTGGAGGAGATTAGCCTTACTCTTCAGGTTTTTGTGAATCCCTCCCCATGTGCATCATCTGTCAGAACATCAGGCAACAAAGAGAATAAACTAATTCCTGGAAACTCCTCCCTGTGCATTTTCTCTGAATGGGGCTTATATGGCCAGGGGCAGGCTGAGCCTTGTTCTGGTAATAAAGGAGGGAAGCCACCACAGTGCCTTCCTGAGACACTGACTGCAAGCGACAGGCAGGATTGTCTCTGCTGTTGTATTCTGCAAGCTGCTGACAAATACAAAGGCATTTTGCTGCCTGAGAAGGGTTTGCATACATGTTTATTTGTATAGCTGGCATCTCCTTTGTTTGCACAAAACAAAATTTGCATACTCAAGTCCCTCATTAAATGCACACCTTTATCCAAAAGTGGCATGCAAATTGTAACATAGCAGGCGTTGAAGATCTACCACATAACTTTTGTTATTGAACAGATTAGATATGGAGATGCCCAGATCTCAGAGGCCAGCTTGTGCTTGCTGAGCTGACAGTTCAGAGAGAGAGTATTTTTATTTATAAACCATAAAGAGTATTATACCTGGAAGTAAGTGAAATATAAAGTTTAAGCAGCCTAATGCCATTTTTACAGGCACTTTTAACCATGCTTTAGATGAAATAATAGGCCATGCCTTGCTTAGCTATAAAATAAAAACCAAATAGGAACATGTGCCAATTGTATAAGCTTCCTATTACCCTACTTAGTCGCTGTATTAATACTCCTTTATGCATGCCATTTCATTATTTTATTGCTTCTTTCACAGTTTATGGTCAAATAAACACCAGAATTCACACAAACCTTAGTTTGTCTCATGTACTTACATATATTTACCTGCATTTGACCTTGACCTGGCAATCAGGTTCACAAATCTTCATCTCAGCACTCATATGAAGCTTTGTTGCCTCCAGTGGTGTGCTGTGCCAACACATCAGCATCTCCTCATGCAAATCCACATCTTTCCAGCTTAGAGAGAAGGATGCTGTGTGGGACAGTGTCAGAGGCTTTGCACAAGTCCAGGTAGATAACAATAATCACTCTTCACTCCTCCACCATTGGTGTAGCCCCATTGTAGAAGGCCACAAATTATTAGACATGATTTGCCTTTGATGAAGACACGTTTGCTGTCACCAGTGACCTCCTTATTTTCCATGTGTTTCGTGATCTTGCCAGGCACAGAGGTGAGTCTGGCCAGTCTGTAGTCCCCCAGGTTCTCCTTTTTGTCCCTTTTTAAAAATGAGGGGGGTACCTTTCCCCTTTCTCAGCCAGTGGGGACTTCACTGGACACATCTCCCCAGCCATGATGGACAGGGGCTTTGCCATCTGTAACTCAGGCAGTGTGGCTGGAGCACTTGCAGATAAAAACTGCGGCAGGAGCATGGTGGAGCCTTCTCCATATCCCAGGTAATCAGGTCACCTGTTTCCTTCCAGAGGGGGCTCACATTTTCCTCAGTCTTCTTTCTGTCTCCAGGGTCACTTAGGCACTTGGGATTGTGGCAAATGGCAAAGCACCTGACATCAACATTGTGTTACAGCACCAATCTCCATCGCTTTAGCCTAAAACATGTGTTTACTCCTGTATACCACAGCTAATTTAAAATTGACTTCTGAATCTGCTAGAACTTACAATAAACAGGTTTATCAGTGTGCTTATTAAGCTCTCAGCTGAAGATTAAAAAAAAGTTAAACAGTATACTTGTGTGGTACAGTGAAAGAAAACGGAAGATGATAACTGAAACGCAGCTCTATATAGGGAGTAAAAAAGCAAAAGGCATTTATAGACATTCTTCAAAATAGATTAATAGTGAGCATCTCATTGATTTCAAGTCATCACAGGTCCAAATATCTTAAAGATGACATTCAGATTTGTACTGAAGTACTGTTACTATCCAGTGATGTCTATTATTAGCAAACAAGCCAGCCCCGATATTAGACACCGAATCAGCGCACAGCTACTTTAGAAACAAAAGTCTGCCAGGTACACTGCTTGCAAAAATCAGGACCTGTACCTTTTTTTTTGCTAGGAGGGGGGGAGCCCTATCACTCACATTTTGTTTTGGTGTGACACGACCTACCGCTCTGCCTGCCTCTTCCACCTGAGCAGCGCTCGCCATGTGGTTTGAATAATGCAACTCGCTCAGTTATACTGACAGCATGTCAGAGAATATTGGAAAAACTGATGCCTTTTGATAACATTTTATAGAGAGGCCTGGCCAACACAGACACTGTGGATGAAGCAATATTTTGAAGCTAATGAGACAGCACAAGAGAAAAGAGTTACAGTTCAATCGCATTTTACAGGAGGAAACACACCGTTTGCTGGGGGGTTTGAAGGCTCCCTGGGGCCCAGCTAATACAAGATTTGCACAAATTATAACGTTTGTATAAACTTCAACCCCTAGTTACTGATGAGAAGTTCAGACTTCAGAAGAGAAATCAGCACAAAGCTGAAGCCATTAAGAAAGATGAGAGCATGCCAGTGTTTTTAAAGTAATGCAGGTTAGCTCAGAGATTCTGGGCTGAAAACCTGGTGGAAGCAAACATGTGAGGCAGGACTTGCATTTAACTGAAACCTTGGGATTTCTTTCTGTACATGTGGATGCAGCTGTAACACATGCAGTAAAATCAGAGACAAGCATGAGGCACAAAAATTATGTGACCAGCAAGTGCTAAAAGCAGGACTCCAAGCTGGGAGACACACATTGATGAAAAGGAAAATATCCGTACTTTTTCTGGATGTAAATTTAGAGACAATTAAGATAGAAGGTGAAGTAGCAAAATCTATGAAACTGCTTTCTGAGGAAAAGAGTGAGCCAAAGTGATTACACTCAGGAGGATGAAAACAAAAAGGGGAGATAGAACTGATACTCAAGTTGGCTGAAAACTTTCAATCAGCCATTAAAAAAAACAACCCAGAAGAAATGAAATTATTTTTCTAATTATGTTATATATTACCCCATGTACATTTTCCTAGAAAAGTTTATTTTAATAACACTTCCTTAATTAAGAACATGCTCTGTCTTCGCCCAGCCAAAATGAAAAACATTTTTTAGAAGCTAATTATTCCTTTGAGATAGAGTGAAAAGGAACAAGGAAAGCCTGTAAGGAGTATGGCATGATAGAAAATACCTTTGCTGAAGCTTTTTCTTACACTGTTTATGGTAAAAAAACAACAACAACAACAACAAAAAAACCCCATGAAATAAGTTATTTTGCAATTTTTTATCTGTTTTGGGACTGAAGGAAATATATTAAGAAAAAATCCAATTATTGACATTCTTCAAAGACAGCATTTCTTATGAGTCAATCACACAGGTGAAGGCAGACATGCTTCCAGAGTAACATGTTTCCTGTGCTATGCACATGTGCCTTTGCATACAACACACAGAGTGGATATGAGCCCTTTAATATCCATTTTTCATAGGTCTAAATACATAGACTAGAGGGAAAAAAAAGAGGAGGATCTGACCCAAATGCTACCCACATTTATTGCTCTCATTTAGGTCAGTAAGGCAATCCCGATGCACGTTCCTTACTGATGAAACCGTGTAATGGCAAAATGATTTCTGTTTGACTCTTGATGGAGAACACCACAATAACTTATTTATCTGCTCTGCACACAAGTGGGAACCAAAGCGTTGCTATCTGAGGCCATAAAGGGTTCTCAGACTTGAGCAAATTTGGCACTCGGTGACGGTGCTTCAGTGGCTCTTGCTGCTCAATAGCTGCACAAATAGCCCAAATGCAAACACGTTACCTAATCAGCTATCTGTGTACTCAGAGATATCACAGCCTACAAATATATGCTTTGATAAAGGAGAGTTCATGGTCCAGATACTCATTCTTATAGAAATGGATTACATAAAGTTGAAAATGAGGAAATAAGCACGTGACCATGCAGTGTGTCAGCAAATTGCTGCAAACAAACGTGGCCTTGAATATACAAAGATGTGAGGGCATGCATTTCTTCCAGAACACGTTTCTGTCCATGCTTTAAAAGAGGAACAGCCCAAAGAAGACAAGAAAAAGATCTTCAGAGACACACAAACAGGTTTTTACACCACCCAAATATTTGTACTGATATAGAAACACGGCAAAAATAATGGGGCCATATATATTCTGGAGGGAAAACACAAAAAATAAAAAGAATACTTCATAGGAGTGAATGGAAATTTTAAGGGAGATCTGGTACTGAGAGCCACAGAGCAACTTCTGCTATTTTACAAAGCTCTGTTTATGACACTTTCTTGTAAATTAGTGGCAAGTCTGTCTTTATTAATCTTTTCCTCTCTTCAGCTGAAATTTAAACAAAAATGGAGGCCTATATTATACTGCTTCTCCAACAAATAGATGATTACACTATCAGAAAGGCACAATCAGCACCTACTTCTGAATAACAAAATAGGCATAATGAATTTCCCTCCATCCTTAGGTATCAATATTATTCACATTCGGATTATTAAAGTGTCTCCTTCAGTTAAGCAGATTTAGAGTACTAAAAATGTGGAAGTTAAATACAAGCATAAATAAAGAGAATGCCTGCATACAAGTACTCATTTCAAAGGTGAATTTTCTAAGAAGTGGGGATCATGGGCATTTTATTGATTCTCAAGAAACACAAAGATTAAAAGAAGAACAGAGAAGCTACTTAGATTGCACCCATTAGCACATACGACACTGCAGCTGAAATTAGTATTTGGGCAGTCTGGTGCTTCCTGAATAACATGGCCATGATACAGTCAGCCTTTACCCAACTACTGCATGTCAGAAGATGACTACTGACAAAGTAACCTGAAAGAACTCTTTCTCCAGCACCAGCCTGAGGCTGAAGCAGTCTTCCCACTGCTCCAGTTTCCTTTTCATTTAATATACAGAGACCTTTATGGTTATTTCTTTCCCAGACTGGTGTATTTGACAACATAAAATAAGCATGAACAATAAATTTTTTTCCTTTCATACTTTCAAAAAAATCCTTTCCCAGTTCATTGTAACTCATATTTCTTCTCTCTTGAAAAGCAGTGAGCTGAAGAGACTAAGACAGTATACTTTTTTTCCCTTGTTTCTGCCTGGCTTTTCTTTGGACCCAGTAAATCCACTTAATCCTTTTCTGGGCTCAAAGGCTTCTTTGGCTTTTTTATCTGGGCTTCTGACTCCAAGACAATTTGCCTCAGGGCCCCGGAGGAGGTTTTTTCCACATTGCATGACCCTTTACTTGCTCTTTGCAACCACCAGCGCCGTGATTTCGGGGGAGTGATGCCAATTCAGAGCCTCACCCCAGCTGTCTGCGAGCCATCTCCCACCTGGAGCTGTCCCCAGAACCATGAGAGGGCAGAAGCTGCCAGCAGGAGAGCCGCTGAGGATCCTGGATGAGATGGCAGCTCCAGGCCCGGCTATTTGGCTGGCACATGTCCATCCTCTTGCCCTCTCTCAAGGAGAGCACTGCAAAATGGAGGAGAGACTTGCAGCACCTCGGGGCCAGAGCAGTGCCTTGGCCAGTCCTTCCCAGGCTGCTGACAGAGAAGTTATTCCAAGGACCTGATTGGAATCATGTGTCTGGACATGTGGATGCAGCTCATGGCAGGGTATCACGATCTCCTTGAAAGGCTCCATGGATAAAAGGCATGGCTGATGTCCTGCCCTGCTTTTCTGCCTGATTTGGCTGCTGCATCTGAAGTCCTTGGTGCCAGTCAAGACAAAGTCCTCTGATCCTTCTGCTGGAGCTCTTCTGTTTTGTTTGTTTGTTTGTTTTTGTTTGTTTTGATTTTGTTTTTGGGGTTTTTTTGTTTGTTTGTTTTGCTTTATTTCAGGCTAATCTTCTCTTTTGAAATGAGGGGTTAAATGTTGACTGAAAGATCAAAAGCATTTTATTTACATTTAATTCCCAAATGCTACAATTTTAGAAGTTAGTACCCTGAGGATAAATTAGCCTATTGCAAGCTTTGTTGACGTGGATGCAGGCTGATCTAGTCAGCCTATGACACTAGATGAGTTGTAGTGAAAAGGAAAAAAAAAATCAATGTTAAATAGGTTCTACACTTGTCTAAATATTTATTTTTCATAAAGTATTTGTAATTCTACTGGGAAATTTTTAGATATGGGAGATTAAATATACTGGGGGCTTACCAACTCTGTTAAAGCACAAATTAAGGGCTTGGTCCTGGAAGACTTAGTCTTGCTAGCTTCAGTGGGGATTCTTTCTTTGAATAAGAAGTTCATGAGAGCAAGCACAGAGTTTTAAACCACCATTGGGAGGATACAGGCACCATCTCTTTCCTTATCCTGTTACACAGGAACAATAGCACCATAATTGTACAGACAAATTATTATTAAAAAAATCCATTTATACATACATCTGTTTTATTTTCTGAACTACACGTGTGTCTTGGATTTTCCCAGTAACTGTATATACATACAAATGCATAATAATGGGCCAAGTGTCCATTCTATTTACATCTTTGATACTGTGCAAAATGCCTTTCAGCTGGTTGATTTTACTAGACAGCATTATTTTCAAAGAGCATTGTTCGATTCTGGCTTGGTGCACTGCAATATTCTTGCTACAAATAATCTTTTCCGTGAACTCTAATGCTCCTGCCAAACTGGCAAGTTAAGGGTGAGCCAACCTCCAGTGCCTCATACCATGAAAACTCAGGCAGCCTTGTCTTACCAAGCACAAGGAGCTCCACCACCATGAGTTTTCCAGGCATTAAGCAGTGCCTGGTGTTAGGCAGGGCATGAGGGGAACAGACGTGCAGAGCCACGCTGCAGCTGATGGAATGCTCCTGGAAAAGTTACATTTCTTTATCCTGCTCCAGGTCTCCCCTGCCCCCAGTCCTCATGGAGGAGAAAGACTCTCTGCAGAGTGGACTCTGGAGCTGTCCTTGGCTAGGATGTATGTCTGTATTTTGTTTAGTTTTGCATCCTGTTTCACATTTATGATATTTCAAGGGCAGCTGGTCAAAACACCTAAAAATGTAGAATCTGCATTTTTACAACACAACTCTGGTTATTTTTCCCCATTTGCAGAAGAACTTTTAATTAAAGAACTACATTGGACAGTTTTGTCCAGCTGTTAATGCAGTAGCACCCAGGTGGGATTGCCATCAAGGCCATTTTCTGAGAAGCAGAGTATGTGTTTACAAGTGACTACCTGAAAACATGATATAATCTATTGCAGAAGCTGCTCTTATGTCTGAGTCCACAGGATGCTGGTGTCCTTGGTGTGAGGCTCTGTCCTGAAATATCTGAATTTACTCTTTGTAGGACATGGCAGTTTAATAAGGGTTGGGCGCAGCCAGGCTCATCTGTGATAAAAGAAGCTTTGGGAGTAGCAGATCCTGCATGTGGGCATGGGGGAGAGGAGAGACACACATCACCTACCTCAGATACACAGCATTTGCAAATAGCTTCTCTTAAAAGAGAGCAGTGTGACCTGTCATTCTAATTACAAGTCGATGGGAACTTCATGGTTACCTTCCCTAAGGTAGGAAGAGCCTTTATGTAACATGCAGCTTCATCCAGAATCATCCTGTGGCCTTTCGATTCAAAAAGACATCTCGTCTCTCTAGGCAAACTCCTCACTTGAAAACAATTAGAATATTTCTGGAAAGTAGAAGAGAGATGTTATTTTTGTGTGTTCACACATGACTAACCTCAGAGCTGATACAAAATAAATGTAATTAGGCCCAGACAAGTTCTGAAACTATTATTAAGGTGCTTTTAAAGCTAAGCTAAAGTCAAATCAAGCTCCACACTGCCATTAAGGCTTTAATGAGTTACTTTGGAAACATACCTGGACTTATATGCCAGAGTGGAGGTATGTGTCTTTTCAAGGGCAGTGTTACAAGACTGGATAATATTTTGAAAGGAGGTAGGCCAGCATCCATTTATATTTTTATTGATGGAGGTGCTGCCTACTGTCAAATGACATTTCTTGCTGATAGTTACCAGCATACCTCTAATATCTACTAGATTGGATAATATTATTAGTTTTGAATAACAGGTTTAACAGGTTTCCATTATGTTCTTTTAAAGTTTCTGTATATATTTTACTCACCCTTTTCATCTGTCAGGGTCATATGCCAAAACATGACATAAATAATTAATCATAAATTTCTATTAATCTATTATTCATTCACTTAAGTGGGGCTATAGTATAGCAATTTCCTTTGTTATGTTTATGGGAGGGGACTCCTCTTAGGTCTTATTGCAAATAGTCAAAAATATTTGAAGGACTCCCCATAAAAAAAATTCTCAGACTTGCCACTAGTTCTTGGCTCTGCTGCAGGGGGGAAGGGAGTGCATGTAATAGCCAAAGTAAGCAATTCATTTCATATCCTCTTCTAAAAGGAGTAAGATTGTGTCAGCCCTTTCTGAGGAGCCCTTTTGAAATCCTTCACAATATTACACAGATGTTGTTTCCATACTTAATTCCTGTAAGCAGCAAGGAAACTTAAAGAATTAAGAAAAAGGTCTTAATATATTTTCCAGATTCTATACTATTTTTTTTTCTAAAAACCCTACTCTGTGGCAAATTCTTTGGTGGATATTTGAATACGCAAACAAGATGTTAAATTAAGCCAATTACATAAATGTAATTACGCAAGTTCTGTGGGGTACCTGCGATGGGGACAAATCAGAGAGTCAAACAAAGGGCAGTTGTGGTTGCACATCATATCAGCACCCTAGACTTGAGCAGTGCTTTCTCTCAGTGTGAATGTTGATCAGAGAGGCACAAGCAGCGATCCAGCCCCTTTCCTGTCTGGAAAATCCCCCAGCTCCTCTTGAAACAAAGGTAATGTCACCTTTATTAGCTGCGTGCTCTATTTTCTAAGAGAACAGTTAAATGCCTCAGCTTGGTGGCACACCCAGAAATGAATTGACTTGTCTTTTGGATGGAATTCAAAAAATGACCAATGTCTGCTTCTGTCACTTTTATGCAAACCAAGGACCGGGGCAAAATGCCATCCCCAAGCCCTCAGCTTTGCCCTGGGCTTGGTATGTGAACCAGTGATTTAGTGGAAATAAATGCAGCTGCCTCTGAAGACTGAACTCAGCCCTAGCTGAAGTCACTTCTCACCGAGACTGGATTTGTACCAGGGCAGAGTTGCAGGGAAAAGAAGAAGTGATCAATCATATTTTCAGCATGAATGTTACTCGCCTGCTTCTGGCGATTCTTTCACGCTAACACAGCCCTGCTGGCAGCTGTTGAGTTGCTCTTTGTAGTTTCACCCCCATAAAAATGTTATCAAGATGGAGTTTTGGCTGCAGCCTCTCACAATGCCTCCTTCAACTTGTACCTCCTGGGATGTGTGAGAATAAAACCCCAAACAAACATTAGAAAACCAGGAAACACTCCATTAAAGTCTCCCCACAAACCGCAGGGTTAGGGAGAGTAGCAGCAGGACACGACGCAACGCAGGTTCTTGTTTTCAGTCACTAGGCAGGGGCAAAAGCCATGGCTTTCAGTCTCAGATATTTTGAGAGTAGCTTAGTGTCTACAGGATGCTTCAGAAAAGCCACTGTGTGCCATCCTGGCTGTGCAGCTGGAGCCTGGGAGAGGCAGTGTGCTGACTCCAGCGCAGCCAGGGAGTCAGCAGCAGATGCCACTTGTGAGAAGTGCTCAGAAACCAGGGAGAGAAGTTAATGCACCTCTTTCTTATTCCTTTTTTTGTTTGTTTGTTTTCTAATGAGGAAGTCAGGAAAGTAAGACCTAAACATGCTGATTTGGATCTGTTTTGCATCCAGTACTAGTTCGCTCCACTAAGAAAAGCTAAAACCTGAGCTTTGGGAGAGAAATCCCACACTGAGGTCTGACATTTTTGTCCTTGCTTCAAGCTTCCTGCAAATCTGGAGGAGACACCACCTTGACCTTTCATTTCTTTCTGCACTGCAGTTAAATTTGGGATAAAATTCATTGCATGGAAACATGTATATTGAATACCTTCAAGAAATATTCGTAAAAGTGAATTCCACTGTTTAGTTACCTTGCTATTTTCCTGACACAACAAGGCAAAGACAAGACTGTGGCAAGCTTAACAACTACAAAATAAGTGATGAGGCATTGTGTGCTGTGTTTCTTCTCCAGCTTATTGCCAGGGATAACAACGGGCTTTATGAGAATTTGTAGAAACACCAACATGATGCTGCAGGAGGGAGATTTTTATTTGCTGTCAACACAGCCAAATTGGGGATTGTGAGGAGACCCAGGGAATTTTCTAGAAGTGAGGAACCAAGGCAGCAGTCAGGAAAGCTGGTGCTCAGCCTCCTGGTCAAAGCAGAGCACTGTCAAGGTTCCTGCAACTTCAGACCCCACGTCCAAAAGCCAGCCTAGCAGCCAGGACAGGACAGAAGGCAGCCACCTTCTGGTACTGTGAGAAAGGCAAATCAGGGGAAGATAAAATTTCCATCCTGAGCCTGCAAAACGCTGTGATTCTGTGAAAATGTTTGGGTCTACTGCCAGCAATGCTGGAAATGCTCAGACGGGCCATTCTTCAAGCAGAGGCAAATGAACGTGCAGATTAGCAACTGGAAGAGGAGCAAGTGCAAAAATGTTCTTCCTGGCAGACACATCCACTGTATAAACACTGACCTCCCACAGGAAGAAAATAAGAATGTGGTATGGTTTTAGATCTGTGAAAAGTGGCATATTCTGATTCTAAGAAGTGCTTTTATTTTTGAGCTCTTCACATATTTCTGCTTCTCCACAGTTGCTCTATCCCAGACCTATGCTGATGGCTTTTGGGGAAAAATGTCAGAGTTCTTTTTCTCTGGAGTGTGATCATGCTCCTACAAGGTACTTTGCCATTGACAAAGGAGGAGGAATGGGGCTTTGATGCTGTTTTGTGTTTGGCTTATCTTCATCCATTCAGAAATGAATATCATTGTGACTTTCTGCACTGTGTAAATGGGAAAACATAAACACCTGCTTTCAAAATTATGGAAGAAAACATATTCTGCCTTTAATACACTGAAAACTCCTAGTGTAAGATATCAATTTCTATTTTAATGGTTTGAATCCATAGAGAAAGCATTTAAATCCATACTTGGATTGCACTATCAGTTGCAGTCTAAAAAGAGAAATTTGACAAAGAGTCCAGCTGTGTTATTTTAGAGTAAAAGTGCAGTAAGTCACAGGAGGATCAAGTTTGATGGAATATAAGTAACTCTTTACCACCCTTCTTCACTGCATTAGCAGCACATGAGTCAGCCTGGTACTGATTATTTTGCTTCTCATATTGATCAGCCCTTCTTGCTTTAAAATTTCTTGGGGAAAAAAAATACTCAAAGCTTTGTTCCAATTCCAATACTGTGATGTGAGGCTGGACTGAAAACTTAAAGCTGTGCTGGTGTCACAGATACTCATGTGTCTGACTGAAAAGCTAATGATAATTATCCTGTTTCAGAGAGGAGAACTCTATGACCCCAAATAATTTTGGGTTTGTGCCTGTTCTGTTGGATAATGCATTTCAAACCCAAGAATAATAGTGCTGCATTACCTGAGCCTGTTTCTAGTCTGTGATTTGGTGGTCTGGCTTTCTGTCTCGGCTGAACAGCCCATGTTCTGACTGCTGCAGAGGAGACAGAGTGCTGAGGGGTTAGGAAATGTTGCACAGCTCCAGCAGTGCTCCACTGCCATGAAAGTTCACAGGTCTCACTGGCTTAACTGGAGTCAGAAATAGGGTGTGAGTGTGAAACCCAGGAATCTGAGCCTCGGGGTATGCTGAGGTTCTCCAGGTGTTGCTGTTGCAAAACTGAATAGCACATCACTGTAAATTATCCCTTGGAAATATAGTAACCTGGAATCATGGCTTTATGAATTGATTTTTTTTTTTTTGTTCCTGTAAATAAAAATATCCTCTGACATACAACAGTGAATGAATTGAAAGAAGATTTATTTTGCACCAAAGCTGTGCTACACATGCACAAACACAGGATAAGTCTTTTGTTCCATTGTGTGCTAATTATTTTCATGAAAAAAGATGAAGAAAAGGTCACACGGGTTTTGCTGACATAAATTTAGAAAGAAAATATTTAATTACAGATACACAGACAATTCTAAAATTTTGTAGCATTTTTGGAAGAAACTGACAATTTGCTCATTGGAAAGGAATTGGTTTAATGAGCTCAGCCTAAGGAACCTGAGTGACCAGGGATCAGGCCCTCTGACCAGAGAAAGTGGATTATCATTGTAACAGAGTGTGTGGTCCCTTCATTGTGACGAAATATTATCAATGAGATGTAAGGCCAGTGCAGCTGGAACACTTTTTTCTGGACAAAGCCCATGCAAACCACTAGGAAAGAGACAATCCCATCCATACAGCTTGTTGGTTCATAAGCAGAGTCTAAAATGTATAAAGCTGGGTTTTAATAAGTGTGAGGGAGCTTTTTTTGCCTTTCATGTGATCGCATTCATGAAAATATTTAGTCTGAAATACAGGCATATCTAATATTTCAGGAATCTTTTGGATCATCTCGCATTATCTTGGCTGTTCGTAGCTGAACTGAGATTGCCAGAAATCTGACTGGGCTTGATATGACTTGGAAAGAAACTGACCCTTTAGTAAAGTCAGCAGTTCAGACACAGATAACTTTTTTCCCCTCTTATGATTTTTCTTTGACAAAAAATGAATTGAAAAACCATACAGAAGGTAAAGCTAAAAATAATAGATAAGAAATATATATTAAACTTAACCTCCTACATTAAAATGGTGCAGATCTTGATTAAGTTTGACATTCTCACTTGCAGGTGATTAAAATGTTTTACAGAGTAGTGTGCTTGAGATGTGTATACATGCACATAAAATTAAACCATGGCATGTGGGTAAAAAAAGCTTGTTGAAAATTTTCTATTTCTGTTAAACAAAAATTTTATGGGGGGGACATGCATTTCTGTCTACTCTGTGTTCTTTTTTTTTTTTTTTCCTAGTAAATACATTTATGGGTTATAAACCTACTAGTCTATACTAGGAAAGAATCCAGGCTGTTTATGGTAGAATTGCCAAGCGAATGATATGTTTTAGTTCCACTGTAAATTAGCTTGATGGAGCAGTAATTGCTTGCATCAGTTAGGAACGTGGGTTTATATGTTTTATGGTATATTAAGACAGTGACTGCACTTGTGCAGTGCACTATGAAATCTTGCCTCAGATGAAGGCTGCCTGGCCTTTTCTGTGCTTGCTGTTGTCTATAACTAAACCATCATTACCAGGGATTTCATGTCATTCAGGTCCCGTGTGAGCAAAAACTTGGCTCAAATAGCTTTCATATGTCACATATTTCATGTATCCATATTTCATATTTACCATTTAGCTCTGAAAGCCCTCAGAACTAGAAGCTATATGGCTTGCCAGGGGAGGAACATCAGTGGCAGAAATCCCTTCAGCTGTAAGGAGCTGAGGATCGTTCTTCTCATCTCAGGATTTTTCCAACCCACCACAAAACGTAGAAGCATACCCTTTGTGCTTGTCACGGTGGGCAGCTGGCTTGTGTTGCCTCCCAGGTGGTGCCTTTTGCTCTGCCAGGGGCACAGCACATTGGAAACAGGTTTTCTTCTGCTCCATCCTAAAACTGTGCTGTTTTAGGATGGAGCAGCAAAGGCAGGGGTGCTCAGTGCAGCTCTGGCAGCTGAAAAAAGGCTTGGTCACAGCCTAGGCAAGCTGCTGGGAGGCTGCCCCTCGGCCAGGACATCCCTTCTGCTCTGTGCCTCTCTCATTACTGCACCAGGTTGTCTGGTGTCACAACAGAAACCAGAATGGAGCTCAGTCAGTATCTCACATCATCCTGATTCCTGAGTTTTTCCCATTACAGGTGAGTTCCATAGCAGGAGAACACACAACTTTGCAATTTTTGTCTCATCTGACCATTGCTAGAGCACACGGTTGTGAAAATTCAAACTTGCAAATCATATACATCCCTCTCTAGAGTAGATGAGGATACCTTTTGGAATGAAATTCTGGTGCCAGCACCTATATTTCCAAATGAAAAAGTCATTACCCACATATATTCTCTAATACTTGCTTAAATTTTGCTGTTTCTACAAGCGTTCTTGCCAGTAAATGCAATAGCTAGAACATGCACAGTAAGCAAACACAAAGAGGGCATTGAAACAGTTGAAGAGAATATGTTTATAAACTGAAATGAATATTCATTGGAAACTTTTTTAACAGTGCTCACCAGTTCTATATTGGAATACTGTGTAAAGTTTACACTCCATATAAAGAGTTACACTGTTCCCTTGTGAAATCCGTCTTCTCCACTACCTCCATATTGGATATTTGCATTTTTAGAAATACCATCTGCCAAACCCCACACAGACTGCAAGTGATTTCCTGGTTATATATTTTGGATATTCTGTGGTTAGAAAACTATGGAGCCATATTACATGTCCTAGCCTCCAGAACATCTGTGAGACTGAAACCACATGAATATAAGCAAGTCAGCAGGATAAAAATGATGGAGATTTTCAGTTATATTGTATAGGCATGCTTGCAAAATTTTTTCAGTTTTATAAATTTATCTCTGTATATGTGTTATTTTCTTATTGTCTTTACAAATAACTTTTGAACATTACTTTCTGCATTGGATCAAATCAGCTCCAAACTCTCCTCCCCCCAAAATCTGCACTTTCTCTTTTCCTTCTCCATCCCAGGCCCTTTTGGCAGCATACATCTAAGGAAGGTACCCAAAATTTAGTAGCTGGACTAAATTAAACAAAAGCTGGTTTGTTTTTCAATTCTGTGTTTCTTTCCTCCGCTTGCAAACAAAAAGTGAAAGGCATAATGGTGACTGAAACTCAACTTTTGGCAGACATGGTTTACTATGGAAGGTGATCAAGGCATATAAATACATTAAATATAATAGCATATAGGCATATAAATATATTGTCTTTAAACAGAGCTTTAATGTGAACAGGGTAAGCAGCTGAATGATGTCTGTGGAGAGCTACTGGGATAATCAGAATTCTTCTGCTCTGGTAAAATGTGCACTAACTTTGATGCCCACTTTTCCTCCCTGAAAAATGGAGATTTTGGACCTAATTTCAGTTCTGTTGCATTGCCAGGTATTCATAGAACCACAGAGTGGTTTGGGTTGGAAGGAACCATAAAGATCATCGACTTCCAACACCCCTGCCATGGGCAGGGAGATATTCCACTAGACCACATTGTCCAGATCGTCATCCAATATGGCCTTGAACACTTCCAGGAATGGGGCAACAACAGCTGCCCTGGGCAATCTGTGACAGTGCCCCATCACATTCATAGTGAAGAATTCCTTCCTAATATCTAATATAAACCTACCCTGTTTAACTTTGAAGCCATTACTCCTTGGCCATGCCCCTGTAAAAAGTCCCTCTCCAGTTCTCTTGAAGGCCCCCTTTAGCTACTGGAAAGTACTCTCCCTGGACTTGCTCCAACCATTCCATGTTTTTCCTGTGTTGGGGGCCTAGGGTTGGGCACAGTACTCAAGGTGGGGTCTCATGGCAGTGGAACAGAGAAGGGGAATCACCTCCTCTGCCCTGCTGGTCATGCTGCTTTTGATTTGTCCTTAGTGAAGCCTTGTTGTCTGTCTCCAATCTCATAATTTTCCACATGCCTTAGCAGGGTTTCCAGGAGGATCTGCTCTGTGATCTTACTGGCCACTGAGGTAAAGCTGACCAGCCTGTAGTTCCCTGGGTCTTCCTTATTCCCCTTTTTGAGAATGAGGGTTATCTTTGCCCTATTCCAGTCAGCATAAAGTTCACTGGACTGCCATAGCTTCTCAAACTTCTCAATGATGGATCGTAGCTTAGCCACAGTCAGTTCCCTCAGGACCTCTGGTTGCTTCTCATCAGGTCCCATGAACTTGTGACCCTGCAGGTTCCTCACATAATCTTGACCCTGATCTTCTCCTACAGTAAGCAGTTCTTCATTCTGGTAAGTGCTGAGGCAAAAATGTTATAGAGTATCCCAGTTTTCTCCATATCCCAGGAAAACAGGTGTTCTGTTTCCTAGTGGAAAAGGTTCACATTTTCACTGGGAAAGGTTAATTCTGTCAGGCTTTAGCTTTCCTAACCTGATCCCTGGCTGCACTGATAATATCTCTGTACTCCAATCAGACTACCTGCCCTATTTACAACCTTAGGCTTCCTTTTTGGTTTTATTTTGCCCAGGATCTCTTTGTTCATCCAGGCAGACCTCCTGGCATTTTTGCCTGATGTTCTCTTGGCTGGGAAGCATCACTCCTGATCTTAGAGGAGGTGATCCTTGAATATCAACCAGCTTTTTTGGGACTGTCTTTCCTCCAGGGCTTTGTTCCATAGTATTGTACCAAGCAAACCCCCAAACAAGCCAAACTGCTCTCCTGATATCCCTCCATGCTGCCCTAAGGATCTTCACTTGTCAAGTATTTGTTGCTTTGACTTCCTCCTTTATGAGACTTGGATAATATTTGTCTATCTTGCAAATCTGCTGGGCTCAGTCATGTTTTATGTCTTGGGTACTTTTGGGGAAATACTATGCTGTTGTCAGTGAATCAGTGTTTTGGAGATTACAAATTGGTATGACGATTGAAAATCTTAAAAATGGTAAGTGCATGTAAGGAGTCCCATCCTGCTACATAACATAGAGCAAAATCACCATAAAAA
>WEIU01008312.1:81793-135960 GCA_013389925.1 Aegithalos caudatus
TATTATTCATTCTACTAATGTGATGGGAGTCTGGAATTTATGGTGTTTTTACAGGGGAACTTAAAATATAATTTTGTCATGACTAGTTTTCATGGTCGTGCCTCTGACAACAGAATTGTACTTAAAGCCACTGTGGTCTCTCAGTTCCATTAAAAATATTACAGAGAAGATGCCTTGTTTAGGACCTTTTTAAAAATTATTTTACTGTCACATGTATATGTTCATATATGTACAGGCATATAAATATGAGAGTGAAGAAGATTCAGGGTTTTTCACTTTTATATATATATAAATAATGTCTGTATATACATTTACATGCTTTCTTTTAAATTATATTATTTTTAATTTCTTTGGGGAAGATGACCATTTATTATAAAACAGTTTAACTGTAAAAGAAAGATAACAGCCTGCATAACTGTATTTTAATTAAATATATTTGGCTCTTGAAAGAAGTTTAATGTAAACTGTTTTTATGCATCTTTTATATTCATACATATTTGTGCATCCATACAAATATTTAAGCATATAAATCTAATTGCTTGTAGTGGGAAAGCTATAGCATAGAAAGTGAAGCTTAGTTTAGCTATGAAATGAAGTACCTCTACTATATACACAGAGGTTTCAAAACCAAATTATTTCTGTTAGTTTGTTGCCTTTATCAAAAAGTAGTGTGTGAAATATGGCCCCACTAAAGTCCATGGCAAATCTCCCACTGTCTTCAAAGGGATCTGTATTTCACCCTGTGTATTTTCTCAAAGAGAGCTGCCAATAACATCTGCCAGCTGGAGATCCAGCTAGATGTGGGTTAAGACAAAAGAAATGTGTGTCAGCGTTTCATTG
This sequence comes from Aegithalos caudatus, assembly GCA_013389925.1. NCBI lineage: Eukaryota > Metazoa > Chordata > Aves > Passeriformes > Aegithalidae > Aegithalos > Aegithalos caudatus. The sequence goes on from WEIU01008312.1 coordinate 82,634, forward strand.
CATGACAAAGGGTGAAGGCTTTGGAAGTCTGCTGTGTCAGATTAGCACACAAAATGTACTTTTTCCTTTTAAACAAAACAGGGATAAACACTGGCCTGATATTTCTGTTTTGGTGCATCGTTGTAGGCATGACCACATAAGGCACAGCTGTGAAGTGGGGGTCCCTCACCTCAGCTGCCAGGTTTAAGAATGTTTGTGATTCCACTTCCCTTGAAATCTCACCCCTGCTCCCTCTGGAGATTGTGTGCATACTTTTCTGTTTTGTACTCTCTAATTTTCCAGGGTATGGCCCTGTTTCCTTCAGCTTGATATGTGGATCATCACTGAGTGAGGCAGTTTGTGGTCCACAACCTCTTCAAAAGCACTCCATGTACTTGTAGAAAATCAGCCTCACCTAAAAGAGGTCTCTCTCCTGGTCCTATCAGAAGTGCTGTTACTTCACTTCTTTCCAACACTATTCATTAAGGGAAGAAAATAACATATAACCTTAAGTTGGAGAAGCTGTCACTGCAGCAAATGTGCTGTCTTGAGAAGGGACAACCTGTGGTACCCAGGATTTGCAAGGTCCCTCCTGTGTGTTTATGGACAATACTGATGTTGGCTTCTGTATATTTTCACTTCAGTCTAATTAAAATTCTACACATGGATAAGAATAGCTTTATAATATTATTTTTCTGATTAACAGGCTGCGCATGGGTAGGAAAAATTGGAAAGTGTAAAGCCTGTATTCCTATGGGCCATGAATTAAAAATGAAAACCACAGGTGGTTTGGGTTTTCTCCTTCTAAATCAAAACACGATGACTGAGGCTTAGCCAAAACCAAAATATGGCTGCTCATGGCCATTTTTTAATAAAAGTCCCTCAGATTTGTTATACATTCCACTGAAAATCTTTATTGTTAGCATGCTAGTCACCACAAATGTCTTGCCCAGAATGAAGTTTCTCATTTTATTGGTTTTAAACTTTTTTTATTTTTTGCAATATTCCTAACATTTTGCACAGTACTTTATTTTTGAATAGGATATATCTCTGAGATTGCTTTCTGTATTACATCCCAATATTCCTTTAAGAGAGAAATCTTTGTTTTGGCTTCTAATGAGCATTATATTATGATAGCCTAAGAACCTTGAAGTCATGCAGCTAAAGCATTACAATGATAAGAATTCATTCTTTTTATCTTCTCTTTATGCTATCAAAAGATGTTTTGCTTAGTTCATTCTGTCAGACATTTAATAAGATTAATCATTTTCTGACCCTGGAAACTCAAGCACTTCAGTACATTGAAAAAATGAAAAGGCATAGAAAAGATTTACATTGTTTGTCGTGTCCAAGAAGATAGAGATCTATGCAACAAATATTCAAGGTATTGCTCATCACTATGAGTAGTAAACTGTAGGCCTTAGAGGGTCAGACAAAAGCAAGTGTTGACTTACTTAATCATGTTCCAACATAAAAAAGTAATCAAGAATTAACTAAATAATAATCCTGCTTAAGCTAGTTAAAAAAAAAAAAAAAATAAATTTCTAGGGTTATTGGACCAATTCCCTGCAGAAAAAAAACTTTGTGGATATTCCCCCCTTCCACTTCATGATTTCCACTTATTTATTTTATTAACACATTATTTAAAAACTCCTAGGAACACACTTATAGAAGACATGGGAACTTTCTTTTTGAAGTTTTCTCAAAAATCGTTAAGTGTCTAAAAATTGCCCAAGAAAGTAAATGACATCCAAACCATAAATGAACAAGAAGCCTGAAAGTTGGAAACTGGCAGCATTTAAAAGATGACTGCCTTTTTTAGGTTTATTCAGTAATAGAAACTAAGAAAAATATAAGCATCTTTCTTCAGAGAAGTGCCAAACAGCCATCCCTCAGAGCAGCAGAGATGAGACTTGCAAGTACTTTCCCCTTGATCATAAATGTGGGGCTTTGACATTAGATACACAGACTTGTTTTTTGGGTTTCTTTTTTTTGTTATAATATTATTTACCTAAATGCTGTTAGAAGGCTGTCATTTTCTTAGATGTTAAATTCCAAATTTTACCTGGAGAATTCAAAACCATTTGGATCCCTGTGTCTGTTTAAATGTTGGTGTTCTCCTAAAGCTTCCCCTACTGATCTCATGTCCCTGCTGATTACACTGTAATTTTCCAGCAATTCTAATTACTGGTAAATTAACCAGTCTAAGACAACCTCAGGTATACAAAATAATAATACAAAAAGACTTCTGTATACCATAAGCTGTAAATTTTTCAACCACATTCTCCCCATTGGTGATCAGTGGCAGGGCTGCTAATCCAACCAATTGCCAAAAAATACTCCTGTAGCTTTGGCTTAAACTCTGAACAGAGCCAGCTCAAAGACATGAGCTATATATCAATTTTGTTCCACTGCCTGACAGCAAATTAAAGAAAATCAGTATCTTCTATATTTTTTTTTTTTTTTGGTAAGACCTGTTTTTTATACATAGGTGCTGCTTTGGAGCTTCTTCTTAAATGTTTCATAAGAGAGAGGAAGTAAGGGAAAAGTTCTAATTGCTCATTGTTATACCTTCCTGCACAATGCAAAAGAGGTGTTGGCCTCCTGCAAGTGCTTTGCTTGCATCGAAAGCTCTGACCTCAGCCATCAGTGAGGAAGTTTCAAGACTTGTAGATAGAAAGGAAGCATTTTACCTGTGGTGGAGGCAATGACAAAATATTTTTTTACATTGTTTTCAAGGCTTAAAATCAATATGTTCTGCCAAACTTGAGCCTTCAAGTCTCCTTTGCTTTTTAAAAATTAAAGGAACTTCCAGCAGGAAAAGGTAGGCATAGAAAACTGACTTTACTTTCTAATAAATAATTTTTAAAAGCAGCTAAAATAACCTAATACTTTTTAGATTTTATTTTAAACCACAATAATTTACAAGGAAATGTGTCTGAGAAAAAGAATCAGCAGATTCATGTGGATTAATGATAAACTTCACTGTTAGAGTAAGGAGTGAGATTTTCAAAATATTGAGTTGAGTTCTTTTTATTTATTTCTGGTAATTGAATGCTTAGGTATCAAAACTGACATCAACTGTTCCTCTCTAGGATAAAGACAAAAGCCCTTGCTTTTAAAAAGCTGGGGTTTCATGAGCTGAGACTTTAGAAACCATCAACTAATGAGAATCATTGACATCATGGGAAGTGGCAACACTCTATACTTTGATTTAAAAACATCCTGTCATGAATGTAATGAAATTTTCAAGATATTTGAAAGTTCTCTAACTTTTTGTCTAGTGTCAGAGAATAAGAAAATATTTTTAGATATAGGATTTGATTGACTGAGTGTGTTGATAGATTATGTTGTTGGAGGTTTATAGGACTATATGTGGATTGTATAATTTTCTGTTTTAACTATACTGTATATCTACTAACATATGTATTTTTATGTAGTGAGTAATACTGTAACATATGTTCATGTTTTAGTACTTTGGAGACAGTTCAAGTGAAAAGGAAAAGGGATTTTATATCTCCTGGATGTTTATTCTGACCTTTACATGTTCTTCAACAAACCTGAGAAGTTGCAGCTAGCGGGCAGTAGCAGTTGTGTGAGTGATGAACTGTCTTGTTTCCATGTCTCACAATAATCAGGATTTAGTTTCTGGTGTAATGGTGTTATAGGGAATTATCCTGATATCCTGTATATGCTGATGTTGGCTGGACTTGATTGAAACCTGGCATACACCCATTCCCACTCTACTCTTGGCTTCAGGGAGTTGGTCCTGGGGCAGGACCAGCAGGGGCACCAGTTTACCTGTCATGAATAACAGGCCAACAAGTCTTAAAGCCTCTTCTCCATCCTCAGGGTGTCAGACAAAAGACCTGGTCCTATTTCTCATCTGAGCTCCCAAGAAGCCCAGCTCTAAGAGCTTTCCATCTCTGGTACTTCAATAGAGGAAACACAGGTCAAGTGGGCTATGACATCGGTAAACCTCTTTTCCTGGGAATTTTTGATGGCAGTGATGAGGGTAAAGGAAGACCTTCCTTGTCAACAAAGTCATTTGCTTACTGAAAGGCATATTAGAAGATTAAAACCACGACAACCTATGCTCTAAATAAACCCTCAGGTTTTCCTTGCAGCCAGTCGTGGGTTCCACTGTAGGAGCATTTTTGTCTTGGAAATGAAGGAAGAATGTTCTTTCAATGCTTTCTCTGGCTGCTGCCAGCTCCTTCCCTTGTCTTCTACTCAAAGCTTGTAGCTGTGCACAGAAATGTTTGATGCTATGAAGTAAATATTGGACAGAGGGGTGCACTAATGTTACTGTGCTTCCTTATCCTTTTGGGGCAATCCATGATATTCTCCCTCCACCATGGTCCCTTAAATTTGTCATAAATTTCCTTTCCTTTTAGGCCTCTCCTTTTGATTTAATCCAATGCAGCATGTACATGTGCACATATGTGCTATGAGAAAATGCAGGTTGAAATGGGTTAAACTGAGGTGTATATAATATTTATTCTTTATATATGTATATTCTATTGACTCCATGCAGCCTTCAGTGTGCAGTTTGATTGACATTCACTTTTACAGTCAATTGAGCTGTACTGGTTTCCACTAGCAAAGTAAACAGCTGCTATTGTTATCTAGTTAAGACTTTGGACAAACGTTCTAGCACATAAATAATTTTTGATTAATTTTTTACTTCAGCTTTAACTTTTAATTAATGTCATCACATTTTTCACAAGAAAGACAATGTTCTTAAAAAAAAACCCAAACCCAATAAAAAACATAACTAAATACTCAGTTATTGATGTCATTGAACAAATTTCTATAAATACTCAACTCAAACAAGTATGATTTTTACATCTCTCATTCTGATCATTAATGACATTGCTAATACTCTCCTGATAGAAAAAAAACAAAACACTTTTCTTTATTTTTCTAGCATGAAGGGAATATACAGGGCAAAGTCTTAGCACAATGGAGAAAGGGTTTATCACGAGACAACAGAAGACTTGCTGTTCCTTCAAAGTTCAGATCAATCTGTTTAATCATTTGCTATACAGTGGAAGCAGCAATACCAATTAATCAATTTCTCATTGCACATATTCCTATCTGACATGGATATTCCTATCTGACTTGGACTTCCACAGCTGAGTCCCCTTTAATAACTAAGATTGGCAGTACTTGAAGGACCGTTCTCCTCCTGTGGAAATTATCTTCTCACATGCATTAGGAGCTGCAATTTAACAAACACAGCAACATTTTTGCTTTTGGCCTAGAATTCTCTGTATTTCTACCACATATTAAGGAAGGATTAAAACACTTCTTTACATTCTATAATTAAACTTAAGCCTGTTGGCTGGTTTTCACTTAGTTTTGTGAGGCTGTTCTGCTTAATGTTGGTGTGGTTTATAGGAAAGAAATTACTCACAAATAGCAATGTAACCATATCTACAGTACCAGTGTTTTCCAGCATAGCTGTAACAGCCTGTGCCAGGAGGAGGGGTTGAATGATGTACCTGTGTCTGCAAAAGTCCTTCTGCTTCTGGATTTGTTGTAGGAAAATGTTTGCACTTCAACATCTGGTGATTATATTTTTCAGGGTGAGTGAGAAGAAACCGTCCCTGCAAACATTAATTATATCATTGCAAGTAGTATCCACCTTGTATCATACAGTAATACAAACGTGAATGTTCTCTTCTCAGCCTGGCCTTAGGGAAACACAGAAAGCAGATGAGAAGTTGAAAAGTATTTTTTGTGACACAGTGGAAAAAGATAAAGGAAATAGCTATATGAAGTAATCCTTATTTCAACTGTTCCCCCCGCCCCAATTTAATCTTTGATTTACCACTACTTACCACTACAAGCAGTCCAACTCTTCTTTTGTTGAAGTGCCACTTCTGCTTTGTAATCTGGAAGCTGTGCAGAATGTTCTCTGCCAACATGCAGGAAACAACTGGATGAGGTAAAAAACCAAATGAAGGCTTTCTTTGGACTCTCTGTTCAAAATGGTGCAGTACTATAGTGTTCTGTCCCTCACAATAAATACAGAATTAGCAGAAATCAACAGAATTTATGGTATTTGTTAATTCTTTCCTTCTTCCATCCAAGGAGACTTTCTTTATAGATCTCAGTATCTAGCATCATGACAAAATCAAACATTTTCATTCCCTATACTACAGGAAGGACTGCAATTCAAGTAGTATAAATCAAGAGAAATTCCCTTGAAGAGAAATAATCTGCAAAAGATTTCTTAAATATACCAGCCTTTGAGAAGATTTGCTTTCTCAGGTGCAGGTTATGATGCTCAGGAGCCATGATCCCTGTGTGAAGGTGGGAAGCCTTCTCTAACCTGGCTACAGGTTGTCCTTGACTTTTTTTTGGGAGTGGAGTCATCCTGTCCTCACGTCCTATTCACTCTGAGGAGAAAAGCTTCACAGTCTGCATTAAACAAATGTGCTGCCCTATTAGTGTTACTATTTTCCCACCCATGCATCTCCTGTTTTATCTGCTGTAGGTCATCCAAAGATAATCCTGGGCTCGTGACAGCTCTTGTCTTCACCTGTCCAACCCCAGCCTCTTCTCTAACACACAGTCTGGACTCTGGTCTCAGTTTCCAGGGCAACCACAAAATCATCTGTCTATCCTTCAGATTCATCATCTAGGTTCACACTGCTTCCAGGATCAGTTCAGGAAAGGACTTAAGGACTAGTAAGGCCCCCGTGCTGCCTGGTCCTTGCAGTCTATAGGGAAAGAGAGGCATTCCTCAAAGCCTTGGGAAGTGCCAGTGCAGTGACAGAGGAATCTCTCTCTATGCCTGAGCACCAATTCACCGTGAGTTTTGTCACTGGGAAAGCAGAATGACCAGTGGGACTTTTGTCACTAAGAAAGCAGAATCAGCAGTGGGATAAGCAGAGGTTAGAGATGACCCCAGTGACACCTCTGCAGTGTTAGTGTTTGCTAAAGCCCATCTGGCACTGTCCTCATAAAATACTTGTGAAGAACAAGAGAAAGTGCAGCCAGCACTAGAGCAGCAGTATCATATGCAGTATGATAAGGCTGAACAGCAAATGCATTTTTGGAGCCTTTCAGAGGTTTGCAGCATTTTCAACTTCTCTACTCCTTGTCTTCCTTAGCATGGGTGTGTTTTACACTTGGATTGTATTGATCCTGTCTGAGGGCTGGGAAGAACTCATGCACTCTGCCTGAGAGATGATGTGACAGTAGTAGAGAAATGAACAATTTCTTTGCTCCCTACCAGAGGGGAATACATATTTTCTCATGCCTTAGTGGGCAACAGATATGGTCATGAAAACCTGGGTTAAGAATTGGACAGCTCCGGGAGAGTAATTTTGTGGAGAAACACTGCGTCATAAATGTCAAAAACACTCTTACAGGAAAATAGGTCCAAAAAACTTAATTAAAAAATCTGTTGTCTCTCAGGAGTGGCTGAACAAGGAACTGGGATTACTATCGATGAATATCCCTATCAGGACTTGCTCAGGTTGGTGGGTGTGAGAGCTGAGGATCCCTGTGTCTGTCTCCACATCCTCTCTGGAAAGAATATAAGTATGTTATGACCAAGACCAAGACCATCCATGAGGGACAGTCTGTCATCATGTTGTCTTGCACACTGTCCACAGTTTTGATGTAGAGGAAAAGAAAAGCCCAACCTTTCTTTTCCATGAAGATATGAGTTGCTCTCAGTACCAGAGCTATATGAGGTCTTTCATAAAGTAGAAGTAGGGAAGAGTAAAAAAAAGTAAAGGTTCTTCACTTGAGGCATCAGTGATGTGAGGTCCAGTCTTGCACTGGACCACAGCCTCCATGCATGAGATTCCCACCTGTCCCCTCTATAGGAGTCAGCTTTGGCAGATGTGTAACCAAGAAACCAACACTCAAGGCAAGTACCAAAGCTTGTAAGAAATTGCTTTGAGGCAGAAGTAGTCAGGGACACCATTAGAAAACAGGCAAGATTTGTTTTTCTCTGCAGGAGGCAGCAGAACCAGCAGAGCTGTGTGGTTTCCCAGTGCTCTCCCTGAGTGACAATAACTGCAATTAACAGGCAGGACTGCCTGTGTGGGTGACGCTGTGCTGTAGTGCTGGGGAGGAGGATGCTCCCACCTTTCAAACAATTCTTTGTAGGAATGGAGAGCAATTAAGTGTCTAAGTGACAACAACCTGTCAACTAGGAAGTTGTTTTTTCAAAAAAGAAAAGCAAGTCCTTGCAGCCAGTGACCTGGCATCAGGATTTTGAATTGTCTGCTTCTGTGACCAATGACCTTTCCAAGATGATCATCTCTCAGGAGATGGACATGGTAGCAGGGCTGGAGATCTCCTCAGTGCTGGAGCTGAGGGCGGGTGGAGCATCCCGGGAAGTCAAAGGCACTGGCTGCAGGGCCTGGGGGAGGCCATGGCACAGCACTACTCCCCTGCTACTACAGCAGTCCTCCTCAAAAGCATCCCAGGTGGCTGAGACAGCTCCACAGCCCTGGGTGATCTCAACCCACTCTTCAGGGCTACATTCACAGTCAGCCTCAGATGTGAATCTGTTTCAAAAGGATTAAAGATGTTAATTAATGTAATTATCTCTTTTAACGTAGGCAGACAGACTCCTCTGAGCCAGAAGTATTGTCATGGAAGGGGTCTCTGCTCAGTGGTGGATTTTTGATTTAACATTCATAAACTCTCCCTTCCCAGCTGCATGGCTCTCAGCATGGTGACCATGCTCTCCACACCACAGGGCTCAGTAGTCCAAAGGCAGCAGGAATGTGTGAGACTGATCTCCTGGATATTATCACGAACAAATGGCTCCTTTTGCCACTTCATGGTGAAAACAATCAGTCTAGCAGATGTTAGGTGGAAGCTCTAGCAAGGAGACTTAGGGAAGAAAAATCTATTTTTTTGTATTGGTATCTCTAATCTTGTGTAGCTGGAGTATGTAGGTCACCAGAAGCTGAGCTTCCATAAAAGGAACAAAGCATTAGATATAAGTATATAGTTTTAAGAAAAAAAAAAACAACTTATAAGTAGGTAGACCATAAAATCCTCCATCCTGTCTCAAAGCAAAGGTCAATCTCTCTCCAGTCTTGTAGGGATGCTGGCACACACAGAGGTTGCTTTAAGTGATAATTTCCACACTATGGTTTGCAATTTAGCTGAATTTGTCCCTTCAGCTTTTTCAGGATAAGTACCATTTTTCTTAATAGAACACTTTTCACTTTCTCAAAATTAAAAAAAAGAAAAGCCTTCTCCTACAGATCCAGTTGGAGTCAGGTCCTTCAATTCATTTCTCCCAGAGTTCAGCTTTGGTTTGGGAGCCTGCGTGACTGACTCTACAAAGACAAGTTTCAAATTAAAATAATTCATGTAACATTTCTGAGAGTTTTATTGTCACCAAGAACTTTTCTTCTCTCAGATCTGGGATTCACCCCACTGACTTTCTGACAGACTTCCTGCTCCTGAAACATTTGAAAAAGGTTTTATTATTAACTTTTATTCCTTTAATGAGTCCTTTTAATAAGTTGCTGCTCACGAAATTGGCATGCCTTCCTGAGGTTTAACATTTAACCTGTCAGGATTTATGCACCTCTCCTTTGTGGGATGGGATTTGTCTTTTCTGAGGCCATTTTTGCCTGTAGCCACCTTTCCTCTTCCAGTGGCAGACTATGAGGCCAGGTTTATCTTGGGTACACCAGCATCAGGTACAACATCCTCACTGGGCAGCCACTGTTCCCTCACCCCATCCGAAATTCTCCTCATTTCACGGGTCATTCAGAAAACAAAACTGAAAAAACAGCCCAACACGTCTGGATATTTTTTTTTTTTAATTTTATTTTAATAATATGATCACAATAAAGAAATGTTCCAGGTAGGGATTTTGCATGCTGAATTTCAGTGTGGAGTGAGTTTTTATGACTCAGTTGTAAACCCCCTAAAATATGGTTTTATAATGGAAATGCTGACACAACCTTTACACAGCCTCAGCCATAATTCTAGATGATGTAAAATACCTTATATATAAAGGCAAGATAAGTGGATTTCTGCTATAAAGAGTGAGGAGAAGATGAGAAGTACACCTTTTAGCTAAGTATCTCCATTCTTTGTTTTAATTTTGACCAAAGAACAAATTATATATCTAGAAGGGCAGGTTTTTATAGTCATACTTCATGTTTGTGTAAGACTAAATTATGTTTTTAATCTTTCTAGCTACCTAAAGTAATTCTTCCAGGAATATCACTGTTTCCCAAGGCAAAAATCAGACTTGCGCCTGCTATTGATAAATAGGCATTTTCAAAGGAATTTTATTAAAAAACTGGAGGATATCACTGGAAATACAAAGGAGTGTTTTCAAATAATACAGCACTCAGAGGAAAGTGTGTTAGAAGTAACAGACTGGATATAATTGAAACTGACCTCATAAAATCTACAATGTATTTTTGTGATTCTTCTTTTCAAGGTCATTTCAGGACAACTGAGGATCTGGGAAGTAATGATACTCATCACCAAACAACACTCAGAGTTTATTTCAGCTATAGATCCAAAACTCTGGATATTTACTTAATGGTTATGTGCAATATCAGAATCCCTTCAGTTGTAAAATCACCATGATAACAGCAGAAAATATTAGAACAGGTTACTCTTGTGATTTTCTGTGCTGCATTCTTATTTCAAAGCAGATTTTTTTCTAAAAGCAATGTTTCAGTTGAATATTTCAGTTTGTTTTCTTCTTTATATGATCTTTTATTTAAATTCATAAGGGTAAGAAAGGCAAAAGGGAAAATTTTAGGCATTTTGGTAATGTGATGTGCAAGTTAAATTTCAGACCCTGGATTGCATTGTACTTTTAAATTTACCATCATCTCTGTCTTGGGGGCTGTTCAAGAACACACTGAAAAAACTATCTTGTTTCACTTAATACCATTCAGTTTTAAATATATAAAACATTTTAATAGCAATATATAAATTGATTTACGTGGTCAGATTTGTGCCTCAGTGACCTTTTCAAGACTGCAGCTTTTCATTGCTATTTGAGAGCAGAACCAGCTGTGAAATATTGACCGTCCTTATCTTCCTGACACCACGGTTTCTGTCAGCTGCTGGGTGATGGGAATTCACATCCTCTGCATCACAGAGGAGTCTGGGCTGCTGATCCAGCCCCCAGCCTCCACTGGCCAGGAGGTTTGCAGAGCGTTTTGCACTCTGCCTCCAAGGGTCTTGCTGAAATAAAGGAGGGACATCAAGCTTGAGGCAGCTGAGCATTTGCTTGCCTTGGCCTGAGCGATAAAAGCATAGGCAGGCTTTAGAGAGGAAGAAATGGAGGCACAGAGAAAGATTATGCCACTGCCTTCAGACAGCAGGAAATCTGCAGTGGGGCCAAGAATAGGACTGAGGTGCTTGGTTTCTGCACCTCAACCACAAGACCTTTTCTTTTCCTCACTTAGTATCACTGATGATCTCACTGCCACAGTGGCTGGCGAAAAAAAGTGTTGCCCTGTGCTAATCAGCTGCTCTCTGGTGCAGACTGGAGACCAAATACTTCTCCACAAATGTTCAGCCAACCTCTGAAAATTTAATTGAGGGCTGCATATGTTGACTGCAACCATGATTATTTGCTTAAAGAAAGATGCATAAAAGAAAATGTTTATTCAAATTGGAACAAACTATTTTCTTCTTTACATGAAATTTAATTTCTTAGGTTTCGAAGCAAACAGATACTAATACAGAAGTAGGGGTCTTTTTTCTTGGTTTCAGCATACACTTTTGTCATGGGTTGATGCTGGCTGGACACAAGGCACCCATCAAAGCTAATCACTCTCACCCTTCTGCAGCTGGACAGAGGGGAGAAAATATAACAAAGGTCTCATGGGTTGAGACAAGGTGCAGGAGAGGTTGCTCCTCAAATATATCAAGAGCAAAACAGGCTCAACGTAGAGATATAAAGTGAATTTATTGCTGACAAAATAGCAGGATAATCAGAAGTTAAACAAGCCCTTAGAAACACCTTCCCTGCACCTCCCTGCTTCCCAGCTCTACCTCCTAGCTCAGTGGCACAAGGAGGCAGGGAATGGGGGTTTTGGTCAGTTCATCACCCGATGCTTTTCTCACTGCTCAGGGAAAGGAGTCATTCCCCTGCTGCACTGTGGGGTCTCTCCCACGGGAGACAGTGATCCATGAACTTCTCCAATGAGAGTCCATCTTGGGAGCAACAGCTCTCAGCAAATGGCTGCAGCGTGAGTCCCTCCCATGGGCAGACAGCCCTCCCAAAATTGCTGCAGCAAGGGTCACTCTTCCACGGGGTGGAGTCCTCCAAGGACAGGCTGCTCCAGCCTGGAAGCAGGAGCCCTCTCTCTCCACCAGGTCTCCCACTGGACCACAGCCTCCTCTAGGCATCTACCTGCTCTGGCATGGGCACCTCTCCCATGGGCTGTGGGTGGAATTCTGCATTCCCCATGGATCCCCAGGGGCTGCAGGAGCACAGCTGCCTCACCATGGTCTCACCGCTGCCTGCAGAGAAATTGCAGCTCCAGTGCCTGGAGCACCTCCTGCCCTCCTTCTCCACTGACCTTGGAGTCTCCATGTTGTTTCCCTCATATGTTCTCACCTCCTCCTCTTCTCCGACTGGAATTAAAACTGTGCCCCCACCTTTGAGTTGAATTCTTCTTAAATGAGTTTTCACAGAGGCGTTACCAACCTCTCCAATTGGCCCAGCCTTGGCCAGAGGCACATCCATATTGAGACATCAGGGGTTGGCTCTGCTGGACACGGTGGAAGCTTCTGGCAGCTTCTCACAGAAGCCACCTCTTTGCACCTTCCCACCCTGGTACCAAAAACCAGGCCGTGCAAAACCAATACAACTTTCAAATGTTAATTTATTTTCTCTCTGATTTTGACTTAATCATAAAACATTCTCTTAAGGAACAAATGGTCCTATACAGAAGGATGCTGCATTATAGCAATGCCCAAGCCCAGGGCTGGCAGTGCTGAAGATGCACATCTGATTCTGGTCCCTCCTGAAACTGTGACACCATCAACATTCCCTGGCTGATCTCCTTCCTGCCAGCACTCCTGTGGAGCTGGGAGACCAGCACTGGGGCAAGCTGGAGTTTGTGAATACGACTGAAACCTGCAAGGGGCATCAGAGGTGAAATTACTTTGAAGCAGTGTAAGTTGGGGTGAAACTCAAAAGCTGATGAATTCCTTTTGGGCAGCTCTGCGTGAAATTCTGTGCGAGGTCATGAAAACTGACTATACATTTTTATTCAGCTGAAGACAGAGAGAGCTGTCAGGTTGCTGCTCCTGAAACATCCAGGTGTGAAGTGAGAGCTGCTGTCAAAGTGTTTACAAAGAGCACCAAAAGGAGTAATTATGAAAAGCAGCCAAAATTCCTTTGAGGGTTGTACCCCTCACAAAGAAAGTAAGAACCCAGGTTTATATGAACACTGAAGCATTTGCTTATACTTTAAGATGATAAAAAAAATTGTACAGTTGGCTGACACTACATATTCAGGGAAGTGTTACCCAAAAAATATTACAGAAAAAGGCGAAACTGTTAGAAGCTCCGCGTTATGTGCTAATGGTGCAGGTTTTGCAGAAGACAGACTATAGATATTTCTGACAAAACTAGATTGCTTTTCCACTGATGAACATGCATTCACTTGCTGAACCAACAGAGCAGGGAATTATAGCGACCTGTTGGACGCAGCCCCGCGCTCTGCTCCGCTGGAGCCAGCAGTGATGAACACGCTGTTGCGCTGGCAAGGCGCTGAAACTCTGTAACTCTGCAGTTTAGGAGAGAAACTCACCTCTCTCCATCACTCACACAGGCTAAGGAGAAAGGGGTTTGCTAAAACTTCTGCCTCCTGTCTGAGTCAAATGTGGTAGTTCAGTTTATTCTGGGGTGGATGCAGACTTCATCTAAAGTGACCGACGCACTTGCCACATGGAGCAGGGACAATGCAGGAAAACAATATTTTCTCTTTTCCATCCTCATATATTTCAAAATACAATGATTTGCATTGTAGATGATGGAATCAACTTCAGAAAGAGTTGAAATCTATTGGCGCCTGTCCTGAAATACAAGAAGCTGTTTTATCTTTAAATAGAATAATAATTTTTATTCATTTTATTGATGTTTCTGTTTAGAAAAATTGCTTAAGCAATTCTGGCAATATTAAAAGAAATGTGTAAAGTCTTTTCTAGTTTTGTAGAAATAAAGAATATTTAATGAGGGTCCTCCTAGAAGTGATATGGAAAAGTTCTTTTGAGTTGCATTAAGTTAAGGTTAGTTACATGAGACAGAGAGCTATGTATGGCCTTCATGTGGGCTGCGCAGCTGTGATGCTCAAATATTCAATCATCTTTATTGTCCATAATGTGCATAGTTATTAAAATAATTTATTTTAAGAGCAGAGCCTTTTTTTTTTAGTCCAAAGGATTTTGATTCTGAAGGAATTATGGTGCAAGTAGTACAGGATGAAAGCCTGTACAAACTTCTTGTGTTACTTAAACTGTTTCTTAGTAAGAAAACAAGAAGATTTAGGCACAGAAGGCTGCAAATAATGCAGTCAACCTCAGGACAACAGTATTTCAGCCCCTTGGTGACCATAACAGTGGCATATTTTGTTTCTGCGTTACACAAGACCCCAGGTGATGTTTATTTGTTGTTCTCTACTGTCTAAATTATCCTTAAAACCATTAATAACATACATATGATTATTTTTTTAAAGAAAGGCAAAATAAAGATTTTGTTCAGCAATGGGATAAAAAGATAATTTTACAGTCTTTGGTGCTCTGCAAAACACAGCCAGGATTTGGGGCAGATTCTTGGATGCTGATGAGTGTATTCCAGGCCTGCAGTAGAAGTGAAGCGTTTGGTAGTTCCCGAGAACAGACTTGATCCTGAAGTCACTATTTATGCATCACTCTTATTCCAATCTGTGGGAGTTTTGCATGAGTAAAGTGTCAGTCACTTTGACATTTAGCCCAGCTGGTTGAATGATCTACCATGACTACATGGCACATTTTAATCTGAATTTTCTTCTCCATTCCACCTCTTGCTTTGCTACCTGTCCTCTAGCTAGTTTGTGAATGCCAAAGGCATAATTTAACACATCTGGACTAGAAAGCAGCCTTGGAAGGAGTTTGCTGGCAAGGAACAACTGTTAGGTGGGTAACAGCTGGAGGGGAAGTCAGCTGGAAAAAGAGAAAGGAATTTCAGCTTTACCTCTGAAATACATGAGTGCACCCAAGCTTTGCATGATTCAGCTCCCTGACAGTACAAGCAAGGACCAAGACAGTGGGGTTTACCTTTGCTCAGAGAAACGTGTGGGCTCAACTGCAATACCCAGAACAAACCACATTAGTAGCAGAAATATAAGCTGAAGGAAGTGTTTCCTGTGAAATGCTGCTTGACAAATCAATACTGTTTCCTTTCTTTGAAGTGAACATAACTGCTTGCAAATCACAAGTGTATTTACTATAAAACTTGTGATTTTCCTCATTAATTATCCTTTGTCTTGTCTTTTGGTTTGTTTGTTTGTTTGTTTTGGGTTTTGGTTTGGGGATTTTTGTTTGTTTGGGGTTTTTTTGTTTTTGTTTGGGTTTTGGGTGGGTTTTTTTTTGGTTGGTTTTATTTGGTCCCCTGTCAGGGGGGATCTCAGTTTCTTAGTTGATTTGAGACATCTTGCTTTATTCAGGTTCCACAGATCCTGTGGTATTGCAGCTCATTGGTGGAGCCAGTGTTACTCATATGATGAAGTATCTCAGAGGAAAATCTCATAAAGCTTAGTGAAAAATGCCTCTTCAGCAAATGCTCCCTTTTGTTTGCTGAGAACTTTCTCCACCTGAATGAGAATTAGCTAAAAACTTCTCAAATATTCCTTCCCAGAAAATAGTTTCAGGTTCTTTCCCCATGCTTATTCCTGTTGATTGATTGAAATGTCTTGCTTTCACCTTCTTGTACTGGTTTTTCCTCTTATTCTACATTTCCATGAACATGTCTTTCTTGTCTCTGTTCTATACCTATTTTCTTTGGCTTCAGCCTATTATAGCATTTAAGAATATGTTTATCTTGGAGCACACAAGCAGTCCTGTTTCTCTGTGGTGGGATTAATTATGTACTCAAGGACTTTGTTTAGCCAAAATTTTACTTTTACTATACTATTCTATTTAAGAACTGAAATGGTGTGGTAATTCTCATCCAAGTTACATCACCATCATATTTTTTGCATTGGGGAGGTGGGAATGTCATGGGGTAAGCTTGACATGCAATAAAATGTCAAGTGTCAAAACTTTGTAATTTGTCTTTAGATGTAATCTATTTCTGTCAGATTTTGGGAAATATGTGCATAGGTGCTTTAAAAAAAAAAAAAAAAAAAAAGAAAAAAATACTTGTAGAAAAAGAAAAATTCAGGTGATCCAGAAGACTATTCAGGACTCTAACACAGACACTTTTTGTCATTTTCTTCACCCTCTGTGCCTGACAGGTCTATGTAGAGCTGGCAGATGTAAAAAAAGACCTATAGGTGACCCATTCAGTAAAGCATCTTGCTGGGCAATTAAAATAGCAATAAACAGATGTGCTTAGGCATTTGCATTACACCCCATATCTGTCTTTTAGCCCTGCAGAACATTTTTGTAATGGATATAATCGCCAGTTGGAGGAAATATTTATTTATTGGGATCATAAAATACAAGCAACCACTAAAAAAATCTAAAGACAGTCAAATAACACAAAATTAAGTATCATTTAGTTGTAAATATTTTTTTTACTATGCTTGCACTGTTCTTTGGGCTCAAATTCATGATTTTGCACTCCAAATCAGGGAGTGCACATTTTAAGATTTTCCCTTTGTAAATCACAACTTGACCACCAGATTTCTCTTGGGGAAGTGAAACTCTTTGGTATCATGTGCTCAAGGGTATCTGAAAAGTGAAAATCTGACCTCCTTAGCGTGTTCATCACCTCTTATTGGTGTTTGATTTAGCATGGGCTTAGCAGACCAACAACCTTCTTGCTTTGTCAGAGTTATGGATCATGTGAAGTCTGTCTTGGGGCTCTAAATCCATCTACCCTTCAGCAGCCATCAGTGTGTTTTAGTGTTCAGGCTGAATATGTCTTTTGCAGAGCAGCACTGACAAATACATAAAATGGGATCAGATGTCATGGCAAAAATCCTGGTGTGCAAGCCCTGCGAGTCAGTATAGCAGATCTAATAGAATCTTCATTTTCCCTCAAATAGAAAACATTCTGCTCTTATATTTGATTCCAGGGCCTTAACCTTGTTTCTACAGTAGAGCAGCATGTAACTAGCAAGTCAGAAAGAAAAACCAATGTGACCTTCCATCTTTGAAGCAATTTCTTAGTAAAATGAGACACTTGAAACAGACCACTGTGAAAACAAGACAGCTTAGTAAAAACAAGGTTATTTGAAGATTTGCACTTGAACTCCTCATCTCCAAGGAGCCCACCACAGGCTTAATATATCAGGATTCGGAAGGCAAAGGAGAAATCATGTTGATTTACAGCTTGTACATACACATTTATTTACATACATATTCATACACACACACATATATATACAAATACATGTGTGATATAAGAACATAATTGTTTCCAGCAGGGATATAGAAAGCTCATCCCCTTCCTTATCAGACAATTGCCTTTTAATGAGAAGCATTAGGAGGGAAACTTATACTCAGAAAGTGCAGCAGAACTCAAGGCTGACCTGTTCAACAAACTTCTTCCTTTCCAGACACCTTTTGGGGAGTTGTTATTGTTCCCATATCAAAAAGGATGGAGTATTGTGAACAAATTGGATACTGTTATTGATTAAATAGGCCCTCAGAGGCTACATGAAGTGAGAAATAAAAGCAACCTCTGCATTAAGTCAAATGTGTTGACTCCTTTTTTTTTCATATTTCCATTTATTTTTCCAGAAGACACACAAAGCATTGTACCATTGTCCATATAAAACTTCTTTTGCATATAATTCTTTTTGCATCACCAAAAACTTAAGTCATAAGAGGTTCAATACTTGTGGTTTAAAGTAGCTGTTTCATAACTAAATTGGGTAGCTAGTTTCTTCTGTCTCACAAAATACCTCCTGGTCTGCCTTGCTCTGTTCCATTCCATGCATCCAAACAGGAAAATGTCAGGTGGAAAAGAAAGTACTATCTGGAATATTTATCTGCACTGACTTCTCAGGCCTCTTCAGAGGAGAACATGTGCTGATACATGGCAATTGTTTTTTAAACAAAGATATTCTGCAGACCACAGATTCCTGTAAATCTCCATTATGATTCATATAAGCAAAATAGAGATGGAGAGTTATACAGATGGCTAGGTACTGCAGCAACTACCTTCAGCATATAAATGGTCTCATACAGTTTGAGAAGGCCAATTAGGAGCTGAAGTCTCAATTTAAGACACACTACCACTTAAACTTTATTAAATATAAATACTTCATTCTCATTAGTGGCTGAAAGGAGGTTTTATTTTCCAATAAAACAACACAGAAGTCACGAAATATCAAAATTATGCAGCATTAGTAACTCTAGTAGACATTGCAAAGGTGTTTTTTTTCAGAACACAATCCTTGAAAGGACTCAGCCTTAAGTGGAGGAGTGAATTTAATACTCTAGTATTCATCCTACATGGTGCTGAGTTCTTGTTTACAGCACCACAATCAGGGCTCTGCAACCCACTGTGGAAATTTGGCTCTGGCTCAATTCTCCCAGTTCATGCTCTTAGAAAACTGGATGACCCAATGAGTTAAACAACTAACCTAACTCTGTGGTTCTTGGACATATCCTGTCCCACTCAGAAGGATCTCCTGCCCCACTCAATACAGGGAAGGTAAGCAGGTGGAATTAGCAAAATATACATCCCTGAATTGGAGGAGTAGCTTTGGTTCCTGGTTAGATTCTTGCATTTTTCGATGCAAAGCCCTGTTTAGATGGAGGGAGTGCAAAGATACAAATCTTTTCTCTCCCTCTTCATCCAGCCACCAGAGTTTATTTAACAAGGAGCTGCTGCTCTACTTTAGAGGAGCTAACTGCTGGATTACAGGCCACCTACATCCCAAAATGATGACCAGCAGCTGGAGAGATCTTGGTCCAGAAGGATGGGGGAGGTGGTACCTGTCAAGACTGGGATTTCAGGCAAACCTTGCCAATCCTCCTGATGGGCCAGGAGGATGAGGATCATGCTGTGTTGAGGTTAATCCCTGGCCATGGTGTGGACTGTTTTGGTTCCCTTCATAATGAAACTTGATTTCTAGAAATTCTCACCCAAACTCTGCAGCTGCATGCAGAGCGATCTGGTCCCAGGGATGCTCCATCCAAACTAAACCACTTCAGGTGAAAAACACCCTTCTCTTTTCAAGGGAAGACTTCCTAACACTGCAGCAGAGTTCCTCTGCTTGGGTGCACCTCCCAAGGCTGCACTCACTCTGCTGGCTGGTACTGACACAAGAGCAGGGGTCAGTCCCCCTGCAGCCCTGCAGCCTGACTCCACAGACCTCTGCCCTGGCCCATTGCCATCTCACTTGTTTCAACACACTGCTGGATTTTCAGCTTTTGCTCTGTGCTCAGCTATATATATATATATATATATATATATATGTATATGTATATATATATAATGGTAGTCTATCACCATACCTGTAACATTTTCCTCCTTATTTTCCCATTTTATCAGGTGTGGCTTGACATGTTCAGTAGCTGTAAGTGGGCCTAAGCCAGTCTTGATGTTTGCAAGCACAGCTCCACTGACATCAGAGTTAGGGACACTGTAACAGGACACTGTAACTTGGCACTGTGGATGCACTGCACCTCCCAAGGCTTCGTTATCTCCTTTATTTGTTTCCCACACAGCTGCTGCATCTAAACCCAACTGTAAAATTGTGCTTGGATCTTATAAAAATGAAAACTTCCTTTAGTTCACTCCACATGACTTTGCTGCTGGAATTGGTTCAGATTCCAGCTTCTCCTGGTGGTTTCTTCCACAGTCTTACTGCAAGGACATGGGGAGCTGAGGCAGTTTGACCTGGGTCCTCTTATTTACCTGCACCCTCTCAGCAAAAAAGACTGTATTCCTTGCACTGTCCCCAACAATCTCTCCCTTTCTGCTTCCAGTTTTAGGAATCAGCAGAAGTAGAAAGGCTAGGTTGCTCCTCAGGAGAAACCAAGTATGTCTATTTTCTGGGTCTTGAGTACAGAGGAGATACCAAAGAAAATTGTCAGACTTTCACTTGCAGAATAGAGGATAAATCTCCCTTTATTTTGAGACTATTTCAGCATTGAATTTACCAGGGTCACAGAAAATTGGGAGGTTGCCAGGTACAGGGGATCTGACTTTCTTTCTGCTGTAACCTTAACTCAGCAGCAACCAGAAGACTAAATTTCTGTGATAAGTAAATTAAAATAATACATGACATCTCACATTAGCTTGTGACATTAAAGTGTGAAACAAGGCATAAAGGAGTGGAAAACATGAAGAAAAATCTGCAGATTTTACAAGACGTGGGGACAGAAAAGGGAGAACAGGAAATTATACAAATTTTTATCTCAGCTTCTTATGACTTGCTCTGGGGATTGTATTCCTCCATAGTCTTCCTCTACCTTGGCTGATACTCCCTATAAAAATTTTATGAGACATGTTAAGTATTTTATGCAAAAAGTGGGTTGTATTGCATTGCACTGTAGGTCAAGGTGAGAAGGACACATTGCCAGAATACTTAGTTAATCTCTTTCATCTTTCCCGTGCTATCATTAATGCTTATCTGTTCCCACAGGTATTGCAAAGTCATGCGTTTTCTCCAGTGGTAATAGTACAATAGTAAAATCCTTTGATTTCATATAGTAACTGTTTTTGATGCTGGTTTTGTTCATGTTCATTTTGAGATCAGATTTGTGCTTTCTTGTCTGAACATGTTTCTATCATGCTATCATGCCTTTTTTTTTTTTTTTTTTTTTTTCCCCTGGGAGTTCAGGAGTTCATCTTAACTCTTTTGTCACCCACCCTGTGTGTGAGTGGTTGCATGTTGATGTGCATGTGATAACAGCACTTGCTTTAGGTCATAGTATTCAAAGACCCTCTGAGTTAATTATCTGAGTCTGTTTGTGGGGCTTCCATCCCAGTTGTTATCTGAAAATCTGTCTTTTGCAATCAAAACCTGCCTAGGGCTTCCCTACTCCCATTATGCTAAAGTGGGAACCCACCAGCCTCTCCTGTGTCCTGTTCTGGTGTCGGAAGTGATCTTTCTTGATTCATAAGGAGTCCTTGACCAGCTCTGTCAGTATTCTTGACAGGGAATGTCTTTTTTGGGATAGTAAAAGGTTTATCAGAGATGATTTAAAGCAAACAAGATAGTTAAGGTCATTAGCAGAAACTTTTTGTTAGCAAAACCTTCAAATGCCACTCACTTCAGGATGTCCAGTTTCAGGAAAAGACTGTGCCCTACATGCTACTGCATTTGAAAAATCCTTCTAATATTATTATTAATAAGTCTGCAGATATTGTACACTTAATTTACTTCTCCAGTTACTTTCTTAACTTGAAAGTTGAGACCAATTTTCTGGGATGGCCCAGCCACGAGGAATGTTATGTGCACTCCCCAGACTACAGATAAATGTATATATCCACAGACAATACAGGCAGCTTGCCACTCCAGAGGTGAACAGGAGATATGTCGATGTTGGTAAAGGAAGATGCCACTGGTGTGTGAGATTATTATACTGCTAAATTAATGAGGAAGTCATTTGATCTTAAAATTCAAGTCTGAGCTTTAATAACTCCAGTAATTCTCAGCAAACAGAACAAATTAAGGTAAATGAAAACTAATTTCATACTAAAGAACAAAAGCCTGTGAGAGGGAGCTTTTGCCCCTACCTTGTTTGTTGAATTGCAAAGGGAATGAAATTGAATATTTCAGCATGTTTTAGTAAAATCCATAATTTTAAAGCACAAGAGAACTTATTTTCTGTTCCTTGGGACTTTGATCCTTTAATTCACCGTAAGTAATTAAACAGCCATGTCAGCATGAATTTCAATGTGAGCACCCGGTGAATATTTTTCCAGTCTGTACCATGGAATCTAAATTTTTTTTTTTTTTTAATATTGCGAAATATGATTCTACCCAAATGACTCAGAAGAAAATTTCTCTATTTTTTCCTTCTTTCCAAATGCATCTATGTGTGGCTTCTGTTTTTCCATCACTATCAGAGACACGTAGCAGAATTGGTCATTGCTTCTATTTCTGATCACAGTTTTGGGAGCTGAGGTTTAATATGTAATAAAAAAAGCAGACACAGGAATGATTTTTTTTCCTTATGCTGAAATGGCTGTGAAAACTTATGTCAGAGCCCACTGCACATCAAGAGTGCATCAAAATGAGTTTTGCTGCTTCTTTAGGTTTTCACACAGAAGTTTCTTCTGAAGTAACTCAGTGCATAAATGGAGGAGACATTTCCTGGAGTGCTGGGAAAATGAGAGCTTATGACATAAATCCTCCAAAGGACACAAAAGCAGGCAATGATCAACTCTACCAAACACTGCTGGATTTGTTTAATACAGTATATAATGGCCTATTTGTATTAGATAGAGCAATATTTTCAGGCTGCACTGGGAGGGGGAAAACACTCCCTTCAAAAGTCAGCATGAACATCTGAGAAGACTGCAGTAATACTTTCATACATTCAGAACTGGCTTGTTTTATCACACATGTCCTAATTCATCATATTCTAGTATACCTTGTGTGAAAAAACTCTTTATTGCTCTTTTTTAGTGGTGCCAGCTCAACAAGTTGGGTTTCATTCCTGTTAATGAAAATTACTTACTTTGTGGTGTAACCTCTGCTCAGTTTTAATTTTAAGGTATTTTAGAAATTTAAATGTATTTTCTTTTTTTCATCTCCAGTGTAATTTTTGTTACGCTTCTTTGCGTATTTTGTGTCTTTAAGAGAGGTTCTTTATGCAAATTAATAAGAAACACAGATATTCATAGCATGGAGGGTAGCTACCTTTCATGGAACAAAATTTTTCCAAGCAAGGAATAGTATTGCTCTCAGGAGCCAGAGACCTCAGCAGTCGCTCCTCTCAAGAACAAAGAGATTCTAGTTTATTTTCTATATCAATAGTGATTTTGATTTTCTAAAAAACATACTGATCAAAGTAATTGATTGTTACAAGTCCCATTTACATGGATCATTATCATCATTATGTGTAAAACCTGCATTTGTTAACCTGCTTTTTTTGTGTGTCTAGTTCAGCCCTGGATGTGATATTAAATCATGTGGTTGTTCACTACGGAGGCTTTCTCTGTAAATGAACACTTGAGAACTGTGCTCCAAATGTGGGAGGAAAAAAAGGTATCACAGAGCCCCACAGGCTGGAAGAATAATTGCAAAGGGCTGATAATTGACCCTTATGGAACAATGAGTAGATATTCATATGGATGGTCTATATTTAAAGAAAAAAGACATTTAAGGTAACTGGAACTCCACTGCGTTGTCGTATATTATGAATTCTCTCCTTGGCCAAAAACTCCTTGGCTGCCATTATATCCACAGGTTCATGATGATGAATCATGTCAGGCAAAGGCTGTTTAATCTTTGACTCCAGGGCTGTGTTCAACCTTGAACAAATCCATGACTGTCAGTTACATTCATAATTTGCTTTCTTAAATGCTGATATATTTGATGAAATTAAGCAATAACAAATGCTTCCCATTAACTACTTAGTCCTCTTCCTATTTCTGCTCATGTACACTTGAAATGCCTGCCTGAAATATGCAGGGCAGAGCTACATGCAGGAATCATGCTCAAGCAGTTTTATACAGTATTTGGGATGTCGCTGAAAACCAGTCTCCACACAGAGACTGGGGCACAAATTTTGGAGGGACTTTAGTATGTTCTTTATATCAGCTTGTGTCAACTCTTTGCATACTTTCTTTGCAGTTCCTTGTGGAATCACACCACAATACTACAGTTCCTCTCACCACTTTGCCATGTCCTTTCTGTATGGTCTGTGCAAAAGTAGTTTTATTATCAAATTCAGGCTATTTTCTCCCTGACATCCTTCCTCTTCCCAGTCTGAATTCTTTCACACTGAGTCTTCTGGATGACAGAAGCAGTCTCACATGAAATCTTCCACATATGTAAATCCAGCAAGGATTGAATCCTTTGTACTTTGGATGGAAAACACACAGCAAGTCTATTAATGACTTGGTACACCATCAAAGTTCTCTTATGGACCCCTAAAGTGAAAATACCTTTCTGTCTTTGGTAGCTTTGACTTACAGCTTATAGCTTTGACTTGGTAGCTCTTTTTATTTATTCAGGTAGTGCAGTGAACTATTGTACTGTAGATAAGGCTGCTACAGTAGTGCAAACAGCAGTAAAAGTGCATCATTTGATGAGTCAGTTTGTTTCAAGCAACAGACCAGCCACAAAGTTGTAGAGCTCATTGTAAAATTGCAGCAGGTCAAGAAAAAAATGGCAAAGTAAGAAAACTAGATCAGAGGGTGATATTTGTCACTTGCTCAATACAATTTTTTTTTTTTTTTTTTTTTCCCCAGGGCTTAAACCTGTCCCTTCTACAAATCCCTGGATGGCCTCTTTTCTCCACCTCACAGAAAGTATCTTGGATACACTGCAGTCTTTGCAGCCCATTTGATTTATTCCTGCGTTGAATTGTGATTTTCACGTGTTAATACTTTGCTCCAGTTCTTCTCTGTATTGCAGCATGTGGCCATTATCACTCCCCTCCCCCAGGCCCATTTCCCTTGTTATATATCTGTTTCATTTTCTTAGTTAAGTTGAATGTGAACTTGGGGTCAAGAACAGACAAGTCATGTGATGGGACTAAGGTATAACTGCATTTTCCAGTTTTTTTCCACTGCATTGTCTGAGGGTTTGGAAGCACAATCTCAGAGACAGTGCAAAAAGCCTCAAAGTTCACAGTTCAGCTGTCAGTTATGAAGTAGACTGATGAATTAATGTCCTTAAGGAGGCCTGGGCTGGAAAGCTACGGGAAGCAACCTCTCCTTAAGGAGTACTTGCTGACGTGTGAAGGCTCCTTTTGAAAAGCACATTGACTGCAATCCTTCCATCAAATCTAAGTTCTGGAGGGCTACGGCCCTGCCATGAGTCCTTCCTGGAACCAGTTTTTAGTTAGTTTTCCACAGTCTTTAGAAACATACCATCACACCCTTGATGTATGGAGGGAAGCTGAACCTCATACTTGCAGGGAGATGTGACAAACAGGAACAGAAAAAACCAAATAACAGACCTGACACGTTACTGAAGCACTGAGTGTGGCTGTCCTGGGTGGGCTCCATCAATGCATCACAATACTGAGGATTTTTTTGGTCTAGCCTGCTATTATGCTGCCATTTTGCCTTTAATAAATAATAATGGGTCACCTTACTGTTGAGCTTAACAAAACATATTTAGAATGAAAGCACAGTAATTAAAGGCTTGTAATGAAATAATGTAGCATTTACCTAAATGACAGCATTACTGCTGGCAACCCGAACAGCAATGACATTTAAGTTTTCCTGAGACATTTCTCATTCAAATTATGTCACTAGTTTTGAGGCTCCCTTTTGTATGTCTTCCTGCCATGTATCTCTATAGTTATTATCCCTCATTGTCAATATAGCCAGTCATTTCTTCTCCACATCAGTTTTGATTGAGTTCTTCCAGTTTTCCCACACACCTATCTGTGTATAAACCTTTGTGAGTGATTGATATGGATTCATGCTTTTATTCTAACTTATCAATTTTTGTCCTTTTTTTTTTTTTTTTCCTTTCTGAAGCAACTACCAAATTTCTGTCTGTATAGCGTGCAAATGCAGCCAAACCTGGAATTAAAAAGCTGCAGACTGAGTATCGGTTTAATACCTTGTTGTCATGTATTTTGAAAGGCAATACATTTCTGGGGCACACTGTGGTATCCTGTCAGTCAGGTATCCCCACTGCTGAAATTCACATGACCTTGACCAGAGTAAATTCTTTGCTAAAGCAGATAGGGGAGGAGCAGCCTTCCAAAAAACCCAAAATATTGGACCACACATTTCTCTGACAATATTGCACAATCTAGCTAAGCTTCATGGCATCTCCCAGCATGGAGGGCATTGCTGAAGAATGAGAGACACAAGGAGGCAAAAGAACTTGAGGACAAAAGCAAGTCTTTGTTCAGGCAGTTTACCTGGGGGGAAATACAGTACATTATGTACCGTGTGACACATCAGTCATACAAACTATTTCTAGGAGGTTTTAGTTACTGGAGAGCTGTTTTGCATTTAGAGAGGAATTGCTCCCTGGGCAGAGTGCTTGGAAATGGCCAGTGTGAGTCTGAGTTTCACTGAAGCCATATTCTGGCATGAAGGCACACCACCTCATAGAATACTCCTGCACATGGACGACTTGTTCCTGTGCTGAACAGTCTAGCTTTTATCAGATCATTCAGAGGATTTATAAAGATATTAGACTCTGCTCAGCTTTGCACAAAGAGCATCAGTCAGGCCTTCATCCCAAACTCTTCCTGTGCCAAAATTGAATGATTTTGTCCTGCCAGGCTGTTCTGCAGAGCTGACATTTCTCGGGCTCTGCTGGGCACCTGCCGGTGCAGTGCAGGAAGCTCTCCAGCTGACCAGTCCTGCAAGGCTCAGAGAGCTCGTGCTCAGCCAACAGGTACATTAAAGGAGCTGCTGATTTGCCAGCTGCCCTGTTCTGCTGGCCAGGTGATGGCATGTAGCTTGCACACTGGTGTGTAAGGGCATGCCTGGAGGCAGGAGGTGCCTCTGTGCTCAGGTGTGCTTTATTAATGTGGCTGAGAACCAGGTAAGGGCATGGCAGGAGAGGCTGGGATGTCGCACCTTACAAGCACCCCATAATGCCTGCTTGAGGCTGCAGTGAAGATCTGCTGTTATTTTTCAGCTGGGTTAAAACTACAGCTTTTCTCTTACTGTAATCAAACCTTCAGCTGGTCTGCAGGTGTGCAGGATTTTAAATTTGCCCCCTACAGAGGTGGTTCCATCATCAGGGTGAGTGACAGAACAGACCTAGACCATGAATTCCCTCACTCAGTTGCTGCTGTTCTTGTTTTTATTGTGCTCAGTTCTTGAGCCACAGGTCAATGAACCACTTGACTTGGCCTGGTCAAAACAATCATTATGACTGGAATGTTGGTTCAGCTATAAGCCATGGATATTCTAAGAGAAATGCTATTTATGCATTACAGCCTTAGCCTGTACTACTAGTTGATACCATCCCTCCAAATGCATTTTGAATATTTCCTTTAGTAGCTGCCTCCTCTAGATTAAATTCACAAAGCCTTATACTTGCTGTTTAGTTCAGCATCTGTACAAATCAGAAAGCAGACATTTCTATTTTCAGGGGACCTTGAAAGGTAAAGAATTGAATATGGTGATGTATAGCAACATACCATCTGTCTCCAGATTAGAGATATACAAACAAATCTAAGCATTGCTCTGCAACCCTTTCCTCTCTTCTCCTTTGGGTATGATGAGAGGATGACAGTGGCTCATTGTTTAGAGGATGAAAACTAATGCAGGGTGTGGCTTTGTCATCTGCAATTTTAAAGCTGCCTTTGTTTTAGAGTGCTCCAGTGAAGAGTTCATCATTTACATTAGTAGCAAATCTGGATTTTCTGCCTTAACTCTATTGTTTCTCTTTGAGTTACACAGGTTCTACTGTGCTCTTCTGAGTGAACTTTAAATGGTACATCAACACATGAAGGTGACCTCCCATGAATCAGAAAACCCTACCTCCTGCAGGGGGCCTGAATTGAATTTCTGATGAACCAGTGGGAATATCCAGGATCTGGCACAAACAATGTACCAAATTAAATTGCTAGTGTAGCTAGTTGCCCCAAAATCTTCATTGGGAAATATGAATTCTCTAATTCATCAGGCCCATCATGCTGTTCAAAAGAAGTCTTAATGAGAGCTTTAGAGAATTTGAGGCTGGGGGTGCTGAGGTGGGAAGTGATGAGCTAAAACCCTCCTACTTCTCAGTTATGATGATAATGGGTGTTTTCCAGACATTTTTAATTTGAATTCCTACAGTCTAGTGTTCACTGAGCATTAAACCACTAATACTCCAGTCTGTGCCTGCAAGGGCTGGCATTTTCACACGGTGTCATTTTAGCACAGGTTAGGGCAGGATTACCAGAGCTGCTGCCATCAGCCTTATTTTGCTAAACCTTATTGTCTCATAGTGCCAATGAATACAGGACTGGAGGCTGTTGAACCTGAGCCAGGAGGGCCAGTCTGCCTTGATGGACAGCTTGCACAGGAGCAGCTTCTCTCGGTGTTCACCTGAGGGATTTCTCTGTTACTGTTAAGGGGGAAACAAGCAATTAGGCTGTAATCTGTTAAGGGAATAATATCAGGATTGGTTTAACATCATTTCTGGCCAAAGTCTGTAAGGCCCATTTTTTTTTAATATGGTTGCACACAGCTCTGGCAAATTCAGAACTTTCCAGGAAATCAAGACGTGCTCAACTTGCCCCTAGGTCAGCATATAACCTTTACTCATATAATGCATAAATAATTTTTGCATATAATCTTGTCTCTCCCACTGTCCCTATCAGGAACAAGTCCTTCTTAAGTGACCTCTGGATGCTTGGAGGCTGCGTCTCCTCTCCAACTTTCGACTCTCAGAAGCCTCTTGGAGAATTAATAATTTATCAGCAGCAACTCGAAGTCGTGCAGCTCACCCACCTCCTCTCGGCAGGATTATTCACACTGCAGTTGCTGCTGAAAGAAAGTGTGGAAAGAGCCTGATTGTCACTCAGAAGA
The DNA here is from genome assembly GCA_013389925.1 of Aegithalos caudatus. Classification (NCBI taxonomy): domain Eukaryota; kingdom Metazoa; phylum Chordata; class Aves; order Passeriformes; family Aegithalidae; genus Aegithalos; species Aegithalos caudatus. The sequence goes on from WEIU01008312.1 coordinate 111,432, forward strand.
CCTCGTGGTTAGTTTAACTGATTATGCTTGGCATGTTGTACCTACAAGAGCCAACTGCTGCGTGGGGAGAAAGCCTGGAGACATGACACAGCTGAATGGCCTCCTGGGCCAGCCCAAAGCTTGGAGATGAAGCTGCTCAAAGGTTCTCCTTTAATTAAGGATGTATTGGTTGGAGAACCCTCTGTGCAGGCCAGAAGAATGAGAGATTCCACACTGATGTCACTCCTTTGGTGCAAAGACACATATTTCTGCAGTAACCTCCCCTGTGCAGCTCCCAGTTGGTGTCTGAGAGGAACCTTGAACCCAACTGCTCAACAGCTCCATGAAATCTGTGCATTTTGGAGTGAGCCTGCATCCTGCTCAACCTATTCAGAGCACAGATTCTTATCTGTATATACTGTGCTCTTAATGATGCCTCTATTTTAGTTTGGGAAATATCTGTCCCTTCCCTTGTTTTGGATAAATGACTAAAGTATCTCTGTGTAAAAGGGTAAAAAAGCCTGCTCAAGACCAGAAGCTCTCCTTAACTGTGTGCCTAAACTATTTCATTGCCCCTGACTCATAAAGGGAGAGAAGAGGACATGAACACAGAGAAGGCTTGTTTGGGGCTTTGTAGGCCAGTGCTACCTGCCAATCTGCTGGCAGCCAAGAGGCTTCCTTCTGCCAAATAGTGCATCTCATCTGGCTCCAGAGCAATGACATCAGTGAGACATCAGTGCTCACCCACTGTAAGCACGTGGGTGCAAAGGGATTTTCGTATGCAGCTGATGCTCTCAGGAGACTTATGCATCAGGGTGCTCAGAGGATGAATAGCTCAACATCCTGTTCACATCTTGGATCCCAAGTGTGTTTCCTGCCTCCCTGCAGGGAGGAGACAAGAGGGAGCAAACCACTGATGAATGTGGTGACTCAGTGCAGCGGATGGACTTGTCCCACACACTGATCAGCATGAACAAGGACACACTGTGGCACAGGGACACCAAACACAGGAAAGCATCTAAGGCATTCCCTAGGACATGTCAGCCCCTGAGCCAGCTGGAAACATGAGCTCACCTAAGAATTCCACCACCTCCCTGGAGATTGGGGCTTTTATCAATTATGAAATATCAGTGCAGCTTCACCTTCAGCGTGTATTTGGACAGCATGCTGCAGGGGTGCTCTGATTCACCTGGAGGTTAAATGCCTGGCATTTATAAAAATGAACAGAACCCCATGGGTTGCCATGGATTCTCCCTTGCATGAGAACGTGGCCATGGGCAATGAGCCCAGGGTAGCCCCAGGATGGCTTCAAGCTCAGGCGCCTGGTTCTGCCTCTCCTTGTGCATGCTACATGGAAAAGACCTGCTGCCTTCTCATTCTACAGTCACCAATCTGAAATTTTTTTATTGCAAGGACTAAGACTGTTGTTCAAGCTCTCTTAGCACTTCAGTCTTTTTTTATAACTTGTCATCATTATTTTTTGCCAGGACATTTGCCATATGACTGGAGGTTTAGGGTTTCTTTAGACAAAAGCAGGAATGCCCACAGGGCTGGAGGGAAGCTGACCTGTTTATTGACTTTCATTTTATTGTCTGCTGCTAGGTCCCAATTAAAAAAAAAAAAAANAAAAAAAATCAATTAGAGAAACAGAGTGTTGGTTAGGAAGAACTATTTCTTTCTGTCACCTTTGAGGGTTTGTGACAGAAAAGCAAATTTTTAAACAGTAAAAATATTGAAACAAATATTTCGCTAGTTTGAAGACACATACACTGTTGTGAGGAATGATGTTATTCAATATCAATAAGAAATAGATTTTGGTTTTAAATTTCTCTCCATGTCAATCCTTTCTTTAATTTTTTTTAATAAATGCCAACCATTTTCATTTCTACTTAGAATTCAATTAATAAGAAATAAACAAAAGAAGTCCCATGGGCACTTTCGTCTCCCCATGGATGTCACAATTTCAATTTAAGCTGAGATAATTTCCCATAGGCTTCATATACATAAATTTCCATAGGAGAGGCTGATAGGTAGACATTTCACTCTGTGCTGGGCCATTCAGGCTATCAGTGGGCTGCAGGTTTTTCAATGTCCTTTTTGACTCCTGCCTGATGTATTTCAAGCATGTTCACATTATTTGTTGTCAGCACAGGTATTCTATTTTCATTTTTATTAAGTTTTATTGAATTGGGACATTATTTCAATGTTTCTTCATCACTTTAATTATAAACAAACATCTTGTCTGACTCGTTTCTCTGAAATATAATGGTTCACAAGGTCTGGTAATTAATAAAAAAAGAAACTAAGAATATTTTTAAAAAATACATTTAGAATTATAATCTGATTGCACCCTGTTTTAGTTCTGTCATGCCTGTGGATGAAGTATGACTTTTTGTCCTGCCCCTTCCCCACCACCAGAATAGACTATTATGTAGTTTTTGGTATTTTCTTCTTTCTGTCTTTTGAAGAAGAGGAGGGATTTTATCAGCCCCCCTTTTTTTTTTTTTTTTTTTTTTTTTTTTTTTTTTTTTTAAAAAAAAGTTTTGTTTTTTTTTTTTTTTTTTTAATATTCCAAGTAAAAGCTTGCTGTCTTGATTACTTGTGCTGTATGCATGCAACTGTGGTTAAAAAGGAATGGCAAATCAGATATACAGTTCAGTTTTGCAACAAGCAGGACACTGTTCTTTGCTCATCTTAGTCCTTCCATTCTTTTTAGGGATATTTGTATACACTTTGAAATTTGCATTCCCTGGCTTTTAAAACATTAGCTAATTTTTTAAACTCTACCAATTAATTATATGGTTAAGCAAGACTCTATCAACTAGAAAATGATATTTCTTACTGCAAAAATGTGAACCTACAACGAATTAATGCAATTCTAGAAATTAATGCAAGTTGAACAATACTGTGAAAAGGTTATTTTGGAAACCATATTCCAGCATATATTCTTTTCATGCATTTGGCTTTTTTTTTTTCATGTGTATTCCGAAGTTATCATCTCCTGCTTCAAAGTTTACTAAATTTGATTACAAAAAAAAATCATAGATCAGACACTTAGTTTTTCCTGGCTGAAAAAATATTATGGTTAAACAAATAAAGATTTAAACCCAAACTCTAGTAGTATATGCTGTTTACAAACTGTCTAAAGCAGAAATGAAACAAAGCACAACACAAAACCAAGCAAGCAATTGTCCATTTTATGAAAGTTTAAGTTGCCTGTATTGCTTTAATTCCAAACTCAGACAGAAGCAGACTTAACTTAGAACACTTTTTCTTAAGGAGTGCAAGTCAAATCCTTAATGCTAATGTGGGAGGGTTTTTTGTATTTAATTTGACTTACATTTTGTTAGCGCTTGGCTCACTGCCTCAGGAGCCTGAGCCAAAGCTGTTATACTGTAATATCCATGAGGTTCAGTTTTCTCTTTCACCTGCAATACTGTACTCTCAGTGTAATGCTAATGTGACTCCTGCAGTATAACAAAGAACCCATAATGACAGCAGCAGAGGGGCCTGAATGTCATTTACACCTATTTGCTACATCCAAGGTCAGCAAGAACGCACCTGCAAAACACTCACACTGCACCCAGACTGGCTACAGGAAAACTGTCTACTGAGATGAGGTTATTTTGAATAACAGATTTTATTTTCCTTTTAAACTCCTGAAGGTCTTCGTGCAGAAGTTCATAATGAGTTATTCAAGGTAAACATGTGCATTTCTGAAGAAACAATGAAGGAGACTACTGCTTTTGAAAGAATGCTAAAAACCAGGAAAAAAAAATTCTGAGGATGCACTTAGCATGTTTATAAATACATTTCCAGACACATTGTTTCCTCATAGCATATTTCATACCCTGCCTGTTGATGGAGGATTAAACCCGCCAATTACTTTGGAACTGCTGTAGCAGGAGCAGGAAGACTCATCACTGCCTTCATTGCAAAGGGTGCAGCAAGTTCTTTGAGTTGTGAAAGGAATGAAAAGCAAAACGTGGTCCTCTGATGCAGAACTTTTATCATAGTATGCTGAAAGAGATCATAGATAAGTTTTAAAAAATCAATACATTACATTCCTTTCTTTTCATTCTCTGTACCAGTCCAGAAGGACAGTCCTGTCCAACAGAAACAACAAAGACACCACCAGCTTCAAACACAAGAGTTTTTGGTGCAGTTGAACAATAAAAGAATGAATCCCCACAGCAAAGTGCAGGGCAGGGGCAGATGTTGGTACCTTCTTGTTGCAGTAATGAGATCTGTGCCTAAGGTGAAGCTTGTCTAAGTCAAGGGATGTGCACCACAGCCATGCAGTACCACAGAGAGGATCTCCCCAGGCCCCTGCACTGCCAGGCACCATCTCTGGAGCTCCTGCTGGAGTTTCCCGTGTTGCTGCAGCTCTCCATCACCTTGCTGATCAAAGATGCCACCTCCTCCTCCTCTGTCACTGCTCAGGGGTTAAACTGGTGGCCTTTGGCAACCCGTGGTGCTTTGTCTGGAGCAGACCATGCAGCTCCCACATGCACAGCTGTGTCCATCACTGTTCTCTGGAGCCTCATTGGCCTTGACTCAAAATGGTTGGAAATGAGGAGACCTTTTGGATTAGTCTGGACAGGTTTTGGCTGGGATAGAGTTAATTCTTTTCAGCCAGTATGGGGCTGTGTTTCAGACTTGTGCTGGAAACAGTAGTGACTATACTGAGGTGATTTTGGTATTGCTAAGCAGGGCTTGCAACAACAAAAAGCCAAGGCCTTTTCTGCCTCTTGTGCCCCCTGACACATCCAGGAGAGCTGACCCCAGCTGATCAAAGGGACATTCCTGACCGTGGGCAGTCATGCTCAGCATAGAAAGTTGGGAGGAGAGGGAAGAGGGGGACATGTTGGGAGTGATGGTGTTTGTCTTCCAAGTCACTGTTACGTGTGATGGAGCCCAGCTTTCCTTGGGATGGCTGCACACCTGCCTGTCCTTGGGAAGAAGTGAATGAACTCCTTGTTTTGCTTTGCTTGCCCCATGTGGCTTTTTCTTTCCCTGTTAAACTGTCTTTATCTCAACCCACAAGTTTTCTCACGTTTACTCTTCCTATACCCTCCCCTATGTCACCAAGGGGGGTAAGGGAGCTCCTGTGTGTGGCTTATTTGCCAGCTGGGGTTAAACCATGGCAGAGTCATGGGGGAATTTGGTATCTCCAAGGATAAGAAGACTGGAAAGGGAGCAGTTGCCATCTCCCTGTCTGCTGGAGCTCCAGAAGAAAGGCTGGGGAGTCTAGACTAAGATTTCAAAACTCAGATCTAGCCTGAGGTAATAACTACAGCTAAGAAATAATTTATAGTCAGAAAAGTTATGATAGGAAGGTTTTACTAATAATATACACTGCTTCTGAAAGGAGAGGTCCCACAGCAGGGGATGAAGATTTTCACTCAGCATTTGGCTGAGCAGAGCTGACAGTAGTATCTGGGTGTCAGCATTACCACCATCTAGTGACTCCCCAAAATACTGCACCCCTGCCTACTTCCAACCTCTGCTCTCCCCACTGCCGTGGTGGGGCCAAATTATCATCGCTTCAGGAGCTCAGTGCCTGCCTGAGAGACAAAATCCCTTTGAAATTAGAAGTGAGGTGGGTTTTAGACAGTGCTCTGCTAATATTTCAGTGCACTACATTTTGACTTTCAATGGGAACACTTAATGTCGACTTCAGAGCAAATATTCATATATTCAAGCCTTAAGGTGGTTTCAGAGTACAAGCAACACTAAATGGTAACAGATACTTCCTGAATCTTTCCTTTTCTCTGTGGACTGCACCAGAAAAATTCAGACAGAGGAAAATCTTATATAATCTGAAGATAAAGATTCATGAAAAGTAATCTGAAGTACATAGATTACAATAAGGTACTAATTTAAATCTGTAAAATATTCTTTTATTCCCAGTCCAAATAAAATTCCCAGTAGGCAGTTTAATGTTGGTATTTTCAGGTAATATATAAAGACTGGAAAAGATATTACTGCATTTTTTGTACAATTAAGAAGAGTACGTTTTGGGTACTCTTCATATGAAGAATATGAAAAGTACTACTTTCATATTTTACATACAATAAAAACGACTACGCGAACATTCAGTGGTCATGGACTAACCAGTCATCCACGTGTATCATTCAATTCATTATCCATCACTGCCTTGTTTGGAACTAGCACAGATTTGAGGCAGAATTCCTGTCTGGAAATACAATGTTCAGAGAATTTGTTTTGATTAACACTCTGATAAAATATTTAGAAAAGAACATAACTGATGATGTGGCTTAAATGAAACCCTTAGTCATACTTCATTCATCACCTGCCTCAAGATGTTTCTCTGCATGATTATGCCTGGCCACAGCCTGTTTCAGGTGCCAGGAGTTGGTATATCCATCCCTGAATCTGAGTATCTCTTAATTGCTGTACCTCCATTGCTCTATTTCCATAGTCATAAGATTATTATCTGGAGATTGGATGTTGCCTTGCCAAACTGAGTAAGGTTTTAGGCAAACTCAGACATAATTTTGCCAACAGATATGCAGCTGCAATATCCTCTTTGTTGCACATCATGTTTTCCTGAAAATTTGGGATTTGTTTGTATCGCTTACTGACTGTCCTCCTGGACCCATTTATTCCCAAGACTTTATGTAAATGAGTTCACTATTTCTCCATGCTTTTATCATAAAATAAACTTATATGTTTGGTTTCTGGTTTCACTTACATCAGGGTACAATCCTGCTGCTGGGCTTTTGTTTAGTGATGCAAACAAGAGCTGTAATGTATGGCTCAGACTGGGGTTGTGAATAAACCAAGAGCTTTAAAGAGCTTGGCCTGGTTAAATTATCCTAAAGGAAACTGATGGCTGTATGGTCTTGGGGGGAGATGGGGATGCTGAGGGTGCTTTCCTCTGTTGGGGGAAGGTGTGCTACCAAGAGCCTTTGGAGAGAAAGGGCTGGCTTTGCCACAACTGAGTGTCTGAGACACGGTGTCCTCTGGAAAGTGCACTGCAGACCAAGGAAATTTATAGACTCAGTGCAGACAAGCAATAAGATTTAAGAGCGTGTAATACACAGAACAATAAACTAGAGCTGTATTTACATCCATCATCTGAAATATTTAGCACAGCCTAAATTGCATATATAAATGTATATAAAATCAGGTGCCATCATTTAGACATATTCCTGATTAAGGACTTAGATGCAGTTACAGCTCTCCAATGAATGCCTTTTCCTCGTTTTAACATGGACGTTTTCTATGCTTTTTAGTTTTGAAGAGTCTTGCTGGCCTATCTGCCTTAGTGAAAGAAGGATATTTCATTGGTGCTCATAGTGGAGGATTCACTTTAATCTTGTATTCCCCAGGAAACTACTGGGCTTTATGAAGTGAATTTCTGTATCCTTCCATTACATCTTCTGGCTTAATGCTGGTAGCACTGGAAGTCAGATAGTTCCCAGTCTTAATATCTAAACGATCAATTTAAGATTCAGGCATGGTTTGAAAGCAGGCAGTAGTGGGACATTGTATCTGCAATTTAGAATTGTAAATATTTTATCTGCTTTAATGCATGCACACATTTGTACATTCATGACTAATCTGCAAAATGGGGCTGGTTTTTAGGCAATGGCTGTGGTGAGCTCAAATAGTTTTACCTGTTCAAATATCTTTATGGATATTAAAACATTATGTGAACTAAATATCAACTAATATTTATCCTGGTGCTGTTTTCTCTATGCTGCTAACCTTTGTGACTATGATGTGCTGTTACATATTTCTATTCCATGCAGCACTGTGTGTCCACTGTACAATTCCTTCTGTTCTGTGACCCCAAGTCTCCCATGTTGACTCTCAGATCTGCACATTTCCAACATGCCAGTCCTTTTTTACACATTCTTTAGTGTTTTGTATTTTCACATACTTCCCCCTTCTCTCTGCTTTCAGAATAATTTTCTGCTCACTTTTGGAATAGATTTTATTTTCTTAATCTACCTAAACACTCTGAAAAATATAGTCTTTTGTTTTGACTTGGATTTTCATTGGAATTCCACATGTTTTAACAGTGGCATATTTAAATCTGTTCCATTTGAACCTTGATTTATTTTGAATGCAATGTAGTTCATTACTGACTCATAAACTTCCAAGGGACTTGTCTTCTGTGACCACTATTTCATATAGATCAATAAAAACACACACCTGACCTTGAAACTTTCATTATCTCCTGAAGTATTTTGTAGGGGCACTCAAATATTACAGTCTTACAGACTCCTTTGTTTTTGAACACTGGGATTTCCTTTGGGATGACAAGAAGATACAGCCATAGAGTGGTTTGAGTTGGAAGGAATCTTAGAGATTGTTTCATTCCAAACCTAACGCCATGGCCTGTATTAAGCCTATTAATAACACACCATTGTTAAAAGGTCTGTTATGGTATGTCACCAGCTATTATTTCCTCTTCAGCTAATATACACATGTAAATGTATTTCCTTACTTCAAAAATTATTAACCATTTGCCCTTTTCACTTTTGAATCTGGAAGTCTCTTAGAGCATCCCTCTTCAAACAGCCAGAACCTCTCCTTTTCAGAGGGAAGTGTTGTATTCCCAGAGTCCTTCATTTTCAGACCCATCTCTCCTGTGCAGGATGGTGCCCTGGTGCCAGGTGTGCTCCCTGTCAGGGTCTGTTTTTTTCTGCACAGGAGTACTTGACCTAAACACCCACCCCAAGCAGGCAAGGAAGAGAGGTAGAACTGCTCAGAACCAGAGTTTTCTGGTATCTCATTTAGTTTCCTGGTGGACATGAGCAGCTCATGTAACCTAGAAGAAACGCATACGACTAAGAGAAGGAATGTTGTAATGAAGGTCTTGATGGGCAGGAAAAAGGGAGTGGAACAAGACAGGTGGGAAAATATGCTATGAAATCCTCACAGAGGCCCAGACAACCACAGACAGTAAACCATGTTTTTCCTCAAAGGAAAATGAAAAAGTGAGCATGGCTAGTGAGGGTTGTGGTCGCAGCAGCAAATCATTCTGGTTAGAATACAACAGCTTTTGGTCTACTTCAATAATGAATCAAACCTTTATGAGCACTAAATATTTAAATTAATGATTGTGGAACCTCCATATGCAAAAAAGAATGACAACACATCATAATGTCCTCATCCCTGCCTTGGAGGCATCCAGTTGTGATTTGAAATTGAGGTGAGAGAACCTTTGAGCATGTTCTCTTTATCAGCTTCCAAGTGCAGGTAGGTGTTTATTGTTATTCTTTGCACCTTCTTGGAAGTAATAAAATGCAGGCTGGAAATTCAGCACAATGTTGCATCTCCTAAAACCCACAAGGAGAAGAAACCTCTGAATGTTTCATTACATTTTTTTTATTTTATATTTTATAAGATGCTGCAAGGTATGAAGAAGAAATCATAAGTAAAGGTTTAAAAATGGGTGAGGAAGGTGCATCATACCTGAAATTAAAAATAAGAAAAAATGTAGTGCCATTCATTACCGGAAAGAAAACAATTAAAACTCCATTTAAATTATTAGTTGGGAAAATACAACCAGCAAATATATTAGATATTTAAGGGATAAAGGCAGCAATGGCATCATATTTACTGTACAGAAATTTGAGGGAAAGAGTTGGAACTGATAGATGGATAGAGCAAAAAGTGGTCTCATTAAAGGACAGCTTTGAGATATGAGAGATATCCCTTCCCACATTCCGAGGGGGTTTTTTGCACCTTATCTTGGCTGCATATCTAATCTCTTCACAGTTCTCTGTGTACATACATTCATTTGTAAGGAGCAAAAGTAAAGAAAAAGAAGTATCTTTTCCTTCTCAGAAAACACAAAAAGATTGATGAGCACAGTAATTCTTTGACTTAATCTGTCTCTCCTGAATTTCCACTTGGTTTTACTTCATTTGCCTGCCCTTGACTGTGGAACAGAGACCCCAAAGGCCAGCAGGAGAAGCCCTTCTGGCAGTGCAGAGCTGCTGACACACACCACAGCAGCTGAGGAGCCAGCCAGCCCCTCTCCCTGCAGGGACTGAGTTTTGGGCTGTGGCTGCAGTGGGTGGAAGAAGCAAATCTCTCTGTCTGTGCCAGGCCCACAGCAGAAAGGGGCCCCAAGGTGCCTCTCCCAGCACTAGAGACACCAAAATGAGATCACTACTGCTGAAGCTGTTAAGTGCCAGTGACACAGCAATGCCTCTGTCAAAAAAATCAACATCCAAAAGAGCTTTTCCATTCTTAATAATCCAAACTATTTCTCTGCCCTGAGACACATGTACCAAGGCACAGAGAAAGCTGTCCTGTGCAGCCACGCAATACCTTTCCCAGCCTCCGGCTCAGACTGGGTTGTTCATCTCAGTACAGCTGTCTCCAGTCCAGCAGAAAATGCACTAAAAAGGGGCTTTTCACAGTGGGAACATCTCACATCTAACTGTCTTTAATAAAAATCCATTTTTAAAAACATTTTCTTAAAACTGTAGCAGACCTAGAAATCACCAGAAGAAGAAACGTTCCACGGGGCTTTCTCACCTCCGACCCCATCGAATGGAGCTGCTCCCTTAGCAGCAGGACAACTTCTCAAAAGTGCTTAAGGATGCAGAAACGTTGCCAGGGATAAAGAAACAGGAATCTGTGGCATATTGGTTGGTCTCTTGTCAGTGACTGTCCACAGGGGAAGGGGAAACAAGTGCCAGTGCGGGGAGCAGCCATGGCACTGACAGTGGGCTACAAATTCACACCCCAGCTTCTCCTGGGAACTTGCTGGTGGTCTCAGGGAGCACAAGTCCAGTGTGAAAACTTGAGTCTCCTGTGAACATAATTTTGAAAGCATTAAAATTTCTGAGGCATTGTTGGTGATAGGATGTTTGTGTTCTTTCTACTCCCAAGTGTTGCAGGCTGAGCAAGCAGGAGTGCAGCTCCGTGTGGGAGGCTGTAATGAAGAGAAGGGGAAGGGGCTGTATCTTCCACTGCTCTTCAGTACATCCATTTTGGTACTAACATGAATATCGTGATTAATAATAATAACAGTTTATGACTGTTTTGAAAAATTGCATTTGTAGAAAATTAATGTTTCCAAGTCGCTCCAGGGAAGGAAGATTCAAGAGGAGGAAAAATGCACACAGAACTGAATTTGAAACTACAACTGTAGTGTTGCCAATAAATAGGATGACTTGAGTATTTCAGTATTCTGTCCTTGTAGTACTTTACCCCCCTCTTCTGCTTTGCTAGGAAGAGTAGCGTTTTCTATCTTTGGCTAGGAAAATTTAGAAATTTATATATGATGACTATGACATACTCATTACAGGGTGCCAATTGAAAAGGAACCAAATATGAAAATCTGTTGTGCATATCAGTATAACCACACCAAATTTCTTATTAGTACCACTGTGATGAAGAGCTCTTCCTAGAGGTTTTCTTTAACTAGTTTTATGCATTTTGAAAATTACCAAATTGCAGACAGAAAAGATAAGGACACGGTGATGCTTTTGCAAAATGAGCTTTTACAAAAAAAGTATTTTCTTCTTTTCACTCCCTAACTTTTAACAAGGGAATGATCAATACTCTGGAGCAACCAAATCCTGCCTGACAAATGATGTCTTAATGTTTGATCAAGTTCAAGGCATTAACAGTATCATACAGCATAATTTCTGCTTTCTTGAAAAACAATGGAGCTCATTTAGAAACTGGAATTCCCTGGAGAATGCCACAGGAGTGCAGACTATTAATTACCCTGTTCTATTGTTATCTTTTGTTCAGAACAATTGTGCTCCTGAGGTCCTGTGGAATCTCTCTCCCCTGCAAGGTGTCGGGTTTTGATTAAGCATCATTTCATACAGTTCATTAACAATGTATCTTAAAATGAGCTTTTGATTGAACATTTTTATTGGGCATTTAATATAAATTATGGTTTCTGTTGAAATTTCACATACGACATTTGCCAAGCTAGTTATTATATATTTTTTCATTAAACAATGATGTTTTACCTTTTTTGAAGGGTTCTATTTTTTTTTTTTTTTTGAGCAGAAGTACCGATTATATAAAAATTGATTATGAATGCAGTATATCATGAAAATAGCCCTCCTGACCATATTTTATTCCAGTGGAGCTATAACACATAGGTGTACAAGCAGTCCATTTGCAAGCATTTTGGACTGCCAGTCTCAAAGATGACATTTAAGCTTAGTTTTCCTATCTAGAATGGTAGCACTTCAGTAAATCTGTCTGCTTTTATAAGAAGCTATAACCTGAAGTGAATGAGTTCTCATTAAGCTTCATCCAGTAACTCAGAGACATTTTAGCAAATGTAAAAGAGCAGCATAAAAGAGGATGTTTTGTCACTCACCAGCTAGAAAAAGATTGCAAATACTCTTAGGAGTAGTGGCCAGTAGTTAGGCTGAACACATAAATGTAAATACAGGGTAAATTATCTTTTTAAAGTTTCACCAGTAAGTTCAGGCTTTGGCCTCCAGCAGTCTGGGGGACACTGAAATCTGAGGAGTCAGGACTCTGGGGGCTTAGACAAAATAATTCTGTCTTGGTAGAGCAGTCCCATCAGGAACAAACTACACAGTGAATGCTAAGTAGGTTTTAGCTCAGCCAGATAGATGCATATTTACACCTTTTCAGGTAGAGAGAACTGTTTCAGTTGGGAATCCTGTTGGAAAAAGCTGGGTCTTTTTCTTTTTTTTAACCTGGGAATCTATTTTCATTGTCAGATTGCAAGATTAAATAAAAAAAAAATCTTATATCACTGGAATGGCAGGTTGGGGAGGGAGTGTGCACAAACATTATAGTTAGAAACAAACCATTAGCTTGAATTTGTGTCCAGGGAAATTATTGGAATTATTTACATGCACATGTGAGTACAGAGGGAAGCTCTCCAACACTGACTGACTGTTACTATAGTGTACGAGTCTGTTGGGAGGAAATAAGTTAAGTTTATACTCAAAAACACTCAAAGAAAAATCCAGCAGAAACTTTTGTTGAGATTTGAGACTGTTCAGACAAAGTCTTCTGTATTTTTGTCTTTTACCTGGACTCATGGATTTACAGTGGAATGGAAATATTAGCATATTCAGTCCTCCGTTTCCTTGACTTACTAAGAATCAGAAAGCACCACTATTTCTCAGGAAGTCTTGTTATAAATATTTAGAACTTAATTGGAAGTTCAGATCGTATGGGATTTGGATGCCTTTCCAAACCAAACATGAAGACCTTTTTTAAGAGATATGGGGCCCAATCATAGCATTCAAATTCAGATTGATGTTCCTGCTAGAAGTGAGGGAGGATTTGGACCCAAAGTATCCTCTTGGGCTTATCTCAACAGAGGGGTCAGCTGTAATATTTGGATTTGGAGCCTTGATTTATTTCAAAGGGACACTGCATTTCCCATGCTCATTTTAGGATAGAATCTCATCTCTGATGCTGTGGATACTTCCCATCAGAAATGACCATAACTAAGAGCTGGTAATTTCTGGGGCAGCCTCAGTTTTCCATTTTGTCTGTGGTTAGAGTAATAGCTGCTGCTCACTCTTGAACCTGGTGACCCACACTGTGCTCTTCAATCAATCCAGCTAAATTTCAGAGAGTTCTTCAGAAAAATGATCTTTTTTAAATAACTGGCAGCATTATGCTATCTTTGAGTCAACTTCTTTCCTCAAAATCTCAGGCCTAAAAAGGGTCACTGTGATACTGAAACATATTTTTTGTGATTTCCTTTTCCACTGGTAATACTCTTAATACTACTGTAATTGACAGAAATGTGGAAATATGTATGCTTATTCTAGGTTTTTAGTGCTGTGTACTTGATAGCACTTTACATTTCAATTTTCCTCTAATTAATAGTGCAGTCAGCTTTCCCTGTTCATTTCAGATGATTCACTGCATAAAAGAAAAAAAGAGATGAAATCACTTAAAAATAGGAAAACATACCTCCTGGAAAAGTACTATATTTCAAACTGACAGTGCTCTTCCTTCCTCAGCCTTCCATTAACAGATACAATAGATACATATATTCTGTGGAACTCTTCTTTGCCTGCTTTTCTGTCTGTGATCTGTCATAAACTGAACCATGTTTCCTACTCTACTCACAGCTTTGCTTACAGTGGAGTATTTGCCATTTCGCCCATAAACACTTGTGCCTTGCTTCCAGGGACTGGGAATGATTTCCTTCACATGCATGTTTTTCCTGAGTGGTTACCTTGCCTGTGAATCAACCTGCCTTAAATCTCATTTAAATAAACTTATTTACTATGTCTGTAATGGAGATGCCAAGATAAGAACATACTATAGTTGATCAGTGTCATCATCTTCTTTTGTAACCTTTCCCTCTCCTAATCCTGCTTCCTTCCAGTGATGCTTTGCCGTCCTGGGAATCTTCAGGACAGGGACAATGCCTTCACATGCGCTCTTTAAAGTGACCAGCACACTTTTCACCACAACAAAAACAGTAAGTAAGAGTTGATCAGTACTTGCACCCTTAATTGCTGACTATGTCAGCAAATTTCTGTGTTTAAAAAATGGCTGTGTCTTACAAAGAAATAAATTCAACTGGCAGATTCCCCTGACTAGAAAGCTCATTACTGACCAACACCCTCCTGTGTCATTTGGGTGTGCCCATGAGTGTGTAAAGCCCTTAAAAATCCAAGGTAACTCAAAAAACAAAACAGGTCAAGGGAACACTTCAACAGCAGATCACAGGGCTTGAAGAATGCAAGGCTAAAGGCAAAGTAAGTGCTGACTATTTTCTTTAAAACAAACAACATAAATGAAACAGGTTAAACAGGAAAAAAAAAATTGATATGTCTCATTTCAGTGAGGGAAAACAGGCACAGAAATTAGAGGCTGGTCCAAGGAGCTGTTGAGGTCTGCTTTTGTGCCCTTGGCTGGCAGAAGCCTCTCTGCCACACTCACAGGACCTCCTAACCTCTGAAGCTGCCCTTGCACCCCTGTCCAGCTGTCAGCCTGGGAAGGGGCAGCTTTCCAGAGCTCCAGATGTGTTTTCCAAGCAGAGCTGGTGCTCCCTGTGGGCTGGGGGATGTGCGCAGCCCCTCAGGCACTGCAGCTGTAGGGGAGGGAGCAAGTTCTGGGCATCAGCATTGCCCTGAGCTGGGCATGCAGTGAAGAAGCAACTTCTGCTTGGCTCTCCTCCTCCTCACAAAGCCCTATCACTCATTCTTGGGATGTTTTTTCAAGCCTTACAGTTTTAATCCAAGACACAGAGTGGCCACTCATGTTTGGGGCACCACAGAGGCTGTGGCAGAGAGTGATACCCCTCCAGGTTAGCCAGAGGTTGGGAGGAAGAGATGTTGGCTTTCAGTTTATCCAGCCTTGCAGAGTGAAGGAGGAGTGAAGTTTCAGATTTTCCTATTCTTAAAACTTCTTCAGTCTGAGATTTTCCCTATTTATTTGTTCACCACCCCCTACAGCTGCACCCGTGCTCCTGCAGCCCCTGTGCTCACAGGTGTGGAGGGCCTTCTGCACCTCTCAGAATGCAGCAGTGAAGGTACAGCGTGGGGCAAGGATGAATAAAGAGCAGATCTGGATGAATAAAGACCAGATCTGCTGGAGCCTTCCTCTGCACCACCCCTTTCCTCCTTCCCTCTCCCTCTCCAGCTGAGCTGTCAGGAAGGCAAGTATGTCTGTATTCACCTCTTGACCACCCCCCTCTTCAGCCTCTGATTTCCAGGACATGAAAGAAGGGCTTTGCAAAACTGCTTGGCATAAAGAGATGAAGAGGCAGTGAGAAGCAGTCAAACACTTTGTGTATATTAATATATATGTGCTTTCGTGCTTGCCTGACTGGTGTGTGTAGTACGTGCTTTTGTCATGCCTCTAAGGCAAAGAACAAAGGGATGGGGCTGACAGAATTTTTCTGTGTTCTTCCCAGGATAAAGTTTGTTTTTCCCTGTTTGACCTTCAACTCTCCAAAGACCTGAGTTTAACTGTTTTGATTTACTTCCATAATAAAGTGATCGATTAATGTTAAAGGCAGGCTTTATGAGGCCTGTCCTCAAATGGTCTCGGAGCCTGCCATAGCGAGGATGTTATACTGCCATGCTCTGAAAAAGGTCACATGAAGGGAATCAAAGACAAGATAAATGATGGTTTACACATCAGAAAAGCTCTCCGTAGCACAGACAGGGAATGTGGAACATAATGTCTCTCTGGGCTCGGTGCAGATGGTATATAGTAAATATAGTCTGAACTGCCTCCCCAGGATTTATTATTGTTCCCTTCTCGTTGTTTTGGGGCTGTGCTTTTAGACAAAGCTGTGCTCTGGAAGTGTGTAACACGTGGGCAGCCCTGGCTAAAACTGAGCAAATTTAGAGGTATGATCAACTGATCTCAACCTGCTGGTTTTGAGGAGATGGCTTTCAGAAGTTAAAGACTTGATTTCTTATCATTTTCTGTGCTCGGCTAAAATTCATAGTCCATTTCTTTTTTCCTAGCTAGACTTCACTGCAGGCATTTTTCCTTAAAAGGAACAGGGAAAATGAGAAAGCAAAATAAAAATCAATCCAAAACTCAAACCTCTGGATGTCCTAAAGGAGAATTTATATGGAATCACATGGAACAGCAAACTCTTCTGTCTTCCCTTCATATTTTTATGAGAAATTGTTTATTCTTGTTCCATTTGTGCCTCCACTGGACTAATTTCCTTTGACAGGCAGAGATATTCCTTATTTGAGGAATGCAAAGGGCAAAACTTTGTTGAAGAACAGATATAAAGAGGAATCTACACTATGTCTGTGGTCAGATATAAAGAGGAATCTACACTATGTCTGTGGTCTTAAATATGAATAAGACTGGTCAGGCAATTATATAAAAATCCAGCTTCTGAGGCAAACCACATTTTTAAGACCAAATCTTAGTCCATACACTCACACGTGCAACAATTCTCTGACTTGGAAGGGTTGTCAGGTGTTGGATGAAGTTTCAGAAATGCCCTGTGTCTGCTCTCTTAGTCTGTAGAAACAAAATAGTGAATTTAATGCTAGTTTATGGCTCCTATTGGAATCAGTGAAAGTTACGGAAATTTCCTGCCCAGTTTCAAGACCGTGGGTGATAGTACCCATCAAAGTAGGCTATGAACAGTTGATGCACACAACTCAGATCTGAGTGGTGTTGTGAAAACTGTTCTTCAGGGACACAATGACTGCTTCTGGTGCTCAGGGATGGGACACTGAGGCACCAAGATGCTACAGAGGACGTGCCCTCAGTGCCCTCAGCCTAGAATCACATAGTGCCAAGGCAGACAGTGTTGCCACCTCTGGAAAGTAATTCCTCAAATGAGCACTTTAGGCTGCTGTGATTGTGCAAGGCTGTGATAAAACTTGTCATGGTAGAAGGAAACCAGTTGAGTAAGAAGCTTGTTATTAAGGGCTTATAACTGATAAGTGTTTTCACGTGATTCAGTAATGTGGTAAGACCAGGTCTGGCCAAAGCATTTGTATTTCCAGTTGTGTGGTATCCTAGGGTGGGGAGAAATGAAAGGGAGATATCTAAGGGGGAGGGCTCATCTCAAAATATACAGAGTGAAACAGTCTATGCAAAAGCACAGATCGAGGCAGCCTGCTCTGAAAGATATTTGGCAAAAAGCATATAATGGGTTTTTCAGATTTCTAATGTTTCCTTTATTTATTTTTATTTAGAGGACAATCAGAGTTTAAGGTAAAAAATGAGGTCCCTTAACAGAATTGCAATCACTTATAAATAGGAAAATTATTACTAAAAACCCAGAATTGTGGAAGGAACTGATGAAAAACATCCAATCACCTAATAAATCCATGTTTTGCCAGTACAGGGCTAGTGCAGACATTCTACAGGTGCTTCCATGCAGGCAAGTTTTAAAGCTGACTTTAAATTTCCTTGTTAAATCTAAGGTTTTCCTCTGCTGCCATCTCAGACTTTCAGAGTTTCAACAGCTTAATATTCTGCTTGGCCCACGGGGAGAGGGGAGCGGTTTGAGGATCCAGATACAAAGCACATTTCTCCCTGCATTCCGTGTAACCTGACTAGACACTCCAGTTGGCAGACACCAGATGGTTGATTGGAGTCTCTAGTCAGTCTCTGCGATTGCCGAAGCCTTAAGGACAAAACAGCACCAGGGAGATGGATTTGATATGATCATGAATCACTTCTGGGAGACCAAGGCAGATAACTTAAGATAGGAGTCATGCAGGTCACCTTCTCCAAGCTCCTTCTGGTACCAAGTGCAAGCAGAGACAGGGGAAGATTGATATTGGAGAGGGAACGATGATGGATGTCGCTAGCAGGGCAGTAAGGTGTGTTTGGGATTTACTGAATATCTTCCCACAGTGTTTTGAGAGCACTGACAAGCAGAAGGGGATGGGCTTTTCAGAGTCAAAAAAGGCAAATCTTGTTGAGGTGAAAAAAGAAGGAAAATGAATAGTTGCGCTTCATCTAAATGATACTGCAAGTGCTTCTAACAAAGTATCAGATGGGTATTCAGGAATACAGAATGAGCAATATGAAAATGTCCCCATTAAAACTAGGTGGTTATTATTAAAAAATCTTAAGCAGCTATTCAGATTATAAAATGAATTTCCTGCAGCTGTACTCACATCACTTTTTTTTCCACTTTTCAGAAATCCTTTCGTAACTGATTTATTTTTCTACACTCCAAAGTTTTCATGAAGAGGTGCAAGCGTCAGGCTTGCATGTTCTAGAGCCTTGTGCATTTCTACTCAGAAGTATGCTATTTATGAGAGAAAATTTGTACAAAAAGAAGGAGAAGGTTTCTAAAACCCTCAGCTAGAACTTAAATCAGATCTCAGGGGATATTACATAACATGGAAAAGACTCTGCACCTTTTGTGTCCAGTACTTGCATCCAAATTTTTTTGTCATTTGAAAAAAAGGCAAGTTACATTTATATTACAAACACTGTCAAGGAATCTATAGTAACAAATTTTGCTTCAGATGCCACAGACTTGGAGACTTGGGTTTTAAATATCAAAGAATTGTAGGGTTTTTTAAAGAAAAAACTCCTACTTATTAGACCCAAACCTGCTGTGTTTTATTCAAAAGAATCCATTACAGAAACATCTTTATCAAATTAAATTTTCTAGAAGAGTTGAAGAAATTTTTAAAAATTTCCATGTTCCATTGGGAGAACAGCAAGAAAGCAGATTGTACTGGGAGTTTAGAGGTTGGAACCCTCCAAGCATGACCTTTGCTATAAACAAAAGAACAGCCTACAACCTTTCCATTACTAATTGGGACTTCTATATTTCAAAAGTTTCATCACCCCTCATGAAAATAATGCACCATAAAATATACTAGATAGAAGATAAAATAGAAGAATGAGAAAAATATAAGATAAAATATATTCACACTCTACTGAAATACTTTACATGCTTTTGAACAAGCTCTGCCCACCATGGCCAGTTTTTAAAATGTTGGGAAATGGTCTCTGGACGATCTGTGAGAACCACCTGAAACTCCTGCTTAACACCCCTAAAAATGATCTTCAAGCCAAGCTGATTGTGAGTCAGGCACAGCCAGTTCTGCCTTCAGAGTTTGCAAGCAATGGGTTTTTATCTGAGATGTGTATCAGAAAGATCTCCCAAGAGAAGATTGGGCTGATATTTTGTGGAACAGCATTGTCACTTCCTGGCATTTAGTTGTTAAACGTAGTACCTACCACTTACTCACAGAGTCTGACTGATTCTGTTTAAAAGGCTGTGAAGGACAGCTCCTCCCAAACCTTCTGACCCTTGTGATGCTTATTGGGACTGTTGAGGGGGTGAAGCAAGAAGTGGAATATTCTGACAATGAGAAAATCTTCCTTAAGCCACGTGCAATTTATTGGTCTAGTTGACTCAAGTGCAGCCATGACTCACTCTCCAAAAATTGCTTGAATTTGTTTATTTTCCCTCACACAGTGGTGAATGGCTGGACCTATCCTTAAGTTTCAATCAGCTCTTGTTTTACTTGTGCCAGTGGTAGTTTTGTAACTGCAGAACAGAAAGGAGGAGGATTTTTAAAATTATTTTTCTGTACCTTGCTGTCTTGGATTCTGTCCATGTAGAGTTGAACATGTTTCATGTAAAGTGTGCAAATATATGTCTTTTTGCAGCTACTCTTTGACATTTTCAAAGATAGTTCCCTCTTTCCATATCTATCTTGACAGTCAATCAAACACAGAAGAGCATGGAGAAAAAGAGGATCAGGGAATGAAGAAATGAAGAAAGAAAGAGAATCTGAGAAAAAAAAGAAAGAAATGTAAAGAAAAAAAAAGAAGGATGAAACAGGAAAACTTTTTTAGATAAGTTAATAAACTATTGTTTAGTTAAAAAAAAAAAAAAAAAAAAAAAAGGTGCTTTTCCCATCATCATCTATCTCCAGTTCTCTTCTTTCATTGCTGTCTCTCTCACATGCAGATTTTCCTGGTTTTGTGGCCCGTAGGCTTCACTTGTCTTTACCACAATACATATTAATTTGTGGAAGGAGTTCAACGTGCACATTCCCTACACAAAACGTGGTTGCAATGAGCCGCAGGGTGACAATTCATAGGAAGCACGAGAACCCTTCAGGAATTCTCCGCTGATCTTTCCCTCCACTCCCCCATGGAGACTTTGCCATGGTTACTTGCTGCTTGCAGGTGTCACCAGGCTCCCTTGCTTTTCAGTCTCACTGAAGTCAGGGAGATCTGAATCCAAGAGCAGAAGTTGGCCTTTACGATTCACTTCCTTGTAGCATATGTTACTATACTGTATACCAAGAAATGTAACTGAGAAGAGCCGTGGTATTTACAGTATGCTAAAATTTAACTGTTGCTGTAGCCTTCTGAAGCCTGTGGGCCACATTCCAGAGACTCTACCCATGTGTTACCTCATCTCCTGTGAGGTAGGAGGACTCCAGCTGATGAGGGACAAATGACCAAAACAAGTAAGGATTTGGGATCCGGCTCCATGCCCATTAGTCCAGCGGTGACTAATCCCCCCAGTGAGTGGGGAAGGAGAGGCAGCATTGACTAGAGTGAGGGACACTGATGTAAATTTTCACAGAGCCATTCAGCAAGTGGCAATGAGCTTTCTTTGCAAGACAGAGGGATGAGCTGAAGGTGTTACGGTGGGTAGAGGAGGCTGGGTCTGCAGCACTAAAAAAGATACTGCCCGTAAAATCAGTAACAGAGAACAGCCTACGGCACACTTGTTGAATTTTAAAGAACTGTAGTATGCTGTTGAGTCAAGTATCTCCATCATTCCTCAGCCTGATTATTCCTCCTTTTATGAGACCAGTGGTCCCAAAAGAATGAGGTGTGAAAGTCTGCTCACAGTGGGGTTGTGTGTTGTGTCTGTGTTTCCAGGTGGGTGATACTGCCCACACAACCGTGTCCAGACATCCCTCTGCCTGCAATGCAATTTTGCAGCAGCAGGATTAGAGCAGATATCTGGCATTATGGCAGCAAGGATATTGTTAGGAGTAACTTGGCAATGCTCATAGGTGTTCTGACACTGGTTCTTTGCTCAAGGGCAAGGATAGCAGAGGGGATTCTGGATACAAACCAATGAGAGAAATAATGTCAGAAGGGTTCAGAAGATGAAAGCAATGACAGTAAATAAGTCTGAAATTATTTTAGGTTTACATACTTTAAGTCCTCAGTGACTGAAAACACAGCCAAGAATTGCTTCAGCAATATTCCTTCATAAATCTGCATAATAATCTCTCAGAGGGGCTTTGGTGAAATTACAAGTATTCATTTACTAAATTGGGTTCAGTGTCTGTATCATACGCTGCATGAATATTCAGTGCCATGAATTCATCCAAATTATATTGAAGTTAGTGTGTCCACAAAGTCTCTCTCAAATGATAACCCAGACAGTAAGCATGGGCAGAAAGGGCTTTCCTTGAAACAAACAAAACCCAACTTCCACTATAATCCAGTAACGAAATATTTAGTTGCTATGTTCCTGAGAATGGCAGAAATGCATGCCTGTAATTTTTCATGAGAAATTTCTGATTTTTATAGGTCTAAATTCAGCAACAAATGTTTTCATGCAGCAATTGTTTCATGAAGGGGAACATAAACAATATATAAAGGATTTATGAGAGGTTTATCAAATAATACAATAAGAACTGCCAGCCAGATGGAAGAAAACTGTTTGATTGGGATGCTAATAAAAATACTGAATATAAAACACAGTAACCTTCATACAAAGAAATGACTGGTCTTACAGGATTGAGAAAACTTTCTAGAGAGTCAAAGATTGGACTGTGAGATGCAGTAGGTAGTACATCTGGATAATTTTCCAGTGTTTTGTACATTACGAATTAAACACATGAAAAAACCCATCACTTTTAAAGAAAATCTGGGGTAGTCAATGTCTGCAGCTGTGCAATGGATTGACTAGAGGTTATCAATATTCTGGACATTTTCCCATGAACATCATGTTCACTCTTGTTCTGGTCTTGCCAGGCTAACCCAAGCCAGCAGTTCTTTCCCCCCAAGGCTGCTGGTTTGAACATAAGATGTTGCAGCAATTCCACAGGAAAAGAAAAAAAAAAAAAAAAAAAAAAAAAAAAAAAGGAACTCACAACTCTGAGATTTCAGAAGCTGTCTGTGGCAAATTGAGAGAGACCCAAGAAGTCACTCATGCAACTTAGGAGGTGGTGGTGCACTTCAAAGGCAAATGTTCAGTGGGTGGTTTCTGTGGACCAAATGGCAGCAAGTGAAATGCAGAGCAGAATGATAACTATGGGAAACTGCTCCAGAGGATGCTTTTGTGACTTCTTATGTCAAATGGCATAGAAGTTACAGCTTATTTCCAGAGAAGGCATCACTATGTGAGGTATTATTTTTTTCAGTGGTTGTTGCAAAGTGACAGAATGAGGGGGGATTTTTTGTTCATTTCTCTGCTAATTCTTTTTCCTACTTTTGTTAATTTCCCCATCTCACATGAAGGTTTTTTGTCCTAATTTGTGTTTTGCCCAGTACCTAAAGAGAGTTAAATTCCATGCTCAGTTTACAAACCACCAGCACTTCTAGTAATTGTGCTTATACTCTTTTGACATGTTAAGAAAGCTGGGGTTGTTCAGCCTGGAGAAGAAAAAGATCTGGAGAGAGCTGAGAGCACCTTCCAACACCTAAAGGGGGTTACAAGAGAGCTGGAGAGGGCCCTTTTCCAAGGGCATGGAGTAACAGGGAGAGGGGGAATGGCTTCACACTGCAAGAGAACAAGTTTAGATCAGATATTAGGAACAAATTCTTTACTGTGAGGGTGGGGAGATATTGGAATAGGTTGCTCAGGGAGGTTGTGAATGCCCCATCCCTGGAAGTATTCAAGATCAGGCTAGATGGGGCTTTGAGGAACCTGGTCTAGTGTGCCTGTCCATGGCATTCTACAGCTCTATGATTCTTTGTAAGGTAAATGATGTGATTTATACTCAGACTGTGCCTCTTGACATTTCTACTGGTTATTCTTAGCTCTCATTCATGGTATGATCTGTTTCCTCCATTTGGAACAATATTGAAGCCAAATGGAGAGGTGTTTAGAGGGATTTTGCACTTCATTATTACAGGGCATTTAATCTTTATATCATTTGTTCTGTGGGTGAATGAAGAATTTCAGATGCCAGTCCTGCACCTTTTCTGGCAATAAAATAATTTATATAAAATCAAGGTATATACATAATGTGTTCACTCCTGTATATTTCCTTTCCTTCTTTTATGCCAGCAAAATGGAGAAATACCACAACAAGGACCGAAAGATTCAAGATTCCTGATAAAAAT
Source organism: Aegithalos caudatus (assembly GCA_013389925.1). Classification (NCBI taxonomy): domain Eukaryota; kingdom Metazoa; phylum Chordata; class Aves; order Passeriformes; family Aegithalidae; genus Aegithalos; species Aegithalos caudatus. Next base: position 135,168 of record WEIU01008312.1, read on the forward strand.
CCAAGGAATTTGGTACTAACTAAAAAGAAAAATGCACAAGATAGAACTAAGGTTATGAGTGAATTTGTGAAGTAAGGAAGAAAATGAATTTCTGAGGGGCTGAGGGATAGTTTCAGAAATGAGTGGCAAGAGGAGAATGAGTGGGAAGTAGGATCAGCTTGAGGTTGTGATTTAGTACTCATTATTGGTGATAACAGGGCACAGAGCTTGGTGCATTTGCTCTTCTGCTGCTCCTGGGTGAAATGGCAAACTCTGAGCTTTGAGTCTGCTACATAGCACTGGAGTTCATTACCTGGAGGCTTTCTCAAACTCCTCCTGGATTAAACAAACAAAAAAAACCACCCAACCTCCTGCCAAACAAATAATAATAATAATAATAATAATAATAATAATAATAATTTTACATGCAATCAGTAAGACAATGAACTGACAGGCAGACTGATTTTTTTCCTGTACTTAAGAGCAGTCAATGCCTCCTAGGGAGAATGAAATTGAGCCACTACCACCAAAGTTTCAGAGATTAAGTAGTTACAAGAGAGAAATGTTCATTAGGAAATAAAACGTGAATGGATGATTTTGAGAAAAATCATCCCTTCAGTTTTGATCTCTAAGTGATGTCACTGTCATTGTGCTCATCTGTCATCACACAAGGTCAGGAGATTCCTTTGAATTCAAGCTATTTGTAAAGCTGCTGAACAGCTGCTTCCAGAAGCTGTTTCAAAGAGGGGAAAATCTGTGAGTCCAGAGACTCCTCACCAGACCCTGGATCACCTAGATTTACCTTGAGCCCTCT
>WEIU01008312.1:136035-170280 GCA_013389925.1 Aegithalos caudatus
CTCTCTCTCTCTCTCTCTCTCTCTCTCTCTCTTCTCCCTCTCCCACTTGTAGATACTTTAAAAAGCTGCAAAGGAAACTGATGTTCATTGTACTTTTCCTCCAAACTTGTAAGATTTTAGGCTTTTGGATTCTTTCACCTGAACATCCTCTACCTAACTGGAGGATCACTTTCTCAGTGCCAGGTTAACAATCAGAAAAATTTGGTCAACCACCGCCCTTTGCATTGGTTGTTCTCCATTTATGTATAAATTCATGGTCTTTTGTCAAAGGCAGCTTATTCCATCTAATCACAAGGTATAAAAGTGGCAGAAAGCATAATAATTATTTGGAGACTACACTGTGACACTACTCTGTTGCCTAGTGAGGGCATTGATTATGCTCAAGAGAAGTTTGAGGAACAGCTTTCTTTAGTCTCAAATTTGCGACAGTTCCCCTTTGAGTTGGCAGTACATTAATGGAAATGGAAACTTGCCTCATTCTAAATGTCAGAATAATAGAGCACCAAAAACAATTCAGTCATGTCTTTCAAACCACGCACATATGGTTCAGCACCAAATGTCACTATTCTTCCCCACTTCCTCTCCATTTGTCACTATCTCTGTTGATTATCATTGTTTGGGTTAGAACTTTCCTGAAGGCTCAGTGCAAAACTCACCTTGACAGCAGCAGATTCCCAGCATATTCTATACTTGGTATATGCCCAATATAGTCTTCCCAAATGCAGTGGATTCCTCTTTGTTAAGATGCTCCTTATGGCTTAAAAGGGTGACTTAAGTTGGCCTTGTTCCACCTGCTGTGATACTCTTTGTATGCTGGTTGTCATCCAGACTTTCCCATAGACAAATTTCCTGCCCCAAAGGATTTCAGCCCCGTGGCAAGATGTAAAGCAACCGCTATGGCAGGCAAAAGGTGTGGGAAAAGAAAAGGGTGGAAAAGCAGAGTTACAAACACAGCAATGCAAGAATGGGTCTTGACTGGTAAATCTTAAAAAAAAATCAAATATTCCAGAGTTGCAAAATGTCCCAAGTATGCAGACTCTGACCACATGATTGCATGTTATTTTCACTTTTTCTTCCCAAAGGATGTTGGCCTCATTCAATGAGCAGAATGGGTGACATTCACTTAATGATTTTTCTGTGTCTGAGTGCTGTAACTTGTAAAAATAAATGCCTCAATGAGGTTGTTTTTAGTTGGGGGAAAAATGCATTTTTTTCTCTTCTGTCCTCTTTTTGAGTAACAAATTAAGTAAATTTAACTGGAAACACATATCTGGCTTCAGAAATTTCTAAAGGATTGATGCTGAGGAAATAGAATTGTTCAGTAGTAATTGCCATTCTTCTCCCCCAAATGTCAACCCTATGGCTTCACTGTGGGATGGGAGATACCACTGTAGATTATTTCACTAATCCTTGTATTTCCTTAGTTACTTGTGCTTCCCTATTGCAGGACAAGCATTCAGAAATTACTACTAATATTAACAGCCTTGATAAACTTGATTAACATGCACTACAAGCCTAACCTCAAAATTGATCTTTTTTTGACTATCAAACCCTTTGCTCTGAACTTGTATTGGGACATTTCATTTTTGTTTTCACTTTCAATCAGCTTTTCTCCTCTTGGTCCAAAGCATGGCCTGATGAATGTGCATTTGTTCTATTTTAAAAATGCATGAGAACTTGATTTCCCAAAAACAATTTAAAATGACTAGTCACTTTAAGCTGAAATATTTTAATGTATTTCTTTGTGTTAAAAACTAACAGAACTGTAAATGAAATTGAGAACACAGAACTTGGGTTTTGGTAGACAATCAGTCTCTTGCAACTAAAGGCCCTCTTTTTACATCAAGGTCTTTTACATAACTTTCGGACATCCAAAGAACACATGTATTCCTTTAGAAATAAGAAAATCTGTAGTAGAAGTAAAAATAAAGTTGAAATGCATGTTAGGTTCCTTAAAATTCACTTGGAAGTCTCTTTTGTTACGGTGAGAATGACTGTAAAACTACAGCACATACGTCAGAAAGCTTTTAAAGAAAACATCTTCCACTTCTCCAGGAAATAAATATCAGTTGTACTTCAAAAATTATTTAGCAAAGATGTTTGTGGCCAGTGTATATCAGCACTTATTGCCGTGTAAATTAAAATAACTAACCAATTAATGCAGAAGTAATTTTATTACCAAATGGATAGAGGAGGTATGAAAAGCCCTAATTAAAAGCCTTGCCTGCTCTGCTTTACACTAATGATTCTCTAAGAACCAATGTTATTTGTGAATTAGCTTAATCACAAAGGAATTAAAGAGAACAAAATTATTTGTATGAAACTAGTACTCTAAATTCATGGAGGCTAAACAGAAAAAGTGCCTGAAGTCCTTTCTATATCTGATCAACTGGCTTATCTAATCCATTTTACTGTGGATAGCTGGCCTGACATGACTTCAAATTAGTTTAATAGGGATTAAAGTGGCATGAAGTGTATAAATCTATGAATTTGCAAGTACAAATATGTTTGGGAATTCATTTATCTTTAGGGGCAGGAGGAGTGGAGAATGTTCAAAGTAAAATCTGGACATATTTGTAAACACAGATAATTTCATGGGAAATTTGGAAAACAAGAGAAAACACAGCTCAGGCAGCAAAAAATCCTGACAACTTTACTAAGTTTCTCTGCACAAAATCAATTACTAAAGTCAAACAAGGAATTCTCCAAGATCTGGTACTATGAGAATTGATGTGGAAGTTCTTAGGTAAACCTACAAGTCCTCTTGATTACTGCCCAAATAAAGCAGACCTCTGGCATTCAGCTTTCTGAGCTGGCATGATCAGCACATAATGTCTTTGGAGTTACTGCTGCCAAGAAAGGGATCAGAGACAGCCAAATTATGATATCACACCAATAAAACCTCATCGTAGTGACATACATAAAACACTCTGTAAATTGCTTTTTGTAACTTTTAATTTATTAAGAGCTTTTGAACTATGTTTTCATTCTGTGACATGTTTTCATTTACCTCTCATATCCTTCATTAATTTATTTCCTGTTTGAGAAATAATACCAAATTTTTGGCAGTTTGAATCTGCTGAAAAAATATATCGTATCCTAGATGATGTAGCTTGCCAGGGAATCAGGAGTGTGTGGTATTTGGAAATGCTAGGGTGAATTACAGTGAATTATTTGACTACTCAATTTGCCTAGAATCAAATTTGAGTCATGAGAGCTGCCTGTCTTGTTGCTGTCTGCTCATCCTCAAAACCAAATTCAGAGAAGCTTCTGATATCCCAGCTGATATCTGGGGACTTGGGGAATTTGGAGGTGCTGTATCCAAGCCCTGGACAGTGCTGTGTAGAGTTATTTGTGGAGTGGCTTCCTGTGTTAAATAAAACAGACCAGGCACAGTTTTCCCTGATAGTTCTGGGAATGTTGGGGATATAACATCGGCAGACACAGCTCGAGGGTTCAAACCCTGGCGTCCTGCTCCCTTCCCAGCCAGTGCATTTCTCTGCCATAAGTTCATAAAGGTGACTCAGCCATTCTGGGAATGGGACCAAAGGCATAAATGGACAGACTAAAGGATTAAAATAACTCAATACCACATCATGTAGTGCTGACTGCTCAGGTATCCAGCCATAAATCCATTCAAGAAGCATTTATGACTCTCCGACAGCCTGCTCGGCACATTTTTCCAGCTATGCCTGCAGGAACAACTGTTCAGCCATGAGATGTAAAGTTTCTGAAGAAAGCCAGAAACTCTCTCCCAAAAGCTCTTCTTCACTCTCAAAACATCCTTGCCTAAACTGTGACTGGCTTTATGGTCCATTAGCTAAAAGGCAACTGTTTCAAAGCCTTAGGTCTGTAACTTTGAAGAGAAAAGCAGTTAGATCTCATTACAGGTGGAGTTTGCAACTATTGAAAATATATAGCACACATGGAACCCTACAGATATTAGACCCTTTCACTTTGCTAATACCAATCTCTTTGTGTTGCCTGTGATCTAAGTCAGACAATTTCTTTGACTATTTTCAAGAAACTGGAATAACAAAGAAATGCGGCTAAAAAGTAAGGAAATCTGGCACAAAGCTGAAGTTTCCTTTTCTTTCCAGTCTGCTGTATAGAACACCAGTCAAGAAGGGAGTTACAATACCTTTGAAGATGACCTTTCAAGGCCAGGCCATTCAGGTGATATTAATATTTTTTGCCAGCTCCCGAGTTAAAGCCCACGGGAGGGGAAGGGAGTGTTTGAATAGAGGGACACTGAATCCAAAGCAGCTTTTGGAATGGGTTGATGGGAAGGGCTTAATCGCACTTGGGAAAGATTTCCCACAGTTCATGTGTCAGACAGAGAGGAAAGATCTTATGAAAGCAACAGGGGCCAAAGGTTTTGTGATGAAAACTGGGGCAGAGAAGAAAAAGCTTATTTTTGTTTCCTTCTGAGATATGACTGGATTTTGACATGAAAAAATATCGGCTTCTTGCTGTGTAGGAAGCTCATACTGTGAGATCAAAGAATAGTGAGTGTCTAGCTGCTAGCTCACATAGGTTTTAAAAGCTGGGTATTTGGAATTAAGAAAGTCAAACCCTAGGGCAAACAAGAAATGAATGAGCACTCAACACTGAGTGTTACTCTTCCTAAGAAAGAAAGCTGGAGACTCATTTCCCTACATTCAAGGGAGACTTTGGAGCACCCTGGGGCTTGCACTTTTGCCATGGTGGGATCCATCCTGGGATGTGCTGCGGTAGGAGTCACTAGAGGGTACTGTAATACATGGTATTTTCTCTTGTGCATGAGTGACATCCATGCTTCCTGTCAAAACTGAGGTGTGCTGTTTAATTTGGTGGGGAGAGGGTGATTTAAGTAGATACAATTTTATTATTTAATCTGTCTTCAGCTGTTGAGCTGGACTTATTTGCCTGGGTATCAGTCTGTCTGTCTTCCATTCACCAACATCTTCAATGGAGGAGCAGTGCAGACATGGGAAACGAAACTGGAAGAAAACGTGTATTTTCTCTAATACTTGTATCACCTCTAAATACAAACCAGCTTGCAGCACAATGTAAGCTGCTCCCAAAAAGCACAGTTGATCTCATGCAGGTTAGCAATGCTCTGTTGTGAGTTCAGAGACATTATGATCTGTAGTGTAGTTGCATACTCAAAAACAGCCCTATAGGATTTTGGATACTTCTCTAGAAACAGAAATATTTGATACTGAGAACTTTGCCATGCTGAGATGCAGAGCAGGCATTTTGCACAGTGCCATGTGAAGTCATTCAGAGTAGAGGCTGAACCTTGAGTGGATGTCTCACCTCCTGGCCTGCTCATCCCTGAGTCCATGTGGCTGGCCACTGGCAGGTGTTCTGGGAAAGGGCATGAAGGAAAGGTAACTCACTCCTCCTCTCTGTCCTCTTATTTTAGACTTCCAGTAAAGAAGAGATTTACAGACACCCCCTGGGAGACTTTTATTGCTAGTGGTTAGTTGTACTGCATGAATATATTTTCTTTTCTGATTGCCTTTCATATACCTATAGATTTTTATACATGTATTTCACCACCTTTACATCCACATTTTGTGAATTAATTATAATTCTGTTGTCAGAATGAATTATAAAATGTGGTAATATTTCTGTCTAGGAGGCTGGATATTTTCTTTTGGACACTTTGGATAACAAATTGACATTTGTGCTCAGTCTAGAACATTATTAACTCATTCTAGATAATTTGAACTGTTGTAAGATCCAGCAGACATGCCATAGTTGTAGATATTACATACATGATGGTGGAAGCCTGAACCTGGGGCTCTTGCTCTCCCATTCTTTCATTTTCCTGTATGTTGTTTGATATTTGAACTCATCTAGATATTCATTTTTCATCTCATGCTTTACTGTTTTTGCTCCATTTTTGGCTGGAAAATTGTTATCAGAACTATTTTTGTTTTCTGCAGATATAGTAATTTTTTACTTGATCTCTGACCTCTTGCTAGCCACGATAGGGTTGCTTTGATTATTCATTATTTGTGCTTTGTTATTGATCATTGAAGCCATAATGGTTTCTAATCTTGACAGGACAAGTAAAACAGATACATAAGTTTCATATTTCTGATTTTACATTATTTAAATACATTTCCAGTATCATGTTTTACGTTCAAGAAAACTTCCAAAATACTCAGATCTTTCAAAATATTTCCAAATACTCTGTCAAATTACTCATATGCTCTTGTAGTCACAAGATTAGGCTCTGAGTTTTTCTTGTTGAGGATGACTTCTAATCTCAGTTGTCAGTTTCTATTTTACTTGAAACACTTGAAAACATTTCACCATTCAACTCACTTCAGTGAACTAAATGCAAACAGTATTAATTGCAGTGAGCAACAAACTATTACTAAGCACAAATTATAGCGAAAGAAAAATTATGTGTGGTGTGCTAAAATAATCAAAAGTAAATTTTTAGATCAGTTCCTAGAAATGGCTGTATGTTTTCTGGACTTTTCTAAGCACTTTGTCCCAGTGGAAGGTGGAATTTTACTTTCAGTCCACAGAGAGGACCAAGTTTTGTTATGCAGAACCAGAGTGGGAGAAGGCAAAAGTCTTTTCATGTGAGTAGGAAACAGGGGACTGAAAGTATAGCTCCTTTGAAAAGGCACTAGCCAGGATGGCAAGTTCTCCCCCAGCTTTGCTGCATTCAGAGCTACATCCGATGACCTTGGCTACAAAAAGGGTTTTACTGATCTTTGAATTTAATAACCCTGATGAGAAATACAGACCAAGAAGCTGAGCTTAGGAAGCCAATTCCTCCTAGGACAATCTGCGTCTCAGGCACCTTGGTACCAGCAGTCACATACAGGAAAGAATAAACCTACTTTGCCTTTTGTATTTTAAATTCAATTTGCCAGGCTGACAGTTGAAAGCAAACTTTCTCTTTTCCTTTTTTGCATTTAATTTGTAAAATGAGCAGATTTTCTATATAGGTCCTCAAACTACGCTCCCATGTACAAACTATATGAATCCCTCACTGCTCCCCAGTGCAACCCTCTTTTACTCCTCCATTTAGAAGCTTGCTCTGCTTCAGGGTAAATGTAGATGCTGAAAAGTGTCATGGGTGAGTCAACACTTCGGGCACAAGAGAGCTTCCAAATAAACCCTTCTGAAAAGCAGAAACAGAAGTATTACTCATCTCCTTTTCTTCTTGCTGCCAAACTTGTTTCTCCTTGAAGATCACACTATTTATTTTTTTTTCCCCTCATTTGCAGCCCTATTAGAAGGAAGCATGGAAGTAAGCTGCCATGTAAGGACAAATACATTGTGTGAGAGAAAATGTTTGCTGCACTGTTTATGTATCTGTCTATCTATGGCTGTGTGTAAACAATAACAACACACTGGGCTAAGCTAATTGTCTCCTTGTGGAGGGATTTTGTGATAGCCTGGAACTGGAAAGCTTAAGATTCTCAATGCTTTCAGTATAGAGGATTCATTGTTCTTGCTCAACAAAGTGGCTCATTGCTACTCCATATGACTCCTTCTCCTTATAGTTTAAGACATTGGTCTTTGCCCTAAATTGTATTAAAGGGCCATGGATCACCTCTGAGCTCTGCTGTCGAGCCTCCACCAGTGCCAAGGCAGACTCACCATCCTGACTCATAGTCACTCTTTCTTCCATGCTCCTGGGGAGCAGAGGGCTCACGGTGGGAATACTGTACTCATACACAAAGACTGGGAAAAAATGATGTATTCTTTAAAACTGGGTAAGATTTGAAATTGAGTTGCTTTGCTGCCCTTTTCCCTTAGGAGCCAGGAGATGAGGGGGTGGGATTGTACTTGGAACCATCCTTCCAAATCTTAGACTTCCATATGGCTAATGGTGCTGCTCACTGTGGCATTGGCTACAGCCCTAGCTCTGAGAGGCTTCCTTGGATCATCTGCTACCAAACTGTTATGTGGCACTGCCTTCCTCTTCTTGGTCATTGCTTCCTTGCTATTGCTGAACCATTAATATTTAGCTCATTATATCTGTTACCTGAAAACTTTGAGAAGTTTGGCCAAGAGTTTTAACAGCCTTTGTGTCCCTTACTATTAACAGCGTGCCTGGGGATTTTGTGAGCAGATTGGCCATGTATGTCTTCAGGAGGCAAGCCACAAGGAAGTATGACTAACTTACATGTCAGCTGCTTCTTCTCTTTGTAAGGATTTTTTTCTTCCTAACAAATGAACACGATTTCTTGCAGAAGAAGCAGATAGGCAGGATATTTAAATGGCACAGAAAAATGCGAATGATGATGATATAATTTGAAAGTATATGGGGATGATCAGTTTTGACCACCAGATTGCTGTCAAGCAAATTGCCTTTCATGGGCAATAAAAATAGCTAATGTTATCAGCATTTTGGACTGAAGAAACTAGAGTTATCGTTTGTAACATGAAACAAAATCCCTACAGAGTTGAGTAAACAAGTCTTTTAGAAAGTAAAAATTACAGTAAGAGCAACAGATATCCAATCCATTTACTGAATTTAAGAGGAGAAGCATATTTTTTACAAATACTTACTTAGATATATCCCACTGTACATGTGAAATTTCCTATTCCTTCTTCAGGCAATTTAAATTATTGAAGTGGTTGTTTTCTTAGCTGGATATAATTGAGCTGAATATAATTGATATAGGACACGAAGTTATTCCAGATCAGGCTTGGATATTTAAATTGTCCCACAGATAAGGCAGCCAGAGCAGACTTACCTTAGAGTCAGTAGAGAGAAAAAGGTCATTTTTAGGTCACACACATCTGAGCTGCTTTAGGTAGCTGCTTTAGGACGAGATGAACAGTGCCCCAGACTCTTGTCTATATTGCCAAGATGCCATTTGACTGAGAGGGAGACAAGGGTAACTAGCTTGTCTATAGCTATGCAGATGAGTCCCTCTTCTTTTTACTCTAAATAGCATAATTAGTTGATGCTTGTTAGATGCTTTCAACCTGAAAATGCTGTGCATGGACTTGTTCTACTCCTCCCCTAGGAAGATGCATGCAAAGTATGTATGGATTTAACAATGATTTGTTTTGAGGGAACAATTAAGAAAAAACATATGGGGTGTCCAATGCTCTGGAAGAAGCTGAGTTAAAGAAGTTTTAGAAAATCTTGTATATGCAATCTCCATATATGCATCGTCAACAGCTTATTACAGTTCTTCCATACCACGAGATCTAGGCTTTCTGCCAGAGCACTCTTTGGGCATGTTTAGTATGCAGCACCTGGAAGTACTTCCGAGATCACAGATCAAGTCATGTATCCCCACACCACCCTCATTTTGCAGGATCAGGTTTGGATATGCACACTTACTCCCTTCCTGAGTTCCTTGTTTATTGGGGGAGGAAAATCAGCCACAGGAGATGTGGGGAAACTGTGCCAGGTTGGCTGGGCAAGGACTGGGACCCAGGTAATTTGGGCTGGTGCACTTATCAAGCAGTTTAGACATAAATACTGTGTGGCAAGTGATACTTAAGCAGTGCAATACATCTCAGTGCAGCAGATCAGCTTCTGCTTTTTGCTTACTGATCTCATAATGCTAAGTTTAAATAATAGGAACTGAATTCAAACTGCCTCCCATTTTTCTGGCAACAACTTATGGGGCGTTTTCTTCCTGAAATCATTCAGGCATCCCTTCCTTTCCTGCTTGTAGTGCAAGCACGTGACATTATGATACAGGGCATTAAATGCAATTTCAGTGGTCACATTTTCCCTGTGTTCTCCTGAGACTGCATTTCACAGGTTCTGCTTTTGCCTTTCATTTTGTGACTGATAAAGGAATGGGAAATGTTCACTTATTCTCCCCTGTTCAAGGCACAGTAGCAGTAAGAAGCAAGAGTCACTAGAAGCAACAGCAGAAGGAGAGAGAGCTCTCCTGGGATCAGACTGGATATGGATGAAGGCATGGGAAGCCTTTCCACTTACTTTAAATGGAACTGGCCTAGTCTTCGAGGCAATAAAATACCTTATGTTTCCCTTAATCACTTGTATGTGAAATAATAGAATTTGGAGGGAACTGTGGCAACAGTTCTCATCTGGCAAGGGTCGTCTATTTAGAGGGAATCTCACTGGAGATTTTAGGGTGAACAAAAATACTTTCAGTAGAATCTTGGTGTGACATGGTGGAATCCAGATTCACTTTGCCATCCTACATTGAGATGTAGGATTCAAATCCACTTCTTATTTCCTCAGCATGCCTTCATCTTCCTCCCTTTCTATGCAGTCTTTCTGAGGTAATTGCCATTCTGGGGCCAGTGCCTAAAACGATCTACAAAGGTTCTGTTGTTGTTATTCACTGAAGTCTGGGATGCCTGAACAATTATAACAAAAATAAGATATCTTTTACTACGGTCAGCCCTGCAACTAAGATGATGTTGCATGTAAAACTGCATGTTGATTTCAGAAGCTGTAGGAGACAGATAGCAAAATATTGTGTGCAGAAACAATTTTCCCAACTGTTCTCAAAGCCTGAGCAGGCTCATTGCACAAGAAGCAGAAGGCATCACATTACTTTCAAATTATATGGCAACTTATCATAAAATGTTATGCACCAAATCTCTGCATACCACTATTATTAAGCCAAGTGCTACTAAAAATAATTATGTGCGCATTCCATTCATGGCAGAACATGCAAGTGACAAACTACACTGCCAGAATTCCTGAATGAAAAAGGTATTTCTTCTATGTGCTCTTGCTCACAGGTAGCCACTATATAACCTTATTCTGTCATTACAGAATATCTCCCCATGTATTACTTATGTCTTCATATAATAATCCTCTGCCTCATGCTTGCTTGCTTGCTTTATTTAGTGCTAGGCTTTTTTTCCTTGATGGATATTCCTAGAACTGGAAAATCAACATTTAAATGATATCACATGCTTAGCAGAGTTTTGTTTTGCTCTCACGCTACAGTCTGGTCTAAAGGCAGATAAGGAAGTCCAGGGGCCTTGCTTAGGATCACAGGAGGTAGGAAAATAATGTAGCCATATTCGGTGCCTACATGCTCTTACCTCATCTCCCCTGTCTCTGGGACTTCTTTTTCCATAGAGAGGCAGGAATGGGGTGCTTGGAAGTGCTTCCCATGGATGCCAGACTACAGCTGCTGAGCTCACAGCACCTGGGGAGGGCACTTGCATGTAGCAGCTGCATTAAAAAAAAAAAAAAAAAAAAAAAAAAAGAGCTAGAGTATGGCCTTCCACCTGCAAACCCCCAGGAGGTGCCCTTGGAGGAATGAAGAAGCTTCACTTGCACACCTGGAGGCAGGAACAGACTTTCTGTTTTTAAGGACTTCAAAGCATGCTGGTAACTGCACTGAGGCTGAACAACTAAGTGGACCAAAAATTGTCAGGACAGATCAATAGGGTGCAAGCCAGAGCCTGAAGAAATTTAGGCAGTGCTCTCTAAAGCAGTTCAGAATGGTCTAATCAACTATATTGCAGGATCTCAGATTTCTAGGGTATCATTTGTCTAGTCACATTTCTCATTGCTTATCAAGGATATTGGCTGTTGTGTCTAGATCCCAACCTGGAAATGCTCTACATGTTCTGAAATAGCATTTTCTTCCAGTGACATTTCTGGTGATTACCAAATTTTATGGATGCCAATGGAATCACCATGCCATTGCAACTGATCTAAAGATAAGCAGCAGATACAAGCAGATACAGGATTTATTATTAATGAGATTCCACTTTTTTGCCTTGAAAATAAAAAATGTAAATCACCTTTTTTCCTTGTAAGTTTTCCACAGAGGGATACAGAGTTCCTCACTTCCAGTAGTACTTTTGCCCACATGAAAGTCTTCAGATGAAGCTCTGTCTGGGGTGAGAGGCTGGTGAGGTGGAGCACAGTGAGCCCAGCAAGCACCCTGAGGAGAAATCTGTTGGAATGGGTTGGGAAATCAGTGGCTTATCCCAGGCAGGTATTGCTGGCTGCTTTGTGGAGAACTGCAACTGCTCCTGCACTGAAACCAGTTGCAATAACCTGCAATGATATTTTGTTTGTAATAACAGTCTTGCAGGGTGTGGTTCATTTGGGCTCTGTCCTCTCTTTTTCTTAATTTTTCCAGGCTACACTTTCTTTTGGGGGCTGGAATAAATTTAAAAACCTCTTACTGGCATGGGTTGATTTGACAGCTGCTTCCAGAATATACATTCAGCCACTTTCATGTAGTTTCAGCTGTACTCACAGTGATGTTTCCAGCACAAAACTCATGTTTTTTGTGAACACTGATGTCCACACAAATTAAGCAATTAGACAACCATGATATGCTGGCCCCTCATCACTGTTATATTCATAAAATGTCTTAATTTGGTGATGTATATCTGTGCTTGATCTTCATGCTAATTTCTGTTGACATATACAACTTTTCAAATGATGAAGTGAAGCAATCGCAAATTTGACCCTTTTAAAGCAATGCTGGTTGTTTGGGTTTTTTTTAACTACATGGAATTGTACAGATGGAGTTGTACTGTTCAAAGTAATGAAAAAAAATCTTCTACATAATGTGTTCATGCTTCTCCTTTATTAAATGCTGACTTTACTTAAATGAACTCTTTACCTAAGAAAAAGAAATTGATTTTGTGATTCAGATATTGTCAATAAAAATCATTATTACTAGTGAGATCAGATGTTAATTAAGATCGAATGTACAGATACAGCTTCAAGGCCATTAGTTGTCAACTAATGGACAATCAGAAGAGCAGGGTTTAACAAAATAATAATTCAAAACTAAGGCATTTATCTGAAAATTGTGTTACTATGATTTTGTAAGAGCTATTAATATTCCTACTAAGATATAGGATGTAGCAAGTAAATTGTTTATGATTAGATTTGTCCATTCATTGTTAATAATACCAAAAAACTGGAATCACAGCTAGCATGCTGAAGAGATTGTTAAATACACCCATACATTTTTCTATAAAATAAATAAAAACATACAAAAAAATAGCGTTTCCTTACTGAAGTGGTTTTATACACGTGTGAGTCAAAGTCAGACTTGAAAAGAGTATAAAGTGGCCACTCAGGACTGTGGCACTTTTTGAGACTTGATCGTTGTTTTGAGAATGTAATCTGAAATAAAGAGCCTTCACTTCCAACAAGATCTAAGCACTGAAGAATGGGAACAGCAGCTGACAGCTAAATATTGCCCTTTAGAGTTTTTCGACTGTCTTCTATGTATTACCAATCTATTAGAATTGTCCTGTATAGTAAATGGCATTACATATGTAAGATAGTAAAAAACAGAAGGGAATTTACCCTGCCCTTCAGGATAGATATGACATAGTCTGCCAAAGCATTTAGATTATTTTAGGTTTGTCAAAGCTTTACATGTTTGTGTTTCTGCATATCCCTTTTCAGAACTGCTCCTGTCCCAGGTAAACTCAAACACAGGGCTGCCAAACACAGAGCTGTGGTTATGACTGATCCTGCTACACTTCATCAGTCTTGCATATTTTTCTAGGAAATTTTCTACCTATGTTTTGAATTACTGAAGGAAGATCATAGAATCAAATAGGTGAGAAATTACCTTTAAGAGGTCATTTCATCAAGTCAGAGCATTAATGAATAGTCCAGATGAATAAAGTCTATAATTATTTCATTGTGTTTTCATAAAAGAAATCAACTTTTATTTTGTTTGCTTGTTTTCCTTTAGGTACTCCTGTCTGACTTCAGTACAGGCACCAGGATGAACTTTGTGTACTACACATGAGACAGGTGGGCTTCTTATATTAAGAAGCCCTTAGCAAATACCTTTGGCTATTGCTTAGTTTGCTTGCAGTGGAGCTTAAGTCACAGACACTATTCAAAAGGAAAGTTTGTCAGCATCAGATGTCATGATTTGATTTTCCAAACTGGTCAGTTGTCCTCCTCATCAGGGAAAACTTGCAAAAGGATTAGGGCTCCATAGATATGAGGAAATAAATCTATGAAAAATGCCACCAAAACTTGTTCAATTCTTTTAGTAACTAGCCAATAAAATTAGTTTCATGTAGAATCCAAAGGCTCCATGTCAAAGTCCGAGAAATTTTTAAAAAGTAGAAAAAGGGTTCATTTCTAAAAGTTTGTAATTTAACCCAACACACTGCCTTTAAATGTCTTTCATAATGTGGAAATCGTTGAGGTTCAATTTCTGTTTAGGCAGTTGGAGTTTGGTTGGATATTACAAGCTTCATCATCCTGATCGTATTCTATTCCAAGCTGCTTCATACTGGATTTCTTTCACTGCCTGCCCAGCTTAAGGAGCAGTTGTTAAAGGGCTTGTCAGTGCATTTCTACATTGCCTGATACACCCTCCTGTTGATATGCTTTGGCTGACCTTTGAACGCCTTCAATCACAGCAGAAGCTGCAACAAGGAAACAACATTAATAAAAATAGCACTTTTATGTTAATTGATTCCAGACAGCACAAGAGCTCCTACTGTAAATGAGGACTAAGGAGTGCACTGGCAAAGAGGAGGTTTAGAGCAGGAAACAACAGTAGCTAAGTTAATCCAGGAAGCACAAGGCAATCAGAATTCTGTGATTCTTTTTCTGCCTTCCAAATCTCCCACCACTGTCACGCAATTGCACAAGTGTCCTTTGATTTCTATGTGGAATGGTTCTTTCTCTCATAAAGCTGAGACCTCTACAATGTCACTGTATTGTCCCAAATGACAATATTGGCCTTGACAAAGCCACAGTGGCAGATGGGTAGGTTTGGAGAATCTTTCCTGATTAGCTCTTGTGGAGATCCCCATGCCCCTCACACCTGCTGTATGTATTCCTCAGTCTCCATCCTCCAGGAAGAGCCAGGAATCACCAATTCAGTGGCAGGAGAGCAAATAGAAGCATTCCCAGCCTCACCCTGTTGTGCTAGGGAATGTTTGCAGCAGAGGGTATTGATGATATTGTAGGAAGAGATTAGAGCAGGGCTGAGGTGCAGTAAATCTGTCCCACTACCCGTTGATCATATTTATGGTGCAGAACGAGTCTTGCAACTCTTTCAAGGGCAGGCAAGACTTGCCTAGGGGAAACCACGTTGTTGACAAAGCAGCCAGAAAGTAATTTCAGTGCAAGGAGACACCTTGTGCAGCTGACTGTTTTTGCAAGCCTGAGGCCAGCCTCCGTGGCTCTGGAAAGTGTGACTGGGTAGCTGACCAAGTGCTGTGATGGTGATAATTCAGATGTTTTTTAGCACAATCTACATCATCTGGTTTTGCATCTGATGCTGTGTTTGTAATACAGGAATATCCCAGCAAATAAATTGAATGGAGGGAGTGTTTCCCAGAGTACTGCAAATATAGGTTGAAAAGTTCAAACTTTAATTCAGGTGCTCTAATCTTTCCTGGGATTTTAGTATTAAGTAAAAGTATTAATAGAGACAGAGAATTGACCATTTTGTCCAGGAAAACCACTTATTTGGATAATATTAACAGTCACAATGTGCAGGGTGCTCTGTGTTTGTGTAAAGCTTATATCTATAAAACTCTTCATATACAAGATATATGTTTGTATATAAAGTTTCTTAAATACCTCACAGTATTTCACATAGTAGGTATATTCAAGAAAAATACCTGGAAAACTGACAAGAAAAAATGATAAACTCATTAAAGATGCTTGGTTTTAATTGTTGTTTTCATTTTTTGTGTTATCATCAACAAGGTCCAGAACCAGCCACATTTTTCTGCAATGTGACATCTATGGTATTTAATTTGTTTATACTTTCTTCCATTTTTTTCTTCCTGTACCTTTTTTTGAGTTTGAAATGATCACTTCAGTCCTAAGGGAAGCTGACAACCATTTTACTCTCTAGAGAACATCTCTTTTACCAATGGGTGAAAGCATAAGATCCCACTCCCAAAAAGTTTGCTGTTATTTACTCAACAGGTAGAAGTGGTCAGTTTTTAAACTACTCTTATGTTTGCTGTTCTGCAATTCTATTTTCAGATAAAAATTATCTGCTGCACTTTAGAATAGGACAGAGTGATTTCAAAATATATCAACACTGTTGGCCTCCATATTTTCCTAAAGGAGAAGACATCATTCATGTTCAAAAATCCAATATTCAGTCTTTACATCTCTGACTGCACTCACTCAATTCTTCATTTGGCTTTATTAGGAATTAAGTTTTTAGAAATACCATATGTATTTATGGAAGTAGAAGGATGGGTTCCATGTTTTAGATTGGAGCTCATACCCTAAGTCATGCCTGAAGGTTCTCTGATTGATATTTGTCCCTTGAACCTTCCTAACTCTGATCTGAGATGCTATCATGTCACTGCTCTCCAGATCCCTGTTCCCTTCTCTGTTTAGGGCATGTTTAATGTTAAGCTGGTAGTTTGCAGCTTCAGAGGAGAAGTTGAATATGGAAGGGAAGGCTCAAGCTAATGCTTTTCTTGTGATAAAGGCAGGAGCAGCCTGAAATAGCACAACTCACTCTGTGTTGCTCTCTGCTTGGTCTTCTTGGCTTGCTCTTGTTGGCCTCATCTGAGGAACATGACTGTGGTACAGTAATTGCAGCTGCCCCTTGCAAAGAAGAGGAGCCTTCAGATAATACCTTTCACGCTACAGAAACATGGGGCTAGCTTTTAAAGATGTTTAAACATGCCAAGATGTGGACAGGCAGAAATGAGATTTTAAAAATTCATAGGTGGCTCATTTAGATATTTAGAAGCTTTTGAAAAGGCCACTTTATGGTTTCTCTGCCCAAATGCACCTCAGAATTCAGGTCTTCAGGGCAGGACAGACTACTGTTTGCAAAACATTGGTTTCTCAAATGTTAATTTTTTTCCTTCCATTTGTAAGTCATCCAGAAATATGGCCCTTCCTAACAACAGCAAGAAAGTAATAAAATTATTTAAAATAGGTTGGCGAGCTGTGTTGTGGACATTTCTGAGCTATGCATTGCCATTTGTCAGCTGTTTGCAGTAAACATTTAGTTGACTCTTTGATGTGGGGTCTGTGTTTGGCTTCCTAAATCACAAGTTCTGCATTATTTTCCCAGAATAGATGATGTAACTTTATAAATGACTTCTGTTTCTTTCCATAATAAATTTTCAGCATATAATACATATTGTTTGGATTGTTTAAAAGGACTTCAGTGAGGGGGGTTAAATTAGCTGTTTGGGATCAATTGTGCAGAGAGCACTTTAGTTGTTCAAACACTACTAAAACCTCGTTAGCAAAGGCACAGGCACAAAATGATTTTAAAGCTTTTCCTCTTTTTTTTTTTTTTTTTCTTTTTGCTAAATGCTTTGCATTTTCTTGTTTATGACTGCCTTTATCGTTCCAGTACAAACATTAACTAATTAATGTCCAGAGACTGCTGAGAAACCAGCAAGCCTGTTGTTCATCCTCTGGTTTTACAGTGGGAAACAGCTGGGCAAATATACACAGAGGTTCCACACCGAGGGAGCTGCAGGCACAGGCTGAACCTGCAGCAAATAATGCCATAGCTGCCCTGGTCAGGCTGCTGTGCTGCTGGGTGGTGCAGGTGATGCTGGGAGGTCTCTGATAGTGTACAGTCATGTAGAAATCTTCTGCTGAGACTCTTTAAATCTTCATCTCAGCGTGTTAACTTCCCACACTTCTGGAAACTGGTCAGGAGACAGTAATTCTCATTCTTAAAAACTAAAGATGTTTCATTATTTTAAAAATAGTATTGTAACAGATCAGAAAGCATAACCTCTTTTTACATGGCACGTAGAGAAGATAAATCATCCAATGCCTTAATTTGTAAGTACCCATTATATTCCAGCTTCATTGCCAGTATCTATTTACACATTTCCCACAAAGAAATTAAAATAGAAGAACATATTGTTCCCCAGACTTGTTGATTGACTTACTGATTTATGAGCTTGGTTTC
The DNA here is from genome assembly GCA_013389925.1 of Aegithalos caudatus. Lineage (NCBI taxonomy): Eukaryota > Metazoa > Chordata > Aves > Passeriformes > Aegithalidae > Aegithalos > Aegithalos caudatus. The sequence continues at coordinate 153,885 of WEIU01008312.1, forward strand.
TGAGACTCAACCAGAGCCTTTCCCAATGAACCACACTAAAAGTCATGAAAATAATGGAACAGAAATACCACATGGCAAAGTCATGCATGCTTTCTGTTTAACCAACATTGGGCTGACCTTGAAATATTTGGTTCTCCAAACCTTGAAATCTCCATCAAACCACACAGAAATACTTGCTCTACACCAACCAAGACACAGAAGAAAACTGGTGTTAAAAGGAGCCATCCACTTAGTTTTCTTTCAGCACTAGCAATTAAATCACCTTAAGCTTAATAAAGTATCCACAAAATCTATGCTGACATTGAGGGTTTTGAATTTAAATGTCATGGTAAAGCAACCTTCAGGTCCTACTCTTCTGTCAGACCTGTTGGAGGAAATGTACAGCAGATTCCCTATGCAATCCATCCTTCTTCCTTTGTCTAGAGCAAACAAACACCGTTCCAGGCTGTCTCTGTCCCTCTTTTTTTTTTTTTTTTTTTTTTTTTTTTTTTTTTTTTTTTTTTTTTTTTTTTTTTTTCTTTATTTTTTTTTTTTTTTTTTTTTTTTTTTTTTTAATGTACTTAGCAGTGTGTACTTTTACTATATAGGTTTTCCTGCAGGTAATGCCTGTTTATTTTTAGCACAGCTAATGGTGTGCTTGCTTACAACGTAACAGCCCTGCCTTCTGAATAAGGGGAATGACTCACATTCATTAAAATGAATCTTGATACATTTGGCTACTCATACAAAACAGAGGTGCATAATGTGGGGGAATTAGAGGACACAGAATTCATTAATCCATGAGGTGGCAGTGATGCCAAGCAGAGACAGGCATAAATTTCTCATATGTGTCTTGGTGGCAAAGTGATTGTTTTTGGGAAAAAGCAAAAGAGCCTGGAATTACATAGATTTAGCTCTTGGAGAGGGATGTGCCACAGGTTGAAAAGAAAAATAAATTGTTAAAATCAAAATGATAGAGTCTCTTAAGAACATTCATGTGAACATCTTAGTATTTTGCATTTCAATTTGAATTTTCGTAGTCCTTCAGACTGTTTTGATTCAGTAATTTCTTTCTTTTGGAATGATTTTGCCTAGCAAAAAAAAAAAAAAAAATAAATTGTACTGGTGCACAGACGGAGAACAAAATCCATTATGTGAGTAGCAGCAAGAGGTGACATCAGCTTTATGCTACATGGTGATTCTGATTGTGTGTGGGCTGCGTGCAAGTCAGTCCCTTCTGTTTAAAATAATGGTGTGGCCAATACAAATAGCTGCTGCTGTTGATACTTGGGAAAAGCAGAGGAAGGCACAGAGAGAGTGAGTTCTCTATGCAACTTTTATCTAAGAAAAACACAGCTCCCAAGACAGCTTTTCTTTTAGGACCAGCCACCCACTGACTTCAAGAGGAGCTTGCAGTGTGCAAGGGAGATGAAAGTTGTCCAGGCATTTTGAAACTGGGATCCTTTCCATGGTGCCAGTCCTTCAAGGCTGTGTTAGTGTGGGAGAGGGTCATCTCCACACACTGGTGGTTGTGTGACATCTACTGAAACAGAATGTTTGCCTCAGTTAACTTTCATGCCAAACACATGGTATTTTATAAAGACAAGTCGCCTGTGTAGCCCTCTCACGTCCTCCAGTAGCTACGACAATATGTTCAGTGTTGATATGTTTTAATATAGACAAAATAATACATAATCACTAATACTTTGCATGTAAGTAACACTTTTTATGCAGTGTCTGTTAGGCATGCTACTGACTTGAATTGACTGGGTTTTCCAAGTCTTTTCTGAGGCAAGTAAGTGAAAGCTGACATTTACGAAGTTAGGCAACTAAATTTGCACCTAAGGCTCAGAAAGAGCATTTCCTTACTTCTGAGGTCCTACAGTTTCCAATACCTACAGGATTATGCAAGCCATACAGCAATTCAATGGTACAGAAGGAAAAGGTATGAGGGAAAAAGCCCCTAGGTTCCGATGCAAGTCATCTACATGCATATCCATGAAGCGATTTCCATGGATTAAAATAATTATAACTTAAGGTTGGATACCTCACCATCTCGGTGGTTTCCTTTTGAACTTCACTGCTGATATCTCAGACCTGCTACAAGGGTCACAAACACTGAGTTCTAAAGCATTTAAGTAGTTTGTGGAAGAAATTTTCCAGTTTGAGACTTTGAGATGCAATAACAACTTTAGGATTCTTCATTTGGACTCGTGTCTGATTGCATCTGCAGACTCAGGCTTGATGGGGTGGCTGTGCAGTAAAATTGCATCCATTGTGGATTAAACCCAGCTCTGCTCTTCTGTGCTTCCCTTCACTACAGAAAAAATGCAAAGCTGCAGACAAACAGGCTGAGTCTGAGCTCTGCAGCACCGTGGTGACACCAGTGGCAAGCTCTGAGATGTGGAAGTCACTTCTGCTGTGGTTAAGGCTGAAACCAGCTCTTACCTCTTTCCTTTTGCTGCCCAGAATTCACCTCTGGAGCTTTCATTTTACTCAGCTCCAAATGTCAGGGTGCTTCTATCCTAACAAATATATAATTAGCAACCTGTAATTCAGCACCTTCAAAGTCTCCTTTATCCTGAAGGATAATTGTTTTTATTATTTTAAATTATGTAATGATGCCAAGACACTGCAGTAATGGATATCCTAAAACACACACACTATAATAATGATTCCCCTTTTATTATGTCTCTCTAGGATGCTTAAACTAATAATCTTTGGAAAGCTTTCCCTGCACCAGATGCAGCTAGCGAATGGTTTTATTGTTATTCCCCACACTACCAGCATCTAATCCATGAAGCCAGGAAAGACTGTCCAGAGAAGCAGCAAATCAGCATTGATCACTGAGGGACTAATTTCCAGCAGAGTGGATAAATCCCTGCTATCTCTCCTAATGTTCTTCCTGGCCCAAGGCACCCTGACAAACCACTGACCTTCTTCCCACCCACTGGAAAGGAAGTCAGACTCACAGTGAGATGATTCAAGGGAATAGTCTCATCCACTGCACCCAGACTGCTTAATTTTATTGAGAATCCCAACACCAGCTCCCACTGCCAAATCTGTCTTGCTGAGATATACATGAGCAGAAGTGGAATCTGACTGCGTGTCGAGGACAACAGCAAATCTGTTTCAACCAAAATGATGAAATACCAGGAGCTGGCTGGGAGTGGAGTCAGGTCCATCCTTCCCTTTCTGATGCACTCACGCCAAGAGCAGGGCCCTTCCTTTTGGTGTTAGCCTCTGTGGCAGACGTGGTGCCTATGTCAAAAAGTTATCTTGATAAAGAGGAGCCACACAGACCAATTTTCCTCCAAAACATGAGCAGGTGATTGTTGAAACTTGAGAAAACATTTCCTCTGTTCTTCCAGATCCACCCACAGGGCTGAGCTACTGCTGGGTGCCCTGGACTGGGTGAAGGTGGCTGCTGTGGAGATGGCTTTCCGTGGCACTGCTGACACAATGCACCCCACCCAGACTCTTCAAATGCTCTTCAGCTGGACTAATGCTCAGGGAAACAATGTTATGGACCCGTGTTCTCCCCAGAAGCCCATTTCTCCTTTTCACCTCAGTATGGTTATGTGTAATATGCCAACTAGAGATTTCCAGGAAATCACATGCTAGAAGCCCTTCATCTTTGCCTATGAAATCAAGAACAAGCTTTCTGTAACGGGACAAAACCCTTTTTTGAAAGTGTTAAAGCAGGAACATCCTGCAGTGTAACTTACTTCATTTTTGTGCCACTTTTTTGTGAATCTGTGTTTGACCCTTCTGTTTTCTTTTCAGGTTTGGCTCTGCTTCTTTAGAAATTTTGAGAATCTAAGGCTTTTTTTTTTTTTTTTTTTTTTTTTTTTTTTTTTTTTTTTTTTTTTTTTTTTTTTTTTTTTTTTTTTTTTTTTTTTTCCCATAGCAGCATGTAAGAATCAGTGCCTAACTCATGGATAATTTTGAAAAATAAAATATGGATGAATTTTCTGACCTTTATGAGTATATTTGAAAGCAGAAAGTCCCCTTAACAATGTGGTTTGCCTAAAAGACTGGTATTTTAGTGAAACTGAAAGAGAACTAGGTACTTATAAATGTAACAGCAAGCATAGTCATGCTGGCAAGAATTATGAGGTCATCAGTCCTCAAACTATGAGGCCTGCACAGAAAACTCTACCATTCCTGACTTTCTTATCAAAGCTTCTATGTAAAAGATTAGAAATGTATGGTATGATATGATATGATATATGGATAACATAAAAACACATGAATGGAGACATTTGAATTAAACTGCAACATTCACATGGCCATCATTTGAATCTTTCTCATTGAGGAAATGCCATTTCCGTTGTGATAGTCTGGAAATTCCTACCCTAATCATGAAAGCACTGAAAAAAAACACACAAGCAAGAAACACAAGGGGGCCAGAACCTTTTTCAAATTGCTCTGGCATATGTTAAGAAATATGGTTAGTCTTTCAATGTTGAAATTGGAGGCTGTCAAGAAAATCTCGGAACCTGCCTCCTGGAAGTTACCAGCTGCAAGCGAGCTAAGTCAGACACGCACAGAGGAGCCTTTGTGAGGGAAATGTTTGGCTCTGACACACCACAGGCTCCCAGGCCAGTTACTCCCATTACTCCTAAAAGCGTGGATGCGTTTTCCTCCTCCCACAGGCACACTGACATTGCTAAAAATAAGAGTTTAGCCCAGTTGCTGATGCTAGTTTTTCCCTGCCTAGTTGCTCTGGACCAGTAGGTCTGTTTTGAAGTTAACAGTTGTTGCTCTTTCAGACTCAGAAGTAGTAAGGGATAATTGGGCAAATGTGTTAAACTGGCCCTATTATGACTGGTCTGTTATGACTTCATGCTTCTGTTTACCCTGGGATGCTCTTAGCTCCAGAGGGCTCTGCTGATCTCCTGACATCCCAGTGATGGATTTTTGCCAACCCCAGACAGCAAGGCAGTGTGCTGCTTTTATTTTCAGCTAACCTTCGCAAAACAATAGCTCATCCATTGTTTGGGGGGACTGCAGCTCATGTACAAACAGGGTGGCATGACAGTGAGAGGCCAAAGGGACAGCCTGCTCTCTGGAAGTTCATTGGGGGTGGTAAACACAAGAGAGGGAGAGAAGCTATTTAAGCTCCAGAACAATGTTGGCAGAAGAACAAATGGGTCTGAATTGGCCATGAATAAATGTAAGCTGGAAATTAGAAGAATACTTCTAACCCTCATCACAGTGAGGCTTGGGAACAGCCTTCTCATTGGGGCAAGAAGCCTAACTGGGTTTTAGATGGAACTTGATAAATTTATGAAAAGGATTATATGTTGTGGTTGCCTAAGACAGCAGGGGATTGGACACAATGACGCAGGATGCCTTTTCCAAGCCAATGTTCCTCACAGCAAAAGCAACAATTACTCTTTCATATGTGTGTTTTTCAGGGCCTTCTTTTCCACTTGAGGGCTGCACTTCTATTCATAACCACGTTGAAGGAATTCAAGTTCAAAAGTCAACCTGGCAGCCTTCTCCTGCCAGACCGTGGTGCTGGCCTGTGACCGTGCCGAAACCCAACCTGGGAATGAAACCCAGCCTTGATTTTCTTTGGAAGTTATATTGTTTGCTGCAACTGAAAAATGACAGAGCCTTAATTCTCACAGTGATCTTTCTGATGAAGAGACTGCTATGCAAATTTGGCACAGTTTCCTGTTTCTCATTAAGAAAAGCCTAAAACTGGAATAATAAGTAAATTCCTGATCAGGGTGAAGGTACACTGGAAAAATTGTTTGGGGCAGTGTAAACAGTTTATCACATACTGTATACCTGGAGGATGTGACAAATATAGTTTTTCAGGCTCAGAATGTAAAACTGCTGCATAGCAATGTGAAAGACTTCTGTATTAACCAACTGAAATTTAATAGAAATATTTAAATTAGGATTTCTGTATAGCAAATGTAAGAAAAGCTCACCATAATGTTTTTGCTGCAGGAAACAGTGGTCATATAATTCCAATATATATTTTGTTTCAGGAAAGGCAGCTATTACATTGTTTTCATGCTGAATTATTGGCTAGAGATAGCAAAGACTTTTCCTTTATCCTATCAGCCTTCCTCCAAATAATGGCTGTGTAAAATACAAAGTCACAACCACCTGAAAGTCAGGAATTGTGCAACGGTGCATTCCTATAAACACTTGAGCTGTTGGGTAGAGCTTCAGTTCAGGAAGAAGGACAATGATGAATCCTTAGAGAAACTCCTAATTACACATTTTTTATTACCCAAACAAGCTACTTAGAATTCCAAAAGGGTCACTGCAGCCTCGGTAGGCTAGAGCTGTTTTTCTGTACTCTCATAGCATTCAGTAGGCACAGTTGGCTGCAGATGCACTTCTCACAGCACAATAGCCCACCTGCCTCAGTGTCCTGCTATGGATAAGAATGAGGAAATACTTTTTAAAATAGCAGAGGTGTCTCTCTTTCTGGCAGCTTCCTCTGTGGGAAATTCAGTACAGCAAATCTGTGTCATATATCATGTTTCAATAAGAACTTCAGATATTTGAGATTGTTGCATGATACAGTTACCCACCATCCTCTGACTGAGCTCTGTGGTATGTCAATGCTTAGCTGCTATTTGTGTGTGATCTGTTTTGGAAAGTTTATAAAACCTTCATTAAGGTCTTAGAAGGTGGTTGGTCGTACTTCTCTGTCCGCCAGTTATACCTTTCACAGATTAGTGAAAATTATATTTATCTCCTTTGTGAAGTACTTTGAGGTGCAGCAAATGAAAAGCAGCAAATAAAATAGACTGTGATTAGCTGTTACTTTATGTGATAAGTACAACCAGTTATTTCAGAGCTGCCTTAACTTGAATTTGGAGTTCTATATAGCTTTATTAAATCAAGAAGGTGGGTAATCATTTTACAAGCACTGTCTTCTACAAGTCTATGCTCACTCTTTACACAGATGAATTCCAGATCCTTGTCCAAAAGAGCTGTATTGTGCTTTATCACACAGAACCTGGTGTTCAAAATGCCAAAGGAAAAATATCTATAAAATACTAAGGGCCAAGAAAGTAAAGATATTTTTTAGATTATGGCAGTAATGTATGGACCAATTCCAGAGGAAGTGTCTCAAAAATTAATGGACTGCACCAGATCTCTGAGCCATTTCTGTCTGGAAGACCACTTACAAGCAGCAGTGATGGTAGCCAGAAAGAAAACATTCAAAGGTCACAAGTTGGTTTGTGCATTTGAGAATAATTCACAGAAAAATCATCTTATTAGGAATGCAGGCTTGAATGTAAGTTGCCTTATATATATAGCATTGCACTATGCAGAATAGTTATGTATGACTAATTTTGATACCAAAGTGCCAAGCATTCTCTTATGATTTTCAGAAATAACTTTCAAAAACCTGGGCATTAGCAAAATTTTTCTGGTTGGCTCGGTGGTGCTGTGTCTGATTTCTTTGCTGCAAGATGAGTACCCAGATCTGTGCATTACAAATCAATTTTTCTATGAATTTAGCTACAGTTACTTTATTTATATTTGGTTGGGTTTCTGATTGCAAACTGCCCACAGTTATGATGTCTATCGACAAATGAGATACTTTCAGGCCATGAAAGGGTCAGAAATATGATGTAACATCACTGGTTTCAGTTTCTGGTTGGCACTAGTACTTCATCAGCTTTTGCACCATTAAAAAAGCACACGGATGGAGGTAGGATATGGGGTTCACCATGGCAGATTGGTTAAGAGATGCTTCAAGTTCAGGATGGACACTCTGGTGGAGCCACAATATTACCCTCATTACTTAGAAGAAGATGATGTTTGATCCTGCTTTTAGTGTAGTCAAAGGTGAAATGCCATGAGACAGCCAAAATATAACTCACACTGTGAACTGTGCCATGCCAGAGTGGGATCTGAGCACTGCCATAAAATCACCCAGTTATTTAATAAAACCAAACCCTAGAGACAGTATTTAACTCTCTGACCTCCAGCAGCAGTAAATTGCAGAGACAGGAGGAGAAGTGCATGTATTTTTTGCTGGTACGTTTTCCTTGAATTTGAGGCCAGTGTTGGGTTTCCACATTTGTGGCTGGAGGTTTAAAAGCAGAATGTGCACCATTGAGAAACCAGCAAAGGGACACGTGCAAAGTTCTCTGCCTTGCACGCTGGCTGTTGACTTTATAAAGAAATCTCTTATGCACATTCAAAGCAAATGAATTTCTCTACAGTTGAAGATTGTATTCTCATAGAAGGAAAATATTAAATCAGTGTCATACACAGAACTATTTGGACAGGCTCTATCAGCTTTTGGAATTTATGTGGTATTAGCAAGCAGTCATCAGCCAGAGGCTTTTGACCTTAAATGACTTCTTGTGCCACCTATAACTCAGAAAATATTAAACTGGTCTAATAAGGTGATTTTTTTAATAATAAAAACAGCTTTTTAATTAGTTTTTATTATTTTTATTCAACATCCTGTATTTATTAGTAAGGACATTGCCTGGTGACAGATCTCAGCTGCAGATTTTTTGAGGTGATACTGTTGCTTGTTTTCAAAACAGCAATTGAACAGACAAGAGAACAAATGCTTTCTCTGTACTTTGAACTGTGTTACCCCCGCAAATTTCACAGTAGCATCATTTCTATCTGTGTGTCTGCTGAGAAGAAGCAACATAATTTTTAATACAGCTTAACAGTTGTCACTTGGCTGATAATTTGCATTCTTAATGTTTCGACTTGCAGTCATCATCATTGAGCTGGCCCTTCACAATCTTAGGGCACTGATGTGATTTGAAGTATTTAACCTCTTGGATCAAGAGAACTGAAGCTCTGAATTTAAAACAGGAAAAAGAAGCCTTGCTAAGATTAAGCAGGATGAGGGGTGCATGATGCTAAAGTATTTGTATTAAGTGCTAGTTTCTTTCCATTAAAGAGGCACACTGGGAATGCCTTTCTCAGCTGGAAGTATTGTTATGTGTACGTAGCACACATCCCCAGGGAGAGATGCTATGTATTATTTACTCCTAGTTTTACAGTTAGACCTGCCCAATATAGATTGTGAAACTGCTTCCAGCCTCAGAGCCACAGAACAGCTGACCAGAGCAGAGTTCTTCAGAGCAGGACCCCATCCTGTACCGGCTCATCACCCTCTGACTGCAGGGTCTGGTGTACACTTCACAGACCTGAGATAAACAGAGTGTTTCCTTCCCAAAATGCATCCCAGTTTCATAGTGTTGTTATGTTCAGAAATCATTTTTATGACTCTTCTGTTTAAGCTAAGATATTGTGGTTGAGATAAGCACAGAGGATACGTGTGCCTACCAAGAAAAGTAGCTTTGAGATGAAGCACTCCTCACTGGCAGTAGATGAGAAGTTGTTTTATTTTAAAAACATTGTGGACAGAAAAGGCATTGGAGCCACATCTTAACAGAGCCCCACAAATCACTTTAACCTTGGCAGAGCAGTGTCAGCTGGCATTAGGCTTTATCACAGTGATAACAGAGCGTGGAGGAAGTCACCTCACCTGTCCCCACAGTGCCTCTTATGTAAGAGCCTGTCTGCCCTCCAGAGAAATTTTGGATTTTTCCCCAGTGAAGAGTGACAGGTCCTAGGCCAGGTGATGCTGGGGTGTCCAGGCTGAGCTTCACAGAATCATAGGTTGGGTTGGGTTAGAAGGGACATTAAAGATCATCTAGCTCCAACCCCCTGCCAGCAGCAGGGACACCTTCTACTGGAAGTCATGCTTGGATGTACATCAAACCCCAAGCAGGGTATTACAGGACTGTGAGGGGAGTGGATGCAGGGCTCTCCCCCTTTGCTTAGGAAGACAATTATAGTAACTAGAAAAATTACTGAATAAATCTTGCACCACTAGTGGGATCTTCCTGCACCACACAAATGGTTGAAGGTCACCCTGAGAAGCCCAGAGAGCTGCAGTCTGCAGATGTTCCCAAGGGAGATGTTTCCCTTTGATGAAGTTTCCTCCTCACCAGCAGTGTTTTTCCTGGGAGGCAGTTTCTCCAGATTCTCTGCCTAGCCCCTGGCTCTTGGTAGGGGTGGAAGTGGTGACTTCAGTTTTTTTGAAGCTGAATGTTACTAATTATTCCCCAAGTGAAGTGCAGCTACAGGTACCATCCATCCTATCTAAGTGACTACTCTACCAGACCCAGGAGGCGTGGAGAAAAGTTTCAATAACCTACTTCAAAAATGGCACTAAAGACTATTTATTAATTCTCAAATCACACAGTTCAGCTCAAAATATGGTTCCAAGCTTAAAATATTTTGAGAAACTCCTCATTCACCTACATGCCAGGCCTCCTAGATGTGATGCCCACAGTTTTTCCAGACTGCTACCATTTTCACTTCAGACTGGTTTTATTTCAGACTGGTTTTACCTGGGAAAATCTGTGAAGAGTCTGTGCCATGACAGCTTCCAGCAAAATCCCAGAAGATCACTAGGGCAGGGTATTCCTTCTCTGCAGCTTCTCTCAGCTAAAAGTCTAGGCTACCCAGTATGTGATGTTCTAGTCCTGTAACCTCTACTGTTTTTCTTAACCATTGAATTGGGGAATTAGAGAACCATAGAATGGTTTGTGTTGCAGGAGACCTTAAAAACCATCTTGTTCCAACCTCCCAGCCATGACCAGGGACACTTTCCACTAGTCCAGGTTGCTCAAAGCCCCATCAAGCCTGACCTTGAACTCTGCCAGGGATGGAGCATCCACAACTTCTCTGGGCAACCTGTTTTCAAGACAAACTATTGGCTAAAGAGTGTTGCTTTGGTTATTTTTTTTAAAATATTGCATTATTTATATGAGTTAATTAGCCCAAACTAAAACTTGTATTATCCCAATACGGAAAAATCAAAAGTTTCAGTGGGTTATTTGATGTCAGTCATTAAAATAGCAGAAAAAATCTACCAAACTGAGTTCTTCAGCTCTACACTTTTCCCTCTAAACCTCATCATCACTTGCCTCAGGTGGGTTTCAGCCTGAACATGGTCCTCAATCTATGTCTCCTCCTAACTTCATAGTCCAGAAATGGCTATTAATAAATAAATCAACCAACCAAGCCACCAATCAACCGCTATGTTTTTTCAGGAAAGTAAGAAAAGTAAGAAAGTGCTATCTCTGTCACAGGACTTTCACAGACACTGAGAAGCCTTCAAAAAGTCTCATTTTTGACAAAGCATAATTAAGTCACATCAGAGAAGAAACTGAATGCTCTTTCAACATAATTTATATTAGTTACTTGACAAAACTTAACCTGAAATTCTGAAATCCTTTCTGAAGTAGCAGTTCTCAAATACAAGGACATCCCAAAGCTGATTTCATGGCCTTTTTGCAGCTGTTGCTAACATCCAAAGAAAAGACAGCACACACTGTAGTGGTAGGATAAAAAATCTGCTTTCTCTTGAATTAACAGCATCAGGCAAGCCAGTGACTATCTACAGTGCTGGTACTGTTAATCAGAACAGATGTTGTCAGAATTTAAGATGTGGACTCATGGTCTCAACAATTCTGGTCATGTCCTGTTGCTGGTGAAGGAAACCTCTGTGATTAGTTACACTCACATAATGTGCTGTCTAATTGCTAGTCCCAGTCCTCCTTTGCATCTCTGAGGGCTTGTTTTGACTCTTAATGTTCCATAAATTATTTTCACTGTAAGATCATCAAGGAGAACAAGAGACAAAGGGAAATGTCCTGGATAAGGTGACATAATTGCTTTCTCCCCAGACTGAGCTTTAGCAGAGCTGCACAGTCACAGGTTTTATTTAAAATTTGTTGAGAGCGTCCCCACTGTCAACAGAGAGAAAGAAAATTATTATTTGTGAACTTGGGTATTTTAAAATAAAGGAAGGTAATAAAATAGCTGACAAGATGGTAAAAGCCTATCGGTCTTTTTGATGGATCACCAAGGACTTGCTGAAACACCAATTGACAGACATTACATAAAATCTAAAATCATCAAATAAGTGAAGAGAAAGTTGAGAATCTTTAACACTGAAATCAGCAGAAAAGACCCATTAACTTAAATGGAAGGAAAATCTGGCCATTAAACAGCAACTTGCTGCAATCATAATATAAAACCTAATCATGAAATCACAAAGCCCCTCGCATTTTATTGCTCCTGTAATTCTGTCTCCTTCACTGACCCACAAATGTGAAAATGAAATAATTTCTATTCCTAGAGCAGTCCTTGTCAATAATGGAGTTGATGCAACTGGGCCCAATGACATAATTATGAATGAAAATGTTTTTATTCCTCTTTACCCCTCTCACCCCTCACCCCCACCACAATCCATCTCTGTGTCTGCACCAGCATGGGATTAGTTGGGAATTGCTGCAAATGCAACGTGCTCACTGAAGGGACAGAAGTCATATGATTGGAGGAGGAATACCTCTACCTGCCTCCTACTGTACTGCAGAATAAATTTAAAAATTACTTTTAGTGACAAAGATAAATCAACAGATATGCCTTATCTTGTCTAAGTGACTTCCTAGATTCTTTTTTTGAGTAGCTCTTAGGGGCCTCTGCAAGCTTTTTAGAGTGGATGATGGTTAAGGTACCATCTGACTTCATTTTGGGGGCTGTAGTAGAGCAGAGATGGGTTTCTCAGAAGGGAGGTGAAGCACTATGGCCAAACCACAATGCTTAATACAGCTTTAAAATGGAAGCTTTGGAAACTGCCCCTCAGTGTCTGGGCTCAGGAAAAGGTGGCAAGGACAGCCCAGAATGCTGAGGACAAAATGAGGCTGGTCTGAGGACACTCAGATAAATTTCTGCAGAGGCTGGTGGGAGGGTGAATGATTGTTCCTCCTGGATTGGAGAGCAGTTCCTTGGTTTTCACTGGGACCAGGCAACTCTGTTTGCAGCAAGTAGTGAGAGCTTTATTTGCAGGTTGCTCAGCCTTTAGGATGGACACAACACAAGTTTAACTCAGAGCTTTGCAGCCCTGCTCCTTTCAAGCTCCTCATGAAATTAAGTATGCAGTGGTCCAGGACTAAGCCCAATTTTCTCAGAGGCTTGGTCAGAAACAAATGCCTGGCTGGCATTTTTTTGGAAAATGCTTCTTGCACAGAGGTGAGAAAATGCTCTTTCTCCAATTCTGTAAAAAGTGACAATAATTAAAATACAAATAAAATGCTCTTGAGTTGAAAAGGAAGACAGACAGAGACACAGGTATATATTATGCTGTTATATGACTCCCCAAAGTTGTGTCTTTTTCCAGACCCAAATACAGGGGAAACGTGTGCAACCTAAATGCTGCTTAGTGAAGATCTGCAGTTTGCAGGAGCAAACAGATTTGTACCAAAATATGTAGATTTTAGTCACTGGCCTGGTAAAGAGACAAGGCATCACTCTCTACAGATGCCTTCTCTCAAGAAGGGAGGGACCACACCACAGGAACATTTATGATGTTGCAAAAATATACTGGAAATACACATTTCCTTTTTTCCTACAGTCTGAAGAAGAGAGGATTAGGTCTTTTTTATTATTAGTTTATGCATTATGTGAAAGTTAGCAAAAGGGAAAAAAGCTACATGAAGTGAAGGTATTCCTGTGCCATTTTTCTTGCTGCTATTTCTAACATTTGTAACAGATCCACTAAGCTACTCAGAGAGTAGCTGCCTCTTGTATAATATCACAAACAGTATTATAATTTTAGATTTGAGATTGCTTATCTTTTCAAATTTCATAATCACTTCATCAGTAGAAACATACTGTTTATACCCCAGATATAAGGAAAACCTTCCCACCCAAAATGTCATGATTATCAATTTATGACAGGAACAGAAGGTTTTGTGTGTGTAACTTCCACTGCTCTTGCTCTTTTTCATTTTGAGAACATTCCATTGTCTTGTGTCAGGCAAGATTCTCTTCCATCCACTTGGGTCTTCAGCAAAGCAACCACCTGAAGTGCAAAGCAAATTATGTTTGTTGCCTACTCCCATCTCCCTTTCAGCTGGAATAGAAGTAGATGGTTTACTGTATACATATGAATATCTGTATTTCTGTGACTTCTGAACATGCTAATGGCATTTAAATGTAATCCCACTAAGGAAAGTTGATGTTTGGTGTTTCAGACCTAAGAAGGTTTTATAGAATATTCTAATACCTTCAAGTAGTTCGTATTTTCCACAATGTTGAAAGCTGCTGCTGCAAGACAAAACTAGATTAAAATAACTATTAGAAGGTTTTAAACTTGGAAGAAAAGTACCTAATTCCTACCACCTTGTAGGTTAAAGAATTTGCAGACAACAAAGTCTGTTTAAGACTTCTACAAATTGCAAAGTTCAGGAATATCTCAGTTATTTTCTTACTAATTCTGTTTTTTTATAGTGAGGTGGAAAGACAGACACACACATGCACACGTTTATGCACTTATTTTTTTGAAGTTGTAGTGCTGTAAAACTTATGCAGGGAGGACAGATCAGTCTTCAGGTAATTATGCCATTACATTCACACCCAGAGCACGAATGTGCTTTTATTCAGAGTAACTGCATGCTGAGAGTGGTGGTACTTCAGCTATCCTGGTCTTGTTAAATCTGTTGGATAGCCAAGTCATCTTGTGAACCATACTTTGCACTTTACTCTGTTAGAGGATTTTATTTGCCACTGCTATGCCTTGTGGTAGAGTTCTTCTCATGCAACAGAACACAAAATCGTTGATGAAAATACATAAAGTGGTATTTCATAACCATATTTAATATCTTCTGCCCACATGCACAAGAGACTGTCCAAAAAAAGCAAAAAATAACAAGGTCACTTACATTACCTAGATAAATTGAAACAAAATAAATCAATAAGCTTATAAATCCAGTAGATACCTAGCAAAAAGAATTGTCCTACCCCCACCCCCTTTCAAAAAGTGTTCCTGTTAGCTAACCAGACATTCTGCAAAGGTGTCTGTAAGAGCTGGCCCCTTGCCTATGTCCAGAACGAGTGTTTATAAAGTCATTTCAGAGAAGTCAAGAGAGCATCTTTTAAGAAAGTCCTCTCAAAAATAAGTTAATAATAACTTTACAATAACTCCTCACGTCCCAGTTTAAGTTGTTGGATCTTGGGGTTAAGCAGAGCTCGGAAAATTCATGCACTCAGCTCTACACTTCCATCCTACATGTAACTCAGTTGTCAAAATGAATTTTCCATTGATTATGGACCATCTGAAAATCATTTTCTCAGTGTTTTCTGGATTTCAGATGTTCCCATTTTCCTTCATTTGCTCTAGTCATTTCACCTCATCTTCTTGTACAGTCAGTGAGATAATCATTCACTCACATGATTTTTTATCCTTGCAATCATAATAAATCAGCATGCTCTTTTATTCATGCTCAACCATACTGGATCAGCCACTCAGTCATCTCACATCACAGTCAGGTGGGCAGCCAGGCATGTTTACCTCCAGACTCTACTCACAGTCATGTTTCCTACCTGTTCACTTGCACTCAGTCATTACCTCTCAGCCCTGAACAGCAGCATTGGCTCAGGAGAACACTTATTTATAGCATTGCATCACCAAACTCTTTTACACTTGTATTCCTCGGGCATTCCTTAATTACAGATTGCTTTGGTTTTGTCTCTTTGAAGGGAACAACAGAATCCAGTTATGTGGATTGTGCTCCCCCTGTGCTTGTAACTTGAGCATGTTAATGAGACCACAGGATTTGTCTTTTGGTGGCTGCATCTGGATCTGAACTACCTCCCCAGCCAGCACAACTGGAACCAGACAGATTGCAGCTCTGAGGATGGAATACAGTGCATAATATATGTATATACACACAAAATT
This sequence comes from Aegithalos caudatus, assembly GCA_013389925.1. NCBI lineage: Eukaryota > Metazoa > Chordata > Aves > Passeriformes > Aegithalidae > Aegithalos > Aegithalos caudatus. Next base: position 169,639 of record WEIU01008312.1, read on the forward strand.
GTGTCCAAATGAGAACTCTTGGTTTCTCTCTTTATTCCTCACACCTAGATACGACAGCAAGCTTTGTCCACAGAGATAACACGCCTGATTTGATCACCTGACATAACTGGAAAAAAACCTGACACTATCTGAGCCACTGAAGCCCATTTGTCATTCCATCAATTTGCCACTTCTTTCTCACCTTTTCCCTGTAAATTTCTAAGTAATCATGCATGGGCTTATACCAGCTGAGTATGATTATTCACCTAGTGAAAACAGCACAAAGTGAACAGTGTATGTGTAGTTTTGTGAAGTATGTAGAGATTCAGGGCAGATGATTGTTACCTATTTCTGTTACTTGTGCAAACAAGGCCTGTGTTTTATGAGTGATCCCATGGAGAATATTTCAAAACAGGAATTAATTCATTAGCTCACTGTTATGCTTCAGCAATAGCAGCTATGCTAGAAGCCCAGCAGCAATCCTCTTTACAAAGCTCTGCCACAACGTATTCTCAATGGTGCTAATGAGAACACACTTCTTTTTTACACTGAAGTTCTTTCTGATATTGCAAATCAAGTGGAAATATAAAACTTTGATTATGGATAACATAGATAGCAACATATTAATGGGAGCAGCTGCTGATACAAGGCAAACTGATGGAG
>WEIU01008312.1:171105-227892 GCA_013389925.1 Aegithalos caudatus
AAAAATCTGTAGAGACCTTTTATTTCTGCTCTATACATCATTGTAAGCAGGATGCATTTTTTAAATACTTGAAGAGACAGATGAGCTGATTCTTCAGAAAGTTGCAGAAGTTATGAGACACTGCAACCCAGTTCTGTTCTCTAATCCCTCTTCTCTCAGGATTTGTGCTCTGAACACCTGAACTGTATTTATGCCTGCATTTGGTGGAATTTCTTACTCTACAGAAAACAGCATTTCCAATGAGATGTTATCTACATTCTCCAAGTTTGCTTCACCCTCAGACTTTAATTTCCTTGAAGCAGTTCCCTTACCACAAACACAAACCTCCCATACTTATCTCCTTGGATATAAATGTAGAGGGAGCTGTAAATGTCAAGTGTTCAACCACTGTCATGTTTATGGACCACTTATGGAAAGCTTCTTTCAGGCAGGCTGCCGCCAATGCAGGTGGCATTAATAGCTCTCACAAGCTCATGTTTCCACTTCAACTCACTTGGATGTTCCTGCCTTTCCTTGCTGTCATTACTGGGACAATTCATGCTTAATACAGTGTCAGGAACTTTCTAACCCCAAACCAAGTACTTTAACTGTGAAGTTATGAGCACAAGATCAGGGAATCAGATCAATATGCAGGCAGTGAGGCTGCAATTAAACTGTGTTATTGGCCAGTGTGGGTAAAATTGACCCTGGCCTCTTCATTATGTATAGGAAGGAAATTGGAATAGCTCTTTTATATTCTGCCACAACTTGAAGTGGTAATATGAGGTGTGGTAAGCTTTTGTGCAGCCAATTCCCTGAGAGGAGCTGGAAGGAGAAGGCCAAATGAAGGGCCTTGCACACAGCCCTTCTCCTCACCAGTACACACACTATGAGGATTGGCATGGTGGCAGGAAATCTAAAACTGGGATACTGGCAGTGTCTGAGCATCAAAGTCAGTTCTGAACTACACCTGAAATTTCCATTCCCCAAATTCAATCCTACTGGAAAGAGATTATGGGCTTGATTATAGACAGCTGATTTCAAGAACTTCAAATCTTTTATCAGTTAATTTAAAATGTTTTGTTCAAGTCTGGACCATCATTGATGTAGTTGAATTCAGCATTTTAAAAATCTTTTTGCAATGAAGTTTCTTGTTTTTTTCCAAGCTCTTCCGTTGAAGAAATGTTTGAAATAAAAGATGTTCCTGTAGTGTGACCTAACATATCACATGTGACATAAGGTCAGGATGGCTCACAGTCTAAAGGAGTGACTAACACGTTGTTCAATAGGTAAATTATGTTCTTAAGTAGCACTGATATTTTCCTGCACTTGGAGGAACAGAAACTCAAGACTGTCACTGTCCATCTCCTCCTCTTTCTTCTCCTGTTTATTCTGCTGAAGACAAAATTCTTCTATACCCTAATTAAGAAACTGGTAGTTCTCTGCATTTTACAGTAGTTTGGATTCAATGGCAAAAAAGAAATCTTTCCTGTATAACACTGCAATATAGACTGTTATGCCCTGGATAGCAGAAATAGTGGTAGAAGTTGAGATTAATATACTTCATGATCAGCATGATAGGGACATATTCAGATCAGTAAGACAATCCCGATGATGATGATGATAATGAAAGATCAACAGAAAGTTTTTTCCCCAAAATCAGGGGTTGGATATCAAGGATAGAATTTAAACTACCTTGTTCTTGCAGTTGTGGGTGAAGAACAAAATTTGGCCTCCCATACATTACTGTTTTCTTCATTCTCTTGGGTTCTATTCTGCTTGGGGCCAAGACCTGTTACTGCTCATTGCTCTGTAAAATTCTGAGCATGTTCCTAGGTCTTGTAATAAATAATAAAAAACAGTCCTAAACCCAGAGAAATAGAATTGCTTTCTAATGAGGATTTTTATACTTTGTGCAGCACCAACTTTCACGTATTTCTCCAAGTATTCTCTGTGGATTTACTTGATTTTGATAATCTCATTGTAGAAAAAGTCAAAACTTCATCTGTCTACCGTGCAAATGCAAGCTCACTTAATAACTGCAGTCTTTCTCCTATGCATGTAACTTTTTACAGCATCCTTCAGTTTACGTGCAATTGCTGTTCTTCTATCCTGAGATAAATTAAGATAGAATAATTGCAGTGCAAGGTCAAAAATCAATTAAATGGAAATTACAGTTATTTGTTTGAAAAGCTCAAGTCATGTTTTATATCACAAGTCTCTTAGGTGACAGGTCAAATGGGTTAATCAGCAACCAGCTTTCTCTGCAATCCTGACTCAAATCTGCCTGTAGCAAGAGGAATGGGAGTCCTGCATATCTACTTATGGTCAGTAGCAAAACTGTGGGGCTTTGCAAAAGTTATTGGCATTTGCCTCCACTTTTCTACTAAATTGTCTTACTGCACTTCACTAACATAGATTTTATAGAGTGGAGAGCTATACTGTGTTCCCCTGAATGAACTCGCAGCTTTCCAATTAATTCAGAACTGAAATGTCTCAGGGACTGTGTTGCACCTCCTTCTGGGGTCCAGATTTTTCATCTAAACCCCAAATTTACCATGTAACCCTAGCCTGTCAGACAAACAACGTCTCCATTTCTAGATCTCTCCTCTTCCCCCTTCCCCAAATTGTCTGTTAGTTGTTCTTTTTTTGGGATTCCGCCTCATTTCCTGCAACCATCAAAATTGTAAAGCAGTTGTAGAAGCGGCAGAAGCAAAGTCCAACATCTTTAATTGTAATATATGATAATCACATATCCATGAGACCTGCACTGGAAAGTAATGAGAATTTTCCAAACTCAGTGGTTTGGCTTAAAAAGTGATTCAAACTTATCCAGAACTCATTAGGAAAAAGCAAAAGTAGTGTTTTCCTAAGGAAAAAAAATAATAAAAAAAGACATAAATATTATTTTATAAAAACCAAATTAACAAGCACAACTAAATGTTTCACAGAAAATTTAAAAGATTATTTCTGAATAGTGTACATACATTTCATCTTCTCATTTGTAACTGACTTCTTTAAAAAATGACCCCCAGTAGGCCAGCCTACAGTAAATTCTGGCCACCAGGAGCAACCTCCAGCAGCTGAAATAGAAAATTCAAAGTAGCAAAGTGTTGGCTTGATGATGTTTATCCATTTTCCATGTGATTCTTGAGAAAATGTGGTGGTGGTGTTATGTCTGGAGGTTTGATTGTGTTAAATTGCTCACTGGGTATTATTCACTGACTTGGTATATATTGTTGAAATAAAATTTGCAGCTACAGACCTAATTACCAAGGCCAATATAACTTTTTATTCAGGTAATTTTCTCTAAAGAAATAAAATACAACATTGTTTGCAGTACTATTTTAATATGATGGTGACTTCAGTGAGATAGGATGGTTTCAGTTTGATTCAAAACACAGATAAATGTTTAGGATACCCAAAAGGCTGGATCAGGTTCCAGAGAGATCTCCTGGATAAGCAAGTCCATCTGACTTAGGCTCCATCTCAAAACTGGAGTGGCTTCTTGTTTTTTCTGCAGCTGCTGGAGTGGTGCTCCAGAATCTGACACAGGAATGCTCGTCCAGTGGCTGGAAAACTTATACTGGTTTTGGTTACATTTCTTTAGAGCTTTTTGCCTTAAATTGTGTTTATCCAACTTACACTTCAAAAATGAAAATAATTTCTACTGTACATTACTGATCCTAACAGCCCATTCTAGCTGGGCAGCACAGATTTCTTTTTAAGTTTCTTGCTGTTCATTTTGCTTATCACTGTGGGTGTGGAGATGTGGCTTAAAAAAAAGTAGGAAGGAAAGAGCTAAGTTCTGTGTTATAATTTCAAAGTCAATGCAGTGATGCTCAATTTCTTCTTTGCCTGTAGCCCCAACTGCAGTTGCTTGTCTACACACATCCCTTTAATCATTTAGCTTGTTTATTTAGTGCCAAGAATAGGCTTAAAATATGAAACCTGTGTCAGTCCTCAGGGTTTTGAGTCATTGTTTCCTATGAAAGGGAGGAATAGTTATGTGTAATGCAAATGGGTAACTATTTGTAAGATTCACACATGAGATGATAAAATAATTTGGTTAGTTGTTTAAATATTGATAGCTAGGCTGTTCTGGGGTTACTTGTTTCCAAACTTCTTAGTTTTCCTCCCCCTTCCTTTGTTAAATATGAATCCTTTTTCCTTACTCTTCTTTCTTCCTCCTACTTTTCAATTCCCTTTGCTTTGCTCCCTTTACTTTTCCACAAGACAATGCCTGAGCTCTCATTTATATGTTCCTTTCTCTTAAAACAAAATATGTTGCCATTTACTTTCTTTTCTTAGCTGGACAGCAGGAGAAAAACCACATGGAGTGGTGAAAAGGAAGAGTAAGGACATCTTTTGTGAGTGTTGCTAGCAAGGCATCCACACTCAACTCAATTTTAGATTGATCCAAGAATGTAAAAACCACAAAGCACCAAATTCCTTGCTTTTTTCTATCTTTCAGCTGCCTACATGTTTTTCTTCTTCCTTGTTCCCAAATACACAAACATATAACTACGTCAACTGCTTTTTAAGGGGTTTTCACTGAGGTTCTAACAATAGGGCATTTCATTGCTTATCATTTGATCAATTTTCTACACGGTACCTTACATCCTTAAGTACCGAGTAAAATTAACAAACTCCTCAGATAATATAATTACTTATGGTCTCTTAGATTGTCATGCATTAAATTAATTGAGAATACATAATTGCTGTCATTAATACCTCCTGTCTCCTTAATGAAGCAAAAGGTAGAGGCACAAGCTTATCCATCATGTCTCTATAGAAGCGTCAGGACTTGGTAGATGGATTGGCTCTCAGCTCCAGGGATGCCCCCTCAAACCCATCAGGTCTCCCTGGTTTTGCTGTGCTAAAAGAGAAAAGATCTTAATCCCTTTAGAGTGGTCCCCACGTGAGTGGTGTGCTGCTAAAGATGGTGCAACTAACAGCCATGTAGGGTGTCAGAGGATGTCAAACAGGGAGATTTTCTGCCTGCAGTAATCCAAATAAGTAAAGCAAAGCAGAATTAAACATGTGCTGCCTCTCCTTAGAGGCACTTTCTGTGCACCAGATCATAGAGAAAAGTACAATGAGACCTTTTTATATGAGTACTCAATAAAATAATAGACTTAGAGGTAAGATATTTTGAGGACACTAACAGGTGAAATGATATAGTGAACCCACTTAAAGGAACAACTGAAAAATAAGTTCTGCATTGCAAACTGACATGAATTTCACATTGCAGCAGGGAACTTCAATGAATATTAGTCTTGTGCAACATGCTTATGTGTGTAAAATGGGTTTCTACTGTACTCTGGCTTTAAAAACATTATTCACTGTTTTCTAGTACAAAGCCCCAGCAGGCATGCACTTGGCTAGCTAGTGAAGAACTCTGCCCCAGTTTTCCATAATGCATTCATGAAGAGATTTGTAACAACCAGTGGTTACTGCAGCAGAAAGACTAAAACGTTGTACTGTGGCACTTTTGAAACAAACACAAAAAGTTCAAACACTACAGCTCTTGCAGGCTAATGATGTGCTATAAACAGTGGCATATTGCTACCAATGTATAATCCATACTCAAAGCAGCCATTCATTAAGACTTGTAATTTCTTTTCTGTATACTCTTCAGGTTAAAACTATGGATTTCAGAAGGTTCTGTTGGCAACTCAGCCCCACTGTGGCAAATACCTGCACCCTACAGAGTTCCATTCACCCAGTGCTTTAGGGAGAGTCCCCAGCACACTCTATTGCAGCTCCCTACATCTCTGAGCTCCCTTCATGCAGATCAGCTGCTGTCTGAGCATCTGTGATGAGAGCAGGACAGTCAAAGGGCTCATCAGCACATCATACAAAATGGAAAGCCTGGGGCTGCAGCAAACAAGCCCAGAGAGTGTGCAGCAAACTGCAGTCAACACAGACTCAGGGCTGGGCTGGAGTGCTGCAACTGCTAAGAAGAATAATTAGGTCATTAAAGACAAGCTGAGCTTATTTTTAAAGTGAAGAACAGCACCTCCTCATCAACAAAACCTTGGCTTGTCAGAATTGGTGTCCTCCCAAACCTCCTTTCTTTCTCCCTCGCTTTAACCCTACTGAGAGCTCACTTCTCTTTCTCTTCTAACCAATTTGTTTCCAGCAGTGCAGAAACCTCTACTCCTTAGTTTCATGCTCCCCTTCATTTTTTCTTGATTTTTTTTCTACCATTCTAAAGCTCTCAGTGTTAGATAAAGATGTGGTTTTGAGATGTATGAAGAAGAGTGTGGAATAAAAGTTGCAAAAGAACTTTGTCATAAGATGATTTATTCGACGTTTATATGGGAAGGTATATGCAACCACAGAGAAACAGATGCCATTTATAGGCATCTCTGTCTTCATGCAGCTTAGACCTCCCTTTGAACCTGACATCATCAAAAATAGAGCTTAGAAATCTGCTAAGATGCTACAGCACTCATTAAGAGGAGAACATGTCTTATGAGTGACAGCATTGACAAGCTATGTTGATGCAACTCAGATAGCTGGTAAAATGCAAAATGAGATAGCAGGGCTGCTCTTCTGGAACTTCTGCCCTTTTCTCCAAGAAAAAGAGCAAGGACAACATCCACCTCAGGAGGATCCTGGACAAACTCTGATTTGAGGGAGTTTTGTTCCTAAAAGGGGAACCAACATTAATCATTGCCCAATGCAACTACTGTGATATACATTATGTTATAATGAAGAACTTTGCAATGACAGGCTATGTAGTTTTATAGGATTCACCCTGAAAGAAGCAAATTTAGATGTTTTTGTATTTGCAAGATTGGACTTAGTCTATAGTGGCTGTATTGGTATTTGTATTTGATTTTAACCCTTGCAAACACTGGAAAACAGCTTCCCTCTGTGCAGTTTTCTGGAATTGACCCATTCTACCTTCTCCAAAAGTTCAATAATCAGATGAAGGGTTAAAAAATCTGAAATTGGTAAAAGAACTGAAAAATTCCAGGTCTGTGTGTGTGTAGTTAACACTGTCATTAGTGCAGCTCGTCTTTCTGGAACCTGAATTATGTGTGTATCATTGAAGAAAGGAGGCTTGAATTAGAGGGAAAGTGCCTGTAAGGAAAGCATTTTGCTCTTGAATCTGTTAGAGGAGAATTTTCCCTTTGGGAATGAAACAAAGCATGTGTTGCAGGTCGCATGTGGCAGCTGTAGCAGAAATCAAGCTTCTTAATGTAGAAGTCTTAGAAACTCATACTTTCCTCCTGAGCCAGTCTCAAATTAGCACTTTCATACCCTGCAATTTACACACAAAAGTTAGTTTTAAGTATGCTGTGTGTGCTGTTTGACTCTAACACTCTCTGTTGTTTCTGAACATGAAGTGCGTACAGTTTCTCTGTACAGAAATTATTTTTGTGGCAGGATTAGAATATGACAGTCATGTTTCAGGATAATATTATGTACAACATGCTCATCTCTGAGTCATAGAAATTATGGATCAGAAATAGAAATATCAGGGGCAAAAGCAGGGTTTGGGGATTTGGGGGAGAGATTCAACCCAGAAATTTTAGTTGGGCCTTTGAAAACTCCACATCAATAAATCCTAAAAAAAAGCCAAAATTAACTAGTTAACTAGTTAATATTGCCATTCCTTTTCTCTGCAGGCCAAGGAAGTTACTAGTTTGATTTACAGTCAAATCTCAAGTAGAGCTGGATGATTGCCTGGGTCCAATGGTATTCACCATCACATATAACAAGGGACACAGGGCCCAAGAAATGTGGAGACACAATAGTGTGCACACCCTGTAGGTTCTTCAAGATGTGGTATTGAAGGTATTTAAGAGTACCTTGCATAAATATCCAGGCTGCACAGGTGCCTCTCTGACCTGAGCCCCTGAGACTTGTGGGTTTTTTCCCTTGTGATAATAAATTAACTTTGTTGTGATAACAGTGCAGGGTGAAGTCCATCTCCAAGGCTTAGAGTGATAAAGCAGAAGAAAATGCTTCTGGAAAAAGTCAGCTTGCAGGAGTCTGATTACATTTTCCAAATTTTTTTGCAGCTTGTTTAATTATGCATTTCTGTTCCTCCCATGCTGGAACTGAACTCTGCTGACTGAAACTCAAAATTTCTCCTCCCAAATGGTGAAATGAACCCACACACACTGAAGCTCAACAAAACCAGCAAAACCCTACAACTGGATTTTCTTTTCCTAAAATTACTCCTTACCTTTTATTACTCCTACACAAATCGCTGTGATATTGTAAATATGATAAAACCCTCAATGTGAGCTGAATAAATTGATTAGGAGAAAAATAGTCATGTGGGCTGGTCTATATTGGCTTATTAACGATTCAATACTTAATTTCTTGCACATTGGGATAAAAAGAAGGAAGAAATAAATCCCGAGAGAAATACATGTTTGTTTGTGGAATGGTTGATGGGCTGATGGCCAGTGAAGGCTGTAAAAGACTGCAGGAGTTTTGGATACAGTGAGAACCTATTACTGCTGGTTGGCATGGAGCAAAATTCAAAGGAAGACATCCACAGACTGCAGTGCCTGGAACAATATAGCTGTAGTTCAAGGGTTTCTCTTTTATGGCCTGATTACAAATGCAATATATATAACTGTGCCCTGTACTTGCACAGCTTCTTTAAGCAATGATCTCAAAGAACTTTGCAGAGGACACGTGTTTCACCTGGGAGCAAAGCTTGGAGATGCACTTTCCAGCTTCCCAGCCTTCCCTGTCTCCTTTGTCAGGTACATCTCTGTTTACTGAATTGTGAAGAGCAGAGCCCGGAGGCAAAGCTAATTCATAGTAAAACACTATTTTTTGTTTGTGTGGGGTTAGGGGGCAGGAACATGTGCATTTGAATGGTAGCCTGAAAGAAGTTATCAAGCAAGAATAAAGAATCAAGTCAGCACAAAAGGTAAGCTGGGGGTAGAAAAGGAGAAGAATGGGTTCATATTAGCAATAGGAGTAGGGAGAGATGTGACATTGCTGGGAAGAGTGTTGCACATCAAGGTGAGTTTCATAACATTCTTTGTCCACAGCAGCTGAGAAGAAAACCTATCCCCTTTAACAGTAAACTTAGCTGGACTTCCTTCCTTCTAAATAAGGATAACTCTAGTCCTCACCACCCAATGCAAAGCAAAAATCTACAGCTTTGGGGAGAAAAAGGAAACTCTTTAAATCCTCTTCCTACTATTCATTTCCAACTTTTTCAGCAACAAGCAAAAGACCATGCACAGAGTACAGAGGGAAAACGATTAATTAGCTCCCACCAGATCTGCAGTTCTCTGGCCATGCAAAGCCTTCTGTTGAAAAGAAGTGCCCAGTCATTCTCTTTTCCCAAGTGAGTGGAAATGGGAACAGCTCAACACCGTCCAGATTTTAGACAAAAATGAATAAAGCAGAAGTGAGCTGGCCTCCTAACAAATGAAGAGGGAATTTAAAAGTAACACAGTAGTAGTTGAGAAACTGAATTATATTTGAAAAACTAAGTGGCCAGTACCCACCAGATAAAGTAAAATCCTGGACCTGTGGATGATTTAGGTTTAATGCAGGAGTAGCAATTGCTGCTGTCTCAGAACAGCTGAAGGAACTGTGAAAAACTGTATAACTGACTGCTCTGAGGAGACAGGCCACAGGTCAGGGAGCTGTTCAGGTCAATGAAAGTCAAAAAAAAAAAAAGTTGCCTTTTTCTAAAATGAGTGTTCCAGGACACTTGGTTGTATGATTTCTCCAGCAAATTGTACCAGTGAAGCAAAGCAGGGTTTAAGTAGCAAAAATATGTCCACAATATAGTTAAAAATATGAAATAAACATCAGGATAAAGGTACCACTGAAAACTTGGATGAACATACACTTACAAGGTGTAGACAAACGCTGTTGTTAATTTTTGAAACTATAAACAGAATGGTAGAAAAGAGGCCTGATTAATGGCACAAAGTCCTTAGGAAATGACTGAATAAAATGTCTCAAGGGTTCTGGGCAAAGAACTAAAGCCCACCATGTGGCTAGTGGAGCTGCAGGCAGCAGGGACACACAAACATCTGGAGCCTGGAGCCAGGTGTGCACCGGTAGGAGCCTCTCCCTAGGGTCTCCCAGGAGAAGTTATTTTCTGCAGCAGGGAGAGGAGAGCCACTCCAGAGAGAAGGACAGTGATGCTCAGTTCAGGAATGCTCACAACAGGCTTGGAGATCCTTTATAAAAGGAGCAATGCAATACATACGTGAAACATTATTACTCCTGTTACACGGGTTTATTAAATTTAATGAGGACATTGAGGGATTCCATTAATCCCAACCACAGTGCCAATCTCTCAATGTTTTCTTGATTAAGCCATCGAAAATATAATAGCTCTGAGTGCCTCAAGTTTTTACACAGTGAGATTATTAAGTGCACTCTACACACAACAGCATTTACTCATTTGCACCTGAATTCTGTTCCAGCTCCTACTTTATCTGCTGTGCCTCTTCCACAGTGCAAGAATGTGATCCCATGTGAAGTCCACAAACACATTTTTCCCGTAACACTTTGCAGTAAGTGAACATTAATTCTTTCTAAATTGGAATGGAGCTTCCACAGAATTATGTGTTACAACTACAGGAGTATCCAGGGAGCAGCTTGACTAATATCATTATCACAATGAGTAGTATAAGAATTAATGTGATTTGCTGCTAAATGTAATAGAGAAGTATTTAAATTTCACTTTTGGAAGACATCTTCCTTCTTCTCCTATGCAAAGTCTTTCCAACTTGCAGGAAGAAGAGAAAGGCAGCTGAGTAAGGCCTTTAAGATGTAAAGATGTTGGATTTTCTCTTTCTGGCCTTGGTTTGGCTTTTTTTTTTTTTTTTTTTTTTTTTTTTTTTTTTTTTTTTTAATTCTTTTAATGAATATATCTGTGTCATATCTATAATTTTCTCTATAATTTTAAATACATTTTACAATTAATTTTTTATCAGGTTACAGTGAATTTGAAAAAAAAAACTCTGATACCCTTGAAAGTACTGCCGATACTGACTTCTTTCCCCATTATTAAAAAGTTATAAAAACTAGAAAAAAAGATAAAATGAAATGCAGCCCTGAAGTCATAAATAAAAAATAACCATTAAAAATTTCTTAGTAACCAAACGGCAGGAGCACCTTCCAGTAAAATACACAATTACTTGTATTATTTATTGCTGAACTTTTCTGTTTCAGGGATACTTTTTCAAATAAATACATAAGACTCATAAAAATTTAGGTGGAAGTAATACAAATGAAAAGAAATTTTTAATAAACTCGTTGTTTGAAGTGCCATGTAGTGGACAAACAGCTTCCTGTAATGTCATTAAACTAGTGAAATTTTAAGAATATAAAGAAAATTAGGGAACGTGGTATCAGTGCACAAACATACTGGCTCTGAGATACCTGGTGTTCTTTCCAGATAGATATAACCAATGAAAGAAATGCAAAGGGTAGAATGAAGATTGTGTAATTATTGAAACTAGGAATTGCAAATACAAATGCAGACTGTGCAAAATGCCTCCAAAGTTGATCATGGTCATAATATTCAGAACTTGCAAATCTAATACACAGAAAGCTGAGCTTCCACTTTTTTTTTCTGAGGTGGCCTCAGTAGTTACGTGCTTTTTCTCAGAGTAGAGAACTGTTTTACAAGAGAGAACAGTTTTCCTCTTATCACAGTGACTATCAAATAGAGGAATTTTATGCACCTATTGCCAACAAGTCATGGTACTGTTCTTTATCATTATGTGCTTTATATATCTTGCCAGAGAAAAATTAACAAAGTATTTTTGAACCATTTGTGTGTTCTAAGAGCCAACATGATAAAAACTCCTAACAGTGCCTTCTTCCCACCTGTCCTCTCACTGCACACATCAAGAGCTGGGTAAGTAAGGACTAAGTGGGCACATGAACACAGGAGATACTGTTGGGTGTGGTGACAAAAGAGAAACTGAGAACAGTTAAACAAATTAGTGGAACTCAGGAAACATAACCTGGTTTATTCAGAAAGTTTTCCAATGCTGAATGCATAAGTGTTTCAAAATTTTAGGCTACACTTGGGAAAAAAAGCCTACAAAATAAGATGTAATAGGCAATTCTCTCTTCACAAGGAAAAAGGGAGGAAGAGCTGATGTGTTTTACTGATCCCCAGCTTCTCTGATAGCAGGTTTATTTGCAGTACGTTTTGGGAGGAGGGCAGAGAATGCCATGTACTTAGTTCACAGAATGTCTTCAGCTGAGTGAGCATTAGATAAAGCTTTTGAATACTGGGGACAAAGGGTGGTTAATCCGTTCACAGTGTCAGGGTGCTCGCATTATCCACCACAGGAAAAACAGAGAAACTATCCTCTTTGTATATTTTCACATATGAAATTATATGATTATACAGACCTGTAGTTCTCCAGGACAATGAAGATTGCTGGCCCTATTTGTTTCTACTGAACATAAATATTTAGTCTTAACACTGGGAATACAAAGCTTTAGCAGAGGGGCTAGTGGCCAACGGGCTGGCTCCTCTATGGAAGCCTGACAGCTCCAAGACCAGCCTCCCCCAGACTTGTTTAGGCTCCTGGTAGGGCTAGTCTGCTGCCCAAGCCAGGAAGAAAAAGGATCTCTATTCAATGCACCAAAGCTTGAACAGTCTGTCTGTGTCATGATTTTATGAGAACTTTTATTAAAAACTTAAGATTAGGTAGTTCGGTGATGTGAAATGTTCCCTGCACAGCAACAGACTGAGCAACAATTGAGTTTCCTTTCAGCTTTTACTTTTATAAAGATGGATTCTGGGACAAAAATGGGGTTCTTACTAAGGGAAAGAAAAGGCATTTCTTAGTACTTTTAGAAAAAGCATGTCCTTTGGTAGAGATATTCTCATGTATTTATGCAGCAAATGGTGTAGTAATGGGTTTTCATGTACATTTTCCTGAAAGATGGGCAGCATTGCTCAGAAAAATGAACCACAGAAAACATGGTAAAGAGGTACCTAGAAACAAAAGCCTAAAGCTGATAATATAAGTTACCTTCCCAAGGCAGGATTGTTAGCTGGGAAACAATTGTACAGTTCCAAATGTAAAAAAATATGATTTACTGGCACCTCCCTCTTGTGGACTGCTATTTATAGTGACAATCAGACAGCAGATCGCTGTTTAGCAGTTTGATGTCATCATTTAAATTTCAAGTGAGGGAGATAGCCTTCTGAATGTGAATAAATACAAATGCTGATTCCCATCTACCATTGTGTAGACATTCATTATCTCCCACCTTTACCAGATCACGCGTGCCAGGATCACTGCCACAAGTAGGAATTACTAACGCGCAGCAGGCTCCCAAAGACCTAAAAAGTTTGCTAGTTACCATGAGAAATATTGCCCCCAGGAAATGCATGATTCAAAACCAGTTTGTACATGGTGAATGCCTACCCATAACCATGCATAATTCAAGTAATTCATGAACCATAGGAGCCTCACTTGGTACTCCTGAGACAACCAACAAATGTCATGGTATGAATAATAGAAGAACACATATATTTGTATAGCACATTGAATTATCTACTGTAACTCCTCAGCTCATTCCAGCTACTGGCAATTATCTCTGTGTTAGCAGGCACTGAATAAGCAGAATATTTACCAGTGAGCTTTAAAATTCTGAAACTGCCTGTCCTGAGCAGCCTCTGTTGCTTTGCCCTGCATAAGGAGCTTGTCAAGCGCTGTCTAATGCTAAGTGTTCATGTCGCAGCTTGCAGCTCAGAGTCCAGTGCTCAGTTCCTTTTTCAGTGGGCTATTTTAACTTTGCAACTTGTAGGTGTAAATAAAATTCAGCTGACATTTTTAGGATATAGTCAGCATCATTTAATTCCATAACTAACTAAGCTGGTGGGGCAGACTGCATGGTTTGTCAGGTTGTCTACCTGGAGTACCTTCACATCTTGTTTTCTTTCTCAGGAAAATGTTGATCTAAAATGGTGTCTTTACCAAAATTGGAAAACATTTCTAGCCAATCTATCCTTTTCCTAGGGTGAACCATTTGATGCCTTGAAACAAGAATAGTAGAACAGGTATTTGCCAGAAAAATCAATGAAGAATCTTAAGCCTTTGGAGAAACCTGTATTTTTGCTGCTTAATAAGATGCAAAAGCTTGTCACTTGGCCAGATATTTCCAAGCACATCTGGAATTTTCTCTGTAAATGCAAGGTGGAATTGACAAGATACAGAAATCTTTTGTACTTGTTGTCTTTGTGTTTTTTAAACAGATCAATAAATGTATACGAAGAGCCTGCCTGGGAATGCAAGTGAACCATATTCCCTGGACATTTTTCAGCCTTCCAAAAATAATCCCAAGTTAAAAAATAAAAGTTGATCTAAAGCAGCCGAGCAGCACTTGATGTATTCAAAATACAGAAAAATTGCAGGAAGTCAGTCTTGGGCACAGAAGTTGCACAGAGTGGAGAGTTGTCCCACTGCTTCAACTATATTTGAATGCAGATGATTATGCTTATTTAAGTGGAATATTTATAATTTATCTTCATTAAAATATTTATTACCTATGTCAGATAATTTAAATAATTTGACAAAACCTAATCCTATGCACTGGAGTATTGACTCCCTTTTGTGCTGTCTGGAAGTATAATAATGTATTTTGCTATACAAGTTCTAAGTGAAAAGATTTTTCAGTATCAGATGCTGGACAGGTCTGCGTACTTGATATATGTTCCATAACAAACCACAGTCAACTCCTTATTGTCTAAGGTTTTAAAATGTTGCTTTTATTTCACAGTAGTTCCAACTGGATCATTCTTGCCCAGCTTTCTTAAGAATGTTGTCAGATGCTGTGAAGTTACTCTGGCTAGAGAAGGCAACTTAATGATTTTGAAACTGAAAATAGAGGTTCATTATGGTATTCTGGAAGAGTTTTCTTTGTTGTTCCTCTTGACCCTGAAAATTTACCTAGAAGATTTTTCTTCTGCTTAGATATGGGAGCCCTGGCCTAAGGCTGCTGCTTTCATGTACGCCATGTAAGTGGCAGAAAGTCTACTTTTAGGCAAGGTTTTCTTTGCATTATACCCATAGGAAAGGTAGATATATAAAACCAGAATTCCAATGATGACATATTCAGCAAGTTATCCTTTTGCTGAGGTTTGGGATACATTGCTTTCCTTTTGAGCTGCAGTTAGAACTTCATCTAAATTTTTCTCTCCAGGTCTAGCCCTGATTTGTTAGTTGGTATTATATATCTCTGGGTACAAAAGCCAGGTGGTTTGGGTTGGCTGTGCAGTTCCTGGCACAGAGGTCAGCAACGCTGGCTGAGGTGCTACTGGAGTGCTGAATGGATAATAATCCACAAGGCTTTATATTTTCTTAGTGTTTTGCTAGGTCCTATTAAGCAAATCATGTATCATGGTATTCACAGCTTTCCTTAAGATGTTCCTTAAGTAATCAGACTTTCTTGTCTGGAAGATTTCCTTTATATTTAATGAGTACAAAAGATGTTCCTGTGGAGCAAGCAGCTTACAGGGTTGTGGCCAGGTGAAATTCTGACAGCAGGTACTTGTTTGTTAGTCAAGACTTGTTCTTTGTAAAATTATTTCCCCTAGGATTCATGTTTCCACTACCCTCCAGTTGCCTACTTTCTCATTATCTAATATTTCATTTCCATATTTGCTACTTAATTATAAAAGCGGGAGGGAAAGTATTTTAAGGGACTTATGTACATAAAGTATTCAAATAATTTTCAAGTGAATAATTTATTTCTTCTTAGAAAAGGAGCAACTAAAGAAGAAAATTAAACTAACACTGTGCAGTTTATTTCACATGATAGTGCTTTTAAATGATAGTTTTGAATTTGCATCTTTTTCTGCTTTATTTTGGATAAGCTAATTAACTTTAAAAATAGTCTCCATAAGATGCAAAACATGGGAGAAAAGATGGTGGAAGCCAAAAGGTTGACTACAGCAAGAGTGGTGTTGAATTAAATTAAACTCCAGCACAGAACAAACTCTGTGTAGTGCAGGAGGACAGTCTAATTTAAAAGGGTGTGCCTTGCTGTGCAGTCTCTTTAAGTGTGATCTGCTTTTGGCCTAATTTTCTGTGACAGTGTATTTAATAACAGTGGTCCCTTACTGAGAATCCTTCTGCCTGGTCTGTCACTGTAGAAATTTTGGCTCTGTAATAGGCACATCTTTGTCAATCCAATACCTAAATTTCCTTAAGGGAATTAAGAACTCCTAACAGTTAGTCACACAGTTCCAGGTGAAGAAATTCTTTGCTGTTATAAAAGCACCCCAAACCCAAGACAATCTGCATTTGTTGGTCCTCTGCCTTTTAGCTACATATTAAAAAATTAGAAACTTATATAAATAAAGAAGGATGCCTTGTAAGACTCATTATTTAAAATCTTAAGAAGGACTCTCAAGGGCAGATCAGGACTTCCACAACAATATGGATTAATGTGATTTTTGTGTGTGTGTGCTAAAAATAGATGGGCACCGCTGTTTCACAAGCATTTTATGGGGAATATGCATTTTTCATTTATGAACATTCATCATTAAGTGGCTTTATTTTTAAAGTGTTACCTAATGGAGCTGCATGGAGTCAAGAGCCAACATGTAGATGTACTTCAGAACTACTTGGTTTCCAAAACAGCAGTCCTTTTTAAATGTGTGCATGCCTTCTGTGACCTGGCATATTAGAGGTTCTGAATTTAATTTAGTTTAAATGTGCAATTTTCTTTTTTTTCCCTCCACTGCAATTATGCAGCATATGAATATATAGAGCAAGCCTATGAACACTCTGTGTCTGAAGAGCTCAGCACACATGCTGAAGGATCATTCTTCTCTCTCCTCGCCATTATACAAATTGTAGGATTAAAAATCAAAAGAATCTGTAATAACATCTAAGGCTCTTGCATCTTGGTCTTTCAGACTTCAGATAGACACAGCAGTGCAAAAGTGATGCTGGAATTCAGTCAAACTGCTTATCTCAAGGAGTTCTGCCTACTGGATCCAATACAGCACTTTATGTATCAGTAGCGTGTCACCATCTTTGCCACTGGAGACGTGACAAACCCAGCTCCCAGCTGGCAGCAGGCGTGCCAGGTATCCTGTGAGATGCTGTGTGAGCATCCCTGGGAGCAGCCCTGCTGAGACAAGGAGATGTTGCTGTGCTGGGACAACCTCCTTCTGCAAAAGTCCTCCATGGCACTGGAGGATCTCATCAATCAAAACTGAGAAATGCATGTTGCTTCATTTCTCTATTTTCACTTTTCATTCCCTGCACGCAGGAAAGGAGGCCATAACAAACCATGTCTTGGCTTAGTCTGGAGAAAACAAATTCCAGCACAATCCCATTTTTTCAAAGAGGGTTTCAGTTCCAGCACTCTGAGGACTCATGTATATTTGCTATAGAGCAAAACTGAGGAACAATGTGGACATCCTCAATTTACCTTTACCTGTCCTCTATCACAGTCCACTGTCACAGAAGGTGATGTGGAGACAGAGAACCAAATTGGCAGCAATCCCACGAGAAAAGGTGACAGGTAGAAAGCACAGGACAGAGGATCCCTAAAGGAGGCCTACTTTTAAGAAGGTTCATTGCACTGCTACATCTCAAATAATAGTAATTGGGAGGGGTTGAAGTTGTACACAATGAATTATTCCATATTCTGAAACCACTCACTAATTTAAGCCAGACACATGAAAGCTATATGTATCTTTTTATGAAGCATGCATCTTGTCCAAATTATCTCTTCATTACTCTTGCTAAGAAGTATATGTACACAGCTCAGTGAAGAGCATGAACACAGACAGCAAGAATGGAAAAAAGAAATTATTTAAGGGGTTACTTTGTCATTTTCTTTGTTCTTCATGTGTATGTCTCAAGACATGGGATGCATTTAGCAGTTCCTGCATCATGTATGTCCCAGGGTAAAACAATCAAAGTAAGTTCAAAGGTGCAGGCATCCACCTTCAGCACCAGTATTTACTGGTGAGTTTCACCCAATCTTTTAAATATCTTTTCCAAAATGGAGTGCAATCACTTCTGGGTGGAAAAGAAAAACCTGATCACTCTGGGCTGTCACAAATCATCTCTCAGCTGGGAAGAGTATTTCTGTTATCTCTCCCACAGTGAGTGCTGACTGTATAATGACAGTCATAGCATGCATTAAATTTACTTAGTGATACACTTGTGTGACTGGAATAAAGGCACTTGTCTCCCTTGTCCACTTTGCCCCTATATCCTAATATTAATGAAACCATGTCTTCATGCACTCTGTTCTCAAGCCCTGATTGTCTGCCATAGACACCAGTACTCTCTGCTGTGTTTAAAAGTAACAATAAAACTCACAGGAGTAAATGGACGTGAAAAGGCACCAAAGTCAAATGGAGCAATTTCTAATTCTATCTTGCTGTCATCCTATGGTGCATTCCCAGTCGTGTAATAAGAAAAAAAGAGGGAAGGCTGAGACTGATGAGAATAGTAAATTGTTTTTTGACAACTGGCTGCTATCTATAGGTTTCACACACGCCCCTTCCTCAGCTTTTTGAAAGTGTGGTTACTGAACTCAGCACAAGAAATATAGGAAGCCAAGGCAATGGTTTCCTGAAGCAGAATGAGAAACAAAGAAGCTGCACACAGAGACACAGCCAACGGAAAGCCCAACACAAATTTTCAGCTCCTGTATTTTTAAGTGTTCTCTTCTTGTTTAGGGGTGCTTTATCAGTCAATTGCTTCTCCTCACCAACTTATAGTTTGGCACTCATTGCTCTGTAAACTGCCCTAACAGCCCCCATGAGCACTGCTCCAGTGAAGGATATGGTTGTGTTTCCATTATAAACCTAGTTTCAGAGATATTTATAACTCAGCTATTTGAATTTTCATCAAGCTTTGGGGAACTTGGCTCACAGGTCAAAGAGTGAAACAATTTTCAGCTTATGAATTTGAAAAGAAAAAAATTTAGCCAAGAGCAGTTTCCAGCACAGAAAATTTCATCATGATTTAGAAGCTTCCAGGATAAGAAAATTTATATTATCTCATGCAGGAATTATGTAATGTGAATTACATATGTTATATTTGTGTGTATTAGTTCAGATTAATAAAACATATTGGATTAATTGCTAAAGATGTTTTAATTTCAGCATCAAAATATGCCGATTTTGCAAAAAATAAAACCATGGATAGTATAATTTCATTATCAGTTTTTGAAAATTTTGAAATGTTGAAAATTTGGTTTTATAACTGTTTGATAAAATATAGCACAAGAGAATATAGGTGGAGAATAACTAAAAAAGCAAAAAAATCCTGTAAGGTTATCTGTTTGATTAGTTCCTATATTCTAATGGAAACCTAATGTGTTTGTACAGGAAAAAGTTAAAACATTTTCTTTTTTTCTCCTTACATCTGTCTTGAATGTATTCTGTACCGCATACAAACTCTATCTTCTTAACAAGGAAATGAAAGCTGCTTAACTCTCTTAAATTTTGGGCTGGCTGATAGTTACCTTTATAGTTGGAATGCTTTACTAGTGCAGATATATTTACATAAATATATTTCTAACATGCATTCAAAGATTTGCTTGAATATTCAGTAATATTTGTCTTCTGGCAAATATTATTCTAACTTATATTTATGGTAATTTCCTCAGTTATTTCACTTTAGAATCTAATAAACAAAATTTCTATTCTAGATTACTTCATTGAGATCCTTCTCTTTATTAGTGTTTTCTATTGCACATCTGCTGGTTGCATGTATTTCATTTCTGTCACTAATAGTCTCAGCTCTGCTCTAAATCAGAGTTTCCAACCCAAGTCAAATTTCACTTGATAACTCTTGTCTCTCACTCTGGCTCTACTCTGTCCACAAGTTGCATTACCTCTTCTAGGTATAAAAACTGAACAGACTCAGCCTTAATGATTATCCCTTTTAGAGGTCCATTAGTTGCATTCCACTTTTTGTAGTTCAAAATTATCCTGTATTTGATGTTTAAGCCCATTTTTGTGTCTGTGCAAATACCTCATACTTTTCACTGTACTTCCCAACCTTGGAAATCAGCTTTTTTCTTTTTTTGACTTTGTGTTGTATATAAGCTGCCTTCAAGTCCATGTAAATTGTGCTGATGCTTTCCTCTCTCTCTTTTTGGCTTCACCTGCCTTTTTTCCCTCCTCTGTCCTTACCTGTGCCACTACACACCTTTTTAACAGTCTCAATATTCAATCAGAGTCATTTTCTGCTTGATATGGATCCATCTTTGCTGTTGATTCCCCAGTTGTTACTCTCCACTCTGTCCCTAAACCTTGACCCACCTCTGAAACAAACTTTTGTCCAATTTTAGATATGCAGGAGCTCTCTTTGAAGTAAAACACCATTTGCTAACTACTTTTGCATACATGCACAAAAAGAAGTATATTGTTAGTGTTGCCATTCCCAGGATAGTTTGGAAATTGTGTATACTACTTACAAGCATTTTTACTGGGTTTCTTTTTGATTTTTACAATGAAAATTTGCAGTTCAGCACTGGTTGGTATTAAATACACTGTTATCCATATTGGCCAGTTTTCAGTAATTACATCTTAAGTATGTAAATAAATATTCATTATTTCCCTGAATAATTAAATCTGTTCAACCTTTCTAAAAGGGCTGGTCTCACTGAGGCATAATGAGCAAAAAGCTGCTTTATCTGTTTTATCCACAGTGTTTCTGTTCAGGTTTCTGTGTGCCTAAGCTTGTGGGTAATGGCTGACGTGGTGAATGTTCTGTTTATATACAATTTCAAAATTGTGCCAGAAAATATTGTTTTCATTTCAGATGAACAGTTGTTTGTTTGGTTTTTTTTTTTTGTTGTTGTTGTTTTGTTTTTTTTTTTAATTTCTATAACTCATTTTTAAATATCTGCAAACAAACATATAATCTAGGTCATGAGTTTGCCGATCACGTTGGGTATTTGTGTATTCAAATTTTAACATACGAAATGGCATTTAAAGAACCAGGGTGGAAGTTCAGAAAACTTGATACCAAAATTACCTTTGTTAAAATCTCAAATCTTCCATTACTTGAAAGTTTAAAAGAAGACTTCTTTTTTTAATGTAAAAAAAGGTGAATAGCTCAGCAAAGCTCCTGTAAAACCAAATTTTTG
Organism: Aegithalos caudatus; assembly: GCA_013389925.1. Taxonomy (NCBI): domain Eukaryota; kingdom Metazoa; phylum Chordata; class Aves; order Passeriformes; family Aegithalidae; genus Aegithalos; species Aegithalos caudatus. The sequence goes on from WEIU01008312.1 coordinate 192,199, forward strand.
AGGATCTTCACTACTAAAACCTCAAAATAAACTTTTTTAATAAACGGAGTGTCTGCTTATGTTAGAGTCAAAACAGCTGTATGACTCTCAGTTGCACTTCCATCATTCCTCTCTGGGGCCATAATAACCTCTGACAGCTGCAAAAGTCAAAACATGCTCTTCAACCTTACCAACCCAACAGAGTCAACCTTATCAAGACAAATCTTTGCATAGTCATCATGAAGTTTGATTTATGGCTGCAGTGCAGACCTTTAAAGGAAAGCCCCTTTATAAGGGAAAACATATAGGAACCACTCCAAGGAGTGTTACAGTTCCTTCAATTATTTTATTTTGGTTTTGAACATCTAGAGTTTTTTCCCCGTGAAACTCCAGACTGTTTTTACAAATGAAAATGTGGGAAGGACTTTATCTTTAATATGGTTGAAGTAAGTACTCATTTAAAATTGTACACAGCATCTTCCCAGGTTAGATCAGTGACAAAAAGGCCTCATTATTTTCACTCTACATCCAGTCCTCCTGTAACTTTCATTTCCAATGAGGATTGAAACTCTTTTTCCCTGCCTCTTCCTGCTGAATTATAATTGAGCTTCAAAAGGGCTGCAGAACTTACTTCCTCAGAAAGCCCTAAAACAATGACATTGAATTTTGCAGGATTTCTCAGATTCTTTCTTCTACAGTACCTTAATAATTTCCCCAGCTGTACAAAAGCACTGGTGAGATAAAAGAGCCAATGATTTATTATTTTAAAGCTTGCTTTTCATGTTTTTTTTTCTTTTCTTCCATGACCATTCTTCAGGAATATGCTGTCTTTCACTCTACAATAAATAAGATTTTCGTCAATAAGATCTGTGCCTAATGAACGAGTGCATTGTATTATATTTTGACACCATAGTAAAATTTGTCTCCAAGGAGATCAAAAAAAGACAAGAGGGAAGAAATGCCTAATGTATGTATTTGAAGTTGCTGTGAAAAATAGGGAATGTAAATAGTCATGGAAGAATACTGTATTGTATCTTCGCTAAATGGCAAGGGTCTTTGAGCTGCAGACCACCCAAGAGCAAGTAACACATACCATGTTCTGTGCCTTATGTATTCCATCAAGTCCTTAGCATGAGGGTATATTTACCAGACAAAAACTTAGCCACAGGAAAGGCTGTTCATATATTAATCTTCTATCTTATGCATGTATGTTGGAATAATTACTCATGTTCTAAATACTGTAAACTAGAAAAGAAATGTTCCGTTGCAGTTATCTACAACCTAGTAGTTATTAAAATAAATAACAGCTAGATATCTTGAATAAACATTTAATTATAGTTAAGTATCTGAATCTTTTCAATATCAGATTAAGTTAAAACAAAATCAAATTCAAGTAAGATAGCATTTTAAAATTTATGGGATCAAAGATAAACAATGTTTTTCTTCAAAGGTTTATTAACCTGTTGATTTTGTTTAATGATGTTTGTTGTTACATTTACAATAACACACATATTGGAGAGAGAATGCTTTTAAAAACCAAGTCACTTCGATGTAAAATGAAGTTTCAAAAGTAGCTGAGTGAAAAAAAATAGCATGTCTTAGAATCTGTGAGTTAACCTTGCAGACTCTTCTTTCACACCATGGGCTACAGAAAGAAGAGTCAAGCCCTGGAGAAGGTTGTGCTCTAACAAGGTGACACAAATACTGCATTGTGAACCAAACTCATCAAGAACTCGAACCTACAAAAAACCCCATATGTTTGGCATTCTTTCTCAAATTAATTGAAAACAGAATTGCAAATAAATGAAGTTCTGTTAACTGGTAAACAGAGGGGAGAACATGCTGACCCTCACCCACAGGCCCTTTCCATTACTGAGACACATATGGATAAAGAGAAAATCAGTATTGTTGCATTTAAACTACATAACTTCTTCCCAGTTTGAAACACCAACTTATCAGAAACAAGTGCCCTTCCTTTTGCAGATGTGCCACTCAGAAGCTCTCCTCCTTCCTACAGGGCCATAGTGCCAGAGAGGCGATGCTCTTAGGGAGAGTGTTGGTGTGAGTTTCTGTAACAGCTTCACCCTCATTGCAGCTTCCATTTCCCTTTGCACAGCCTGCTGGAGGTCTGTATGCATTCAGACACAAGAGAGCTACAAAGAGACACAAACCATGAGAATTGTTTGTATTTTCGGTGATATTTGCATGAACTTGCCAAACCAGCCATGTCCTATTCCCACTCATTGAATCATTTGCTCCTTCTCTGTACTGCATTGTGTTTACATGGGATTACTCGCCAGTTTGTTCCTCTTTTTTTTTTTCTTTCCTTTGTTTTTTGGGTTTTCTTTTCATTACTGTTTTGGTTCTTGTCAAAGTTTTCCCCACTGCTATGCCCAGAGTTTCACAGCACCTTGTCCAGGGGCTTATGAGTAAAGCCATGTTGAGAGAAAGACTGAAGGAAGCTTTCCCTGATTATGATGGCACCTGGGATGCATGCTTTAGCATTTGGATCTGCCAGCATGATTTTTCCTCAGAACCTCCTAGGAATCCAGGATGTTGCACTCCACAGCATCCAGAGAAGAGCCCTGTGCAAAAATGCCCAAGTGCTATATAGATCTTAACACTGTCCAGATTTCCAGCAGGTCTCCTGGTGATTTGATGTTTTGGTTCACTGAAGTTGATTTCTAATTGTAGAGATTCCTTCCTTTAGGTCCCTGCAGTGAGGATGCTGTGCAGATAATCCTGCCTCCCCCATTTCCTCTGTTGGGAGAGTCATCTTGCTTTGCTTATATTTTGTTCAGTGTTGCAAATAAATCTCATTTATATGCTATGCACCACATACAGCTGAAGTGTGCATTAGTCCAAACAAGATAATAAAAACTGCAATCCTTCAGTGTCCTTGCTCTCTTCATTTTTCAGTACACTTTCAACAAACCTCACCTGTCTCTGTCTTCAACATCCAGTTTATGTTTGTTTTCTCTTTGCACATTTTGACTTCAGAAAAGATCATACTGAGGAATACCCAATAAGTGTAAGACATATCCTGTCTGAATAATGAGGGACATTTTCTACTTCTTTGTGGCTACAAATTAAAAAAATAATGCTACAAAAATTGAGATTGTTTGTATTCCCTGGAGTTAGTATACTGCTTATACATTTTCAAACTAGTTTTCTTACACTTTCTTACACAAATGTAATTCCCCAGGGCTAGGAAAAATCTCCTTTTTGTGCATACATATGCAAGCTAGTGTAGTAATCAGTTACAAAATAATATAGATTTTTTTATAATAAATACGATGTTCAACTAGGTCAGAACTTTTAAATCACAAATTTCAAATATTTGTGTGAAACTATTTCTAGTAATTCCAAGAAGATACTTCAGAAATATGTTCATATGTTGAGATGGTTTTAAAAGACCCCTTTTTTTCTCTGACTCAGATGAGCTCTGAGACTCTAGGTTTATATTAATTCTCCAGTCCAAATTAAATGAATTCTCTTAAAGGTCTTAATGATCTGAGTTGGGAGGGAAGACTGGATCTAAATCTCAAACGACATCTGGACAAGGACTGCCCAATAAGCCAGCAAGGGAAAAGTCCTAAGAGAAATTTTACTGATTTATACCCTCCAGCTAGGCAGTGGTATTAGACCTGGATGAAGAGTATTCTGTATTCCCTGTTCCATAGGAAGGTAACCATGGAAACTTTACTTCTGGGTACCAGAAAACTTTGTTATTGTCTCTTTGATACCACAAGGGTCCAGCTAATTTCTTGTCTTACTTGTCCATGGTCCTCTAAGATGCCTTCTTCTGTACCAGTTGTTACATTCCATTCCTCCAAAGCATTGAACAGGGTCTCAGCCATTACTGGGCAGCATGAGGGTCACTTTTGTCCTTCCCTGCCCTGCCTCAGCTGTGAATCACATGGCACTGAAGGCTACTCTTGCTCGAGAAAACTCCTACGAGCCAGAGGAGCAGATGAAAAAGAGCAGGCAGAGATGGGTCCTTGCTCTCCCATTCTGCTTTAGGTACAGACTGTAAATCAGTAGCAGAAGATTGCTGTAGAAGAAGTTGGACTGGTTTTAATTTTGTACCATGGTGGTCTTTTTCCATGGTTAGTCAAGAAGGCATTTCCCCACCATCTGGTTGTATGGAGTCTTGGAAATTAGGCTTCAGACAGACCCTAGAAAACTACCAAGGCTGTTTGTCCCTTTTCCCTGCCAACTGCCTACTTTAGCCCTTGCTTCTAGGACTCCCGGGAAGGCAGGAGTCTTCCAGGGTACTCAGCTTGGTCAAATATTTTACTTGTGTTGCCAGGTAGAATTGTTCCCGATATCCTCTACCCTTTTATCACAGCTTCTCTTTAGTGTGAATTTAACTGGCTTTCTCCTTGCCTGTCCTTCTATGTACTTCCAATGTCATCTCATTTTATAATCTTTTCAGGGCATTTTTATTCTCTATACTTCTCCTTGTTTGGATCCAGATTCAACAGTAAAAAGTAAATAAAAATAAATTATAATTAATGAGAGATAGTATCAAAATGGAAAGCTCTGTGGTCTCAAATTTCTCCCAATTTGGGAATGTGTGGCTCTGGGATTTTGGCAAGTGTCCATATCTAATAATAATAATGCTCAATGACACAATGACTTTTAAAAATGAGGCTTAAGAAAAATATTTTTAAGCCAGTAGCTGCATTTTTCACCAAAAATTCCCAGTACTACAGAGAAGATGGATTATCATGAGAAGTAGTAATCCTATCAGACTGTCTGCTAATTCTATTAAAATTATGCAAGTGACAAGTACTCTCTTAAGTACTGAATAACCCTTTCAGAAGTTCCCCTATCAGTCAGAGAATGTTGATTTTCACACAGCAGTAGAGAATACATTACTTTATATGTAGGTGTATGCTTATTTATGAGAGAACACAGGAGTTCTTCCTTCACTGTTAGCATGTCATTGTCTATTGAATTATTTAAACTTAATGGCTGGGTGGGGTTTTTTTCACTCACATGGTCAATAGATGTGTATCCCATACTGGCAAAGAGCATAGCACTGCTTCTAGAGTTGACAGGAGAAGCTGAAGAATAGTATGCAATTGATATTTATCACAGGGGCTTTTCTTGTGATTGTGTGATTTTATTTTATTTTAACCTTTTGAATTCTGTTTAATAGGTAGTACTTAAATTTGCTTGATAACATTTTATCACATTGTAATGGTCATGAGGAATAGAGAAATGGCCATACCTGAATGGAAAATCCTTCAAACACTGATCTTGCCTCTTTTGTTATTGCATTGCCATTTCAATATAAAGTCATTAAAATGGGTGTAAAGTCTTACTAGCCCCAAAGCAATTAGAGTTTCACATCTGGTCTAACTCCCACTGCTGCCAGTGGAAGTGCTGAGAGCCCTCAGACCACAGTGGACTGAAAGCCTGTTATGATCTAGATGTGAGTGTGACCTTGAGAGGCAATATTTGGAGAATATGCAATTCAATAAGTACTTCTGATCAAAAGTTGTAGTGTGCCGAGCTTGCATAATTTCAAAATAATTGGAAAAGGTGATTTATCTCCTGCCAACTTTTAAAGGAACTTTCTAAAAGCATGCAGCATGTCTCAAAGTGTTAAACTGTGTCCTAAGGCTGTTAGATTTTACACATTTGCATGACTTCTTAAATCAGTCCTAAAGCTGTTGCTTTCGGTTATTTTTAATGTAGTCCGCAGAACAGATACTGTTCCATTTTTATCATTTTCTTTGGTATCTACACAATGACAAGAATTGTATTTTTGACCTTTAATCTAAAGAGCATTCAGACAAGACTGAGAGAGTGCACATTTGGAAATATTGCCTTCAGAGATAGGGGAGAGGGGGAAAAAAAGAAAAGATATGTGTGAAGAGAAGAAAAAGAGGAACTGAGAAAGAGAGCAAGCAATAAAGCACCTCTTTCAGTCTTGGTCTCCAGAGTCTGCATTCAAAGAATACAAGGGTGCAAGTGGTCTCAAGCAAACATGAAAACACAGCAGACTTCTTACAAAAGAATCTATAAAAAGAATTTGAAAATGTTGTTAACCCCCAGCAAAAGGAAATGGATATTTCTAGTCTAAGCTCTCAATTCAGAACAGTAAATGTGGCTTTTGTGGAGCTTGAGGATTTTGAGTTAGTTTTTGCCACTGCAATCCTTCCTGCATCAGCACCTCTGCACTGTCTCTATCTCCATGCATTTCATGGAAGTAGAAGTATGGAAAGTCCCCTGAATGAGCTCTGCTCCCATCCTTTCACCTTTGCCTCATTTATTTGAGTCCAGCTGCACACATCTGTCTCACCAGCTCTTTCTCTGGTGCCTTCTTTAGCAGAGCCCCCTGTCTGAAGTTTCCTTCCCAAACTAATCTAGTCAGCCATCACCCCTTATTCTTTAAAGTCTCTTCTCAAAATACTTGTCTCATAAAATCTATTAGCCCCAGTGCTTCCATTGAGTCCATCAAAGAAACTGATAAAAACCAACCCCCTGCAGACCTACTAAGGCATGAAAATGAGCTGAGTGTGAGTGTTCAGTCACTCTTCCTTTTTAAAGCTTTATTCCATCCCTGTTTTGCTTGCTCTGTCTGTCTAGACTGATTGCTAATTGTCCTTCTGCAGTTTTATACCTAGGCTGTGAGTTTCCCAGAGCAGAGCCTTCCTTTTAATAGATGGAGTCCATAAGAGATAATACCTCCTCTTGGCACAGACAGAATTTGTATTCAAATATTCTCTGAACAATTACTCAGTATCAAAAATTATTGAAAAAGCTCACAAAAGGCTATCACCACAAAATTACTACCACAATTTATTTAGCTGAGAAATGCAGATAAGCATCTGGGTTTTCAGATGCTTTTTGAGACAAAGAACTGTATTCATCAGATGCTTGGAGACGCAAAGCAACCATAAACCCAACTTCTTCTGGCCAGGGAAATAGTTTTACAGCTGTTTTCTATTGTCAGAGTGACTCAAACCATATGGGTGAATCCAGTCCCAAAACCTTCTGAGATCCACCAATCACTTGCTTTCACCTAGACAGCTGCAGATTTAATCAGCTGCACTGTGACTTCTGAAAATTTAAAACCACTCTTTAGGTCTATCAAGGCTCAGTCTGGACCACCTCTTTTTTTTTCTCTCCCTTATTTTGGGGTAGCATTCACCTCTGTAAGTCAGGCACAGGGCTGATTCACAAGGGCTGCCTTGAGTTCATGCTCAAAGTTTCAGTAAGGCAGCAGAGAGGGAAAAGCCTTCTGCTGACTATTTGCAAGGTAACAAGTTCATTCTTTGTGAGACCAGGATTTGGTTCCCAATATATTCAGAATGAAAGCTGGAGTCAGACCAAGGTCATTGTGCTGGGATTTTGTTTGAAGGTGGATTTTACTTTATGATTTTGAAGAGCTTTCTGCCTTCTACGCTTGAGGCAGTTGGATTTCTCTGTGGTTTTGTGTTGCAGTTTGAAAATAAATGTGCCCGTTGTTCATTATTAAGAGCATAATGGTGGAAGATAATTTTCATGATCCTGAAATGAAGCATAAGAGGGTTGTTGCTAATAATTTTTTTTTTTCTGTTCTATGTTATAAAGATACAGGATCACTTCCCTACGCACTTCCAAAAATGAGTTTTAAATAACAGTAGATTATGTCATAAGTCCCCCAGGCCATCTTGTGGGACAAAAAAAAATAGATTTTGGTTTACAAAATGTTTCTCTGGGATCATATATCAAAACAGGTACATTTGAGACTAGAGCTAAGAAAAACTACAAGCAAAGATGGGTCTACTTGGTAAATGTTATCAGATTTACAAAGGGAAATGAAAAAGAATAATTTTCTTAGCCATTTCATTAATTCTTCTCTTCTATTTTCCACTGGAATTTGTCTTCTGTAGTAATGTGATGCACAAAGTGTTCAGAGCAAATCATGATTTTTTTAAACTGATGAAGACTTTGGGCTAAGTGCTAAATGGATTATTGTTCTGAGGGTCTCAAGTACAAGTGTGAAGCATTAGAGAGCTCTCAGCAGTGTGGTCCAAAGAGTTGATTTCTTTATAAAAAATCTCCCCCTTTTTGTTGAAGTTCAGCTATTTGCACCTGCAACTCCAAGACCAGGTGGGCCTGGTCACTCCCCCAAGGAAAGTGTGCAGCCACAGCTAATGCTCATCCCACCAGCTGCAGCTCTGAGCAAGACAGGCAAACAAAATGTTTCTCTGTGTTTTGCACCAGGAAAGATCAACATTCACACAAGAAGTCTGATTTAAAACAATAATTTCAGGCTACACGTTATTGTACCTTTCTCCTTCGTCTTTGCTCAGTCCTCTTTAAAAAACTATCTCAGCCTTCTTCTCACAGGAACACTAAAGGTAAAATGTAAATAATTATAAAATCTAAAATGCAATTAAAAGTGGCTCTTGACCAGATTAGACTGCCACATATTAGGGAAAGATATGGGGAAGTCCGACAAAGTGAAGCTATCACAGCTCCAGTTTAGTGTTGATCTTTGGCCAAGCATTTTGCAGGCAAATTTTGACATTGCCCCGAAGGCCAAGTTTCTTATATAACAGAGTAATTTGTCTGCCCAGCCTGAGGGCTGTCGCTCTGTCACCTCTATCTTTAGAAAGTGATGAATTTATTCAGCAATTCCAGACACCAGTTTGAAGGGGAGGTGTTTTGTGACCGTGGGCCAGCTGCTGGAGCCCGCTGACCAACCCGGCCACGCCGAGCCCGGCTCGGGCCTCTGCAAATCTGGTTTTCAGAGGAACTTTTTGCAAGATGAAGGAAATGGAAAAATGGGAGCAGCAAACATCTTGTGCAACTGATCTGTTGGTCCGTATTCCACACAGTGGAAAAAAGAAAACCACTGTTCTGTTAAAATAGAGCACGCAAAAAAAAAAAAAAAAAAAAAAAAAANCTCATATTCCCATGAAAACTTTGTTTTAATTAGCTTTGCATAGAGCGCTATGTCTACATCCCTTCCACTGGGTTCCATTTCCATATCTTTAAAAGCCCCTAATGATCAGGTTCATTTTATTTAGATCCAAACCCTTAAGACAAATTCTTTGTTTTCTTTTGGTTTGCAATGATGTCATTGACCACCCTTGGCTAGATAAGTCTGTTTCCCTGCACAGGGAGAAGATGAAAATTCTGATTACATAAGACTGCCCAGAGAGGAACCCCTGGACCAGGTGCTGCAATTTCTAATGTGCCAAAAGCCCTTTAGCTCCCCATCTTCAGTGGAGACTCCCGCAATATGTTCCCAAGCACTTCTGCAAAATTTACCCTGCTATTTCAAGACTGGATAGGGAAACAGAAATCTAAATTCTTAACCAAAACTATTTTGAAGTTCTACCTATTTGCCTTACTTTTCCATTATATTATTTCAAGTGCTCCTATTTTTTTCATTCTTTTTTCCACTGCTTTCCTACTGTCCAGAGGGCAAATATACAGCTCATACAAGTCTTACATCTCTTTGACAAGGCAATGACTTTATTTCCTCTCTTGCTTTCAAATCCTAGTTACAATAACATCAATGGTGCTGTGAACTTTCCTCAAGTTTCACCGTTTTGAGATTAGTAGCAGGGCTCTTCTTTTTATTTGGCTACCTTTTTGCCTAATTATCCCTGTCTTGGAGCAGAAATAGAGCTGGTGGTAAAGTAGCTTTTTCAGTGTGCGCGAAAAAAAATCTTTTCAAAATTTCACTTTAATCAAAATTGAACCAGAACCTAAAAGATTTCACAATTTCCTATGAAGTAGAAATTCTGAGAATTCGTTTTTCCCAAGCCTAAGACATATGATACTTCCTAGATTAAATATCTTCCCTTGAGCCTACATTAACTCAAAAATAAAAAGCCATTTGCCTCATTTTTGTTGATGCAAAGAAAGTCAGTTCTGTTGAACAGCTGCCTGAAACTCCAAGGTTTGTGGCCTACTTTACAGTCAAGGCTTCCTGGGCTTTTCTGCTGCCTGTGCCAAGCAGGAAAGAGATAGCTCATGCTGAGCTGATGACCTTGGGCTCCTAAGGTTACTAGTTTAGGAGCAGGCTGCCCCAAAATTCAAATTCCTAACTAAATTCTAGTCTGCAGTTGGCAAATGTTTTGTGACAGAAATCTTTCAGGCTGAATACAGACACTTTTTTTATTGGAAAATGTTATTCATAACACTAACTGAGAACAGCATGGGGTTGTCCTACTCCAGGGGAAATTCTGGGAGTTCAGAAGAAATCCCTGTAAATAGGTTACAGAGAAGAGCAAATACTTTCTTCTGTATCTGTGCCAGTGAAACTGTCAGGATCACGCCCAGGGCACATACTAAAAGAGAGACTGTCTGTGGAATGATGATAAGAGCCTATTTTCTGGCATCTATCATATGTCATGATCAGACCTATAAAAACGATGCACAGAACACATGGCAAGTTTCCACAGTTGCTGGAGCTAGGCTCTGCTGTCACATATCTCGTTTCCTCCCTGGCCTTTCCATCGATGGTAGGACTCAGTCAACGGCTGTGGCGGCATCCTCTCCAGAATTTTCACTGGGAAAGGTGAAGTTTTCCACTGTTTTTCCCTTTTGGAGATTACCTGCAAAATAGCCAGACTTGACAGACTCCCTGATCTTTAAACATCTAGGAAATGCAAAGAGGTCGCTAATGGGTGGCACGGTTATAAATCAGTTTTAGAATTCATTGTTCTTTTTTCTCTTCTGATTGTTGTTCTCTGCTAGATCTTGACTGAATGTGACAAGGAAGTGGTCAAAAACAAAATAGTCACAGAAGCATGACCTTTGGAAAGCAGGAAGTCAAATTTTCAAGAGATAGCTTATTTTGTTTTGCAAATGCAATTTCTAGTTTTGAACTGCACTTGAACAAATGGGAAAAAGGATCAATTTTCCCCTGCCTGTGTCTCGGAAGCTCCAGGCTCAGTACCTGATCCTTCTGCAGGTACAGACTTCTCACTGTTGATCTAAGAGTTAAAAAAGAAGTGATGTGCCTCAGTCTGTAGCTGTCATACTTCTCTCTCACAGCTGTCTATCCCAGAACAGAAAAAGTAAATACTAAAATAGAAGGAACCTTGTCCCTCCCACATGAGCTGCTGCATTATACTTTGAAGCCAATGCAAATCCTGTTAGTAGTTTCCAAGGCCAGCTAGTGCACAACACAGGGTGACAAAAAATTATAAGAAGCCAAGGCAGTAACCACATTGAACTTTACTTTTCACTTAATGAGGACTAACAGATTTAATAAGAAAAAATATTTCATAGGAAGACTTACATTCTTAATATTAATTGTTATAAAATTCCGGTTTGTATATTCATCTTTTAATTATGTCCAGTTGTACTACTCTGCTTTATTCTGCTCTATTTTATCTTACTCTGCACATGATGTTTGTAGAGAAAGAGATCAAGAGGATCTTTTGACCCTGGTAGATCATGGGCTTGTTAGAGGAGGTCCAAAGGCTGATCATGGGCACGAAGATGCTCAGAGGGCTGAAGCACCTCCCCTACAAAGACAGGCTGAGACAGCTGGGGATGTTCAGCCTGCAGAAGAGAAGGCTCCCTTAAGGAGACTTCATTGTGGCTTCCCAGCACCTTAAGGGGGATTATAAAAAGGGCATAAAGCTGCCTTGTGGGCAGCTTCCAACTGAGCATCTTCTGTGATTCTGTGGCTCTATGAATCCTCCTCCAGTCCTGGGGGTGCAGGTCAGTGTTCCATACATGCTGTGAACCCAGCTCTGTTTACACAACTCCCAACAGTCATGAGATGCTGGGAAAAAAAAACAACCAAACAAACAAAACAAAACAAAACAAAAAAAAACACCCTTTGGGATTGGAGACTCACATTTCCCTGAATAGGAAAATATTCAAGGAGGAGAGGGATTTTTGGGACAACAGAGAGGAAGGATTAAACATGGGAAAGGAAAGACAGCAGCTACAAGGTGTGGGGGCCAACAGAAAGGCAGAATAGGACTGAGAAAGTCTAAGAATAGAATAAGAAGAGCCAATGTAAACCAGAGCACATCTCCTCACACAATATACAAAGAGCTCATAACTGTGTTAACATTAAGAATTATAATTGTTACTTATGTTCATTGCTATATTAATAATAATTATCATAATCATTTTGATGGTAAGATTATTATTGACATGGCACTAATAACTATGCTAATAAATCCATTAATAATGCAGATGCTCTATTGTCCTGAACTATGGCATTTTCATATTGTTAATCCTTGTGGGTCCCTTCCAAATCAAAGTCCAGGAAATCACTATTAAGCTATTGTTATGTCTCTGCTTGTCTTAAGGGCCAGCAAGTGTCAGTCCATCACAGAGGATAACCCTGGGTGGTAAACCCAGGAAACACAACTCTGCTGTTAAACTGATTTGCATCATGCATTGAAATTTCAGGCTGGGGAACTCTTCATTTCAAACTCTGAAGATATTTAGGATCCAGCTTTTGAAAATAAGATGCTGAGAGATATTTAGTCTTGCAAAATGCTTGTAGAAGTGCCTAAATAGGTAGAACTGTGGGTCTTGTTGCCTATCTTAGACACCTGAAGGAGACTTGCATCTAAGGTGATAGAGAGCATTCTCCTAGAGGAAGGCTCCCTGTGGCAGCACCATGGCATTAATTCCACAGTCCATGGAAGTCCACACCAAGAGTAGGAGGTGAAGATAGACACAATTACAAATATGTATTTCAGAATCTCTCCTGCATTTTTTTTTTACGAAGATAGTCCTGAATCTGTTAACAATCTGATAGAAAAAAATAGTCTTAAATATTCAGTAACATTTGCTTTTTAAAGATAGAGCACTAGCAAAGAAATTCAAATTTCCTGCAAATTCTCTGAGATGCATTCAAGAGGGAAACTAGAGCAGCAGAGAGGTGGATCCTGCAAGATCTCGGCAACCATTACATCTGGGTGTCTGATTTTCTCAGTAACACGGAAGTAAAAGAGAAAAAATGAGGAGGGAAAAATATGCATCTTGACTTCATCCTAAAATGGAGCTGATAGAGCATTGAGGGACCCCTCCTTCACTTGCAGCCAGAGGTAGCAAAAACTTTCCTTTTCTATGATGTAGAGGCTGGGTGTGGGTTAAAAGGGAAAGGAAGGAGGATGACAGAAGGGCTCACAGAGGGACATTCCAGAATGTCTTAAAAGATGCAGAAAAAAAGAAGAGTTCATTTTTTTGCTGATCATGTTAACATTATTTTTAACCTCAGTCTTTCATAATGACCCCTCTGGAAGGGTGAAACATGCATTCTTACTATCTTCTTTTAGTTAACTTAAAACATGCGTGCTGAGTTGTTGTTGGCTTTTACACTTATGAAGAAAAAAGGAGTGGGATGTTAGGGGAAAATATATTTCTGAAGCATTATTTGTTAAAATGTCTACAAAGAATTTCACTGCCTTCACAAGTAGATGAAAGTGGGACAGCTCACAGTTTGACCTCCCAACCTTTCCTGGGGTCTCAGTAGGTGATTCTGCAAAACCTGGAGCTGTCTCTGGCTGAAGCTGCATTGTCGTAATTTGTAGAGTAATTTGCCTTCTTGCTGCCCCTCATACACATGCTGGGTTGCCCCCAGTCTCAGTGAGTCCATCAAGGATCCCTTGTGCCAGGACAGCCCTTGTGAAGGTCATCACCTCCGGACCTCGTACCAAAAGAAATTAAAAAATGGAATTAATTTAAAAATCAAAACAAAACAAAACAACAAACGAAAACCTAACCAAACAAAAGACTCACCACACACAAAAAAAATCCCCAAGCCCCCCCAAAACAGTCAGCAATGAGAATAGGCAATGAAGCTGAGGTTTCTGCTGCAGTCTGAGTGGAGAAGATGGTGACAACATATTGGCAGATTTGTGAGATGTGAGCTGAAAAAGAAACAGAACCCTTCCCGCCCACTCCAATCCCATAACCAAGCAGAAAACACAAGCGGGTTAGTGCTCATTCCTGAACAGCTGAAGACATTGTCAGACATATTCTGCACTCCCACGTGAGTGGAGACATAAAACTGGGTGGTATTAACGGAGCAATTTTCATACCTACACCCACACTTCAAGGAACTGTGTTTTGATGATCTTGGCAGGCCCTTGATGCTTGCAGGGCTTTGACAGAGCAGAGCTGGGTCTACTTTCATGACTATCCTGGGAGTCTAGACATCCAGGGATGTCTTAGATCCAGATTATTTTCAAAAAGAAATGAATTCTAAAGAAAGGCATACTTCTGATCCAGCAGGTCTGTATAGAAAACCTGGTCTGGTATGTTCCCATATCGATGAGGACAGAAAAAACGGAGGAAAAATATCTATACTGATGAGATACAAAGCCCTGAAGACTTGCCACAGCACTAAGTTTAAACATCAGTGAACAGAGCTATTTCTCAAAAAGCTGGAAATTGAAGATAACACTTGACTCTTTCATGCATCATTATTAACCTTTTATTTTCTAGAAATTCAGATAATATCCCTAGAGATATTTTATCAGTGTAGAATGTTCAAAGTTTTTCCTCATGTAAACATGAGTCAACAATATAATTACTATAGCCAGAAATTTAGACTCAGGAAACCTATTCAGCTAAAACCAGAGACAGTTATAACAGAGGATGAAATAATAACAAAATTTTGTGTGGTTTTTTCAGCCACTAAGTGCAAAGAGAAAATTGAGAAAACTCGAGGTGCAAGCTCAGCATCCCCTTGTTCCGTTTTAAGAGGAGGGTATTAAATAGACATCACAAGTGCCCCAGCAGAATCCATATGTAGATCAATAGTCTTACTGCTACAGTAACATTGGATTTGATGAGTGTGAAGTGTAGCTAATGGACAAATTTCATAGCTATAAAATCTCCACTTCTCTTGTCTGTATATGCATCTATTAATTACAAGCAATTGATATGCCAATTAACCTCTTAGAATTCAGTGATAGTCAGCATTCTTTGAAATTTACATCATTCCTGAGTATTTCTTTTACAGAAGACAGAAAAACCCCTGAAATCATAGTATCACAATGCTGGTCTGGCTTTAAGGTTTAGGCCAAGTCCTGCTGTCTTATTTTGTCCTTACCAAGGCCCAGGAAGGAAAGGACAGTTCACAGAGAGTGATCACCCAACCCCTTTCATGTTTATTGCTGCTAGAGGTGAAACAAGAGGGTCAAGTGTGTGTTTCAGCCAATCTAGTTGATTATCTATGGATTGCATTCCAGGGAATAAAAACACATGCAGTATAACTGGCAATCTCTGTATGAAACTTAGTGGGATTTGAGGTGGAAAGGAAAAACACAAATGGTTACAGAGTCTGGTGTTTGAGCCCAGGGATGGTTGGAGGTTCTGGCTTGTGTTCCCCAGGCACTGACTGCTAACCAGCCCTACTATGTCTTTTAGAACATCAGCAGGTCCTCTGAGTGGAACTGGGAATATTTATTGAATGTATTTCTTGCCTTCCTCTCTTTCACCCGTACAGCAGTCCAGTCCCCTGTGTCAGCCTTGCATGGAAGGTGCAAAGTTCGTGCTCAGACCCCATGCTTTCCTTGATGATTTTCCACAATATTGCATAATTCTACCCAGAGTTGCTCACAACAGATTTAAAGTGTGCCCTAAATTTGGAGAACTTCCAGTCTGAGTCAGAGAGAGAGAAACCATGAAGGCAGAGAAGGAATACCAGAGCAAGGCAGGAAGCACAGGGGAGGGCTGATGAAAAGGACTGTTAGCTGGAGGTGGCAAAGGAGCAGGTAATCAGATACTGCATCCTTGGATCCCAGAATGTGCCAGGTGGCCACAAACCCTGAGGGTTTGGCTTGGCCACTGCAGAGATAAGGCCAGCTGCAAAGTTTGGATCCTGATCAAATGTTTGCAATCCAAACACCCTGCGAGTTGGGGCTATTTGGCACGGGCCCACGTCTAGTTTATATTAATGTTTATTGCCCGTTGGACATTTGGAAACTATCTTTCATAATTCACACCTCAGCAATGCATGTTTGGCCACCCTGATGGCAGGCTACAAATCTGACTCCTCAATCGAGCAGCACTGCTTTCAGCTGTGTGGAGCTGCCGTGCATGTGGCTTACATATTACATCTGACAGGGGCTGAATGACAGCTTCATGGCTCACTGTTAGAAGCTCAGCCAAAAAAGCAGAAAGACATTTCTCCTGCTAGGGCTTTCATCTTTCACATCCACTCAGCACTTTGGGTGAGCAGATCAGTGGCCTCTTTGCCTGCCTCACTCTCCAGAAATTTCACGTGGCAGGACCTACAGCTGTTTCATTGGCTCCTTGGTCGCATGACTTAGAAGTTTAAGTAGGCTCTGAACTGACCTCTCTGCTCTTAAATATTGCAAATTTCACCTTCATGGTATGTAAAGATTAGCATAAATTCACCATCAATCTCATCCTGGTAAAAAAAACAAGACCAAGAGCAAGATGGAACAATCTGGACTCCCTCTCCTTGGAACAGAAAGAGAAACAAATTATCAAAACTTAGGCCTTGTACTTTAAAAGTTAAACAGTTCAGCCCAAGATCCTCCTGTCTCATTTCAATATTTCAAGTATATTTTATTAACCAGGCTTCTACATTTAAGTCTGCTCCGTCTTTTCAAGCTGGGGGAAAAAAATATCAGCAAAAGATGTATTTCAGAGTCTATTTCTGGGAGCATGTTGGATACTTAACAAGTTCATCTTTCGTGAGCAGCCAATTCATGTATCAGCCCATAATGATTGCTTGGGTTCAGACTGCAGCACACATTTGCAGTCTCTGTTAGATCCCTTTCCTTGATGCAGGAAAGCTGAAGTAAATGCTATCTTCATAATACTTTCTTCCTCTTTTTGCCTGTAGTCTGTTTAGAGCATTTCCCTGTTTTTCCTCCCCCTATTTATAATCTGTCTTCTGAGCACTGATGGGCACCCTCACAGACAACCAAAAGTGAGGCAGGCAGTAATGTTGAAGTACTCTCTCTAGTGCTTCTAAAGCATCCCTGGAGATCACTTGCCTCCTAAAACAAACAAGGTTTAGTTGCCTGGGCAGTGCAAGACAAACTTCCCTTAGTAGCTCCTCTATATTACATAATGGGGCTAAATCTTGGGCTGCTTCTGGCCTCAAAGTTTATCCTGAACAGCATGGCCCCCAAATCCTAAACACTGTGTGAGGCACCCACCATCCAGATTGTTACCCAGACATTATCAATCTTTTAAACAAAAAAACCTCACCAAAACTCAACCAAGCCCAGTCTGGAAGAACCGATGTTACAGTAACAAAGTGTTTTTCTAGTTATAAATGGCAATTGCATCTCAGGTTCCAGAGCACAAAATCTAAATAACCTTTTGATTGCCCTGTTGACTTCTGTTGTCAGGAAAAACCACTTCCCCTGACTGGGGCAATGTTCAGTTGATAGAATCTGGGTTTTTTTGTTTGTTTGTTTTATTTTTAAGAGAATTATCAGGGGCTTGATTTTGTTCTTTGTTGCCCCCTGCATGGCAGCCCACCCTGAGCACAGCTGGCACAAAGCCCTCTCAGATCAGGTTGATGGAAGTGCTCATGTTTTGCACCCAATCACCAGCACAAAAACAACCACACAAGGCTAAAACCAATTTTCCACTCATGGAAGTAAACCAGTGGGTAAAAAGAACAACTAAGCCTTCATAACCAATCCCAACAGAACATAAAATAAAATATTTGCTATCCTTTTTTTTTTTTTTTTTTTTTGTGGTGGTGGCCACCACCTCCCCAGGCCTGTCTCTGAATGGACTTGCCCAGTGCAGCTGAGGGAAAAGTCACTCTGAGACATTTTCCTACTTTTGTTTCTCCAGCTCTTGCCTGACCATGGGCCAAAAGAGGCTCTGGCATTGTTTAGGATTGTCTTAAAATCCTCGAGGCTGGGACTTGTGTATCTAGCTGGGGGGAGAAACAAAAGTTCTCTATTCATAACATACCTTAAAAGGCAAAATACATAGTATTAATACATACTAAAGAAAATCTGTGTCAAGGATCTTGCAAACTAGAGTTGATTTACTAATGTCTAAACATTTAAAAGGATGCTTTCAACAATATTGATAAGAAATTTATATTTTAGTATTTATTTAATAAAAACAATTCTTTACAATCTTGTGTAATGTAGATTCCTTAGGTCATTCTTCCATAAAATGCTAAGAAATACAATTTTCCTGATTCGTTGCAATGTAACTCTCCCTAAGTTTCCATATAAAAGATGTTGCACTGCATAGGAGGATTGTGTCCTGCAGCAAAGCAGGCTCTCTGGGTAGTCATTAAAACCAATTAATAGTAAATTGGATTGTTGCTTTATCATCAGCCCAACCTCACAATCTCAAAACCTCTTGATCTGTACATGACCTCATAATCTCTCAGCATATATGAATTAATGATGCATATTTCCTAACCAGTTTTTTGGCAGATTTTTTTCTCAATTTGGGAATTTTTAAAATTGTGTTTATTAATATTGTAACTATACATATTAATATTGTGAGATTTTATGTTTCTTTGCTTGTTTTATCTTTCTAGATCAATAATATGCTTACGTATAAAGGTCTAATCCTGTCTTTAATGACATCAGTGACAGAGTTTACTCTGATATTGATACGGGACCACAATGTGCAAAGAGAAAAATGACCCTGATCAGAAAGAGCCACAGAGGAAAAAAATATTCTCACCAATAAGAAATTAGAGAGCAAGAAAGGAGAAAGAAAATTAAATAAAAAGTCCTGAATGGCTGACCTCATTTACTTATGAGTCAGCTATGTTACTCTCACATATAAAACCTCAGTGAGATTTCTAAGTTCAAGCAAACCTGTAGATGTCTGCATGAACACTCAAGACCTCAGAAGGCAGACAAACTGCAAATAATATCTATTTCAGATTAAGAATGCCCCTCCTTTGTCCTTGCTGATAATCTTTATATCCTTTGTATATTCACAAGCAAGCAGATTAGGTTTCTTAGTGCTCTAGTACATCAGATATCAACCTTCAGCAAGGCTGGTTTAATTCATCATTTTCTCTCCTGATCATAACTTCCAGTGTAAAAAGCTTGTCTTCACATTTTTCCATAGAAAAAATGAGACTGTCAAAGTCTTACTAATAGCTGCTTTTTTCCAAGACTATCTGCATTGTAAATACTACAGATTCTATGGCTGTAGCAGCTAAAAATGAGTGAATGAATCTGTCTCCTACAAGAAGTTCTTGTGGAAACAGGAGTTCAACTTTTTTGAGTTTTTGGGGAAATCAGTGATGCTCTGATTTAGTGTGTAACCAGGACTGTAAAAATGGCCAAAGAGAAAGGCAAGCATATCACTCCAGCTATTTCAGATGCACTCACTCATTATCACTCTTTTAAATAGACTTCTTTTCCAATACTCCTTTATTCACAATACTAGGCAAATTTTCCCTTAAAATGAATAGTGCCTGCCCACGTTCTATGGCATGAGGTGACTTTGGTATAAGGTTCCTGATTTTGGTGTTAAGAGGTCCACCACCCTGCACCAGTGTTTAGTGTTTCTTTTCTTTTTCTTTTTTTGTAAAGTGAAAAGCATTTTCTTAATCAATGTGTCTGCAGTGGGTGAATTATTTTCATCTGAAACTTTTCCACTGTCTGCACATGGCTGAGACATGTCCATTCTTGATTACAACTGAACACAATATTTTAAGTGATCTATTTTTAACAATGACAGGAGTGTTCTTGAATCTCCTAAGCATCTCATCTTGGCACCTTTTTAGTGAAGTGATGTCACCATGGTCATATTTCAGGTCTCATTCAAAAGAGGCCCATTTTCTGCTCAGGAGATTATGAAGCACTCAGAGAGGAAAGAGATGCAGCAGCTCTTAAAACGTTGGCAATACTGAGCAGGTCAGGGCAGCAGGAGTAAACAAGTCCTAGTTGGACATCTCTGTGTGACTGTGTACAGGCTGGTGACATCCTGCCAAGCCTAAGTCACCATGGCTCCTCAGGAAGCCCAGAAAGGTACAAAGAGGTTTTGTTCTCAGCCTCTCTGGGTGAGAGGACCTTCCTCCTCACCAGTTAGAACTCAGCCTTACATCCCCAACCCCTCTTTTTTGTGCATTGTGTCAGAACAGCTCCTGGTCAGTGAGTTCATTACATCACCAAAACAGCAGGAGCCAGGAAGGATGCACAAGCGTAAATCAGAGAAACTGAACGAAAGCCCCAAGTTTGCAAAGATTTGGCATTGATCACAGACTGTGTGGGTGGACAGTATCTCTCTTTATACACCAGGAACATGGAGTAATGATTAAGCTTCTGTTTTCTCCACTTGCTTATGCTGGCTTGTTGGTACTGAACATGTGCTAAAATACTACAGTGATTTTCATGTAGTTGTGTCATGGCACAGAGAGCAGGTAACCTGAAATCACCCACTCAGAGTGCACAACCAGCTGAGCTAAAACAGACTTAAAGTAGAAGGGTTTCTCTTTCTTCCTTTAGCAGAAATATTGGAAGTAGCCCAGAATATTGAAGACATGGTTGATACCATGAAAACAACGGAGTCTTTCTTCTGCACAGGCCATCCAGAAAAGGCTTTTATGTTAAAATGTTTCTTCAAAGACAGCTGCGTTAGAGAAGGATGTTTGACTCTGTTAACTCCCTTGAACTTTGGGCTGAGCCACAGATCTAAACCACTCCCCAGATTATGGGCTACAGAGCCAAGAGCTGTCTATTTTCTAACCTCCACTCCTCTGGACTGTGGCTAAAAATCCCACAAACCCATGCTAAGTTTTCAGCATAGCAGAAATCTAGGAGCAGGGTGATAAGCTTCAGAACCCCAAGAAGGGGTTTGCAAATGACCTTCCTGGCATCTTCTAAATTTTCAGATAATCTGCCTGAAGCTGGAATTTATTGTATTCCTAAAACTGGCCAGAACCATCTGACACTGGGCCCCAGCTGTTCCTCAGATTCATCCATGCACAGTTGGAATGTTTGATCACAGAACGACTCTCCTGCCTTATTTTTCTCTGTGCAATTTTCACTCAGTGTTATTCCAGGATGCCATGAGTGCTAAATATTTAACAAAGAGCATGACTTAACATATTCAGAGATCTCGATCATGCTACGTTCAGTCATTTCCTCCCTTCATCTGGGGGATCTGTTGCATCTCCATAATAGATAGGGCATCACTGTGCTGTGGTATGAGCTGATTCTCCTAATTCCTCAGTCAGACTTCACTCTGTTATTGAGTCCTGCACACCAAACATACAGAGTTTTTCATCCAATTCTCCTTACAGGTACAGTTTGGTTGGTAGTGTTGCAGCTGTGCCCATTTATTCTAAGTGTTTGAAGTACGGATCTTGCTGCAGGTAAAGTGGTTGTGAGGAGAATAAGGCCATTTTTCCTGTTTAAATCACCTCATCATACCTGCTTACAGGTAGGTAAAAGCATTCTTAAAAATGTCAACATGTGAGTCCAAGCAACATTTTGAGGGGACTCCAATCTGAAAACCAATAGCTAGCTGTGCACAGAAGGAATTAATCCTGCTTTCTTTGGAACTTTGTCTTACAAGTGGTTGGGTCTGGCATGCATGAAACACAAATGCAGCTGAAGCAAACTCTGTGTTTGGGGCATTTATGGGGCCCTTTTCCCATGTGGCTGTTCTAGTGCCTGATGATGTGGGATACCACTCAGCAGCTTTTCCCACAGTAAGGGCATTTACAGCATCTGTATCCTCTACCCATTTGTCTATTTTCATGGCATTTGTTAATTATCTGGGAGAGCTTTAACCCTCTGTCACATTTGGTTGAAATCTGCCACTGGGCTCAAAGAAAAGAAAGATACAAGAGACAGGCATCCAGGCAAACCCCATGCTCCTATATCCTTTATTCCCTTAAAAAGAAAAGCCTGAAAAACAACAGCAGTGCTGCCAACAACAGCAAAACCAGGCAGTGACAGAACTCACATGCTTTGAAAAGCAATCCTCATGATTCTTCAGGAAAGGCCAGGGAAAAAGTTTTGGTGCTGAAATGCCAGGGACAAAGGACCAGGGCACCTGGTCTGGGAAGTGCAGGGAAGGGTACCTGGTTTGGGAAGTGTAAGAGAGCAGCTCCATAGGACTGGTCAGCCCTGGGCTTTGGAAGGTGAGCAATTTCAGCAGCCTTCCCTCTCCTCTGGCAGCCCCTCTCCAGGCTCACACCAGCTGTAGGTCCAGGCTTTCCCTGTCTCCAAACCCAGGGCCCTGCCACCCATTGAACTCTACCGGGGCATCCTGCTCTCCCTTTGTTCCAAGGGCCAAAGGAAGAAGCCTTGTGCCAGACCAGGCTTTCCCTCATCAGCCCCCTTCCAGCCATGCTTCATCCACAGCAGTTCCAGTGCCCTGCAGGAGAAGACATTTGGGATGGTGGCTGCCAGGGATATCCCCAGAGCTTGTGGGAAAGTGCCACATGTATAGGTTGGGAAATCTATAGGTTGCCTAATTTTCCAAGATGTTACATATCTGCTGAGGATCCCCTTCCTCTTCTCAGGCTAGGTTCTGAACAGAAAACTTCCTTTTTATATATCTTTTCTTTAAAAATTTCCACCAATGTCTGCCTAGCTAGGACAAGGCTGAGAGTTATTCATTCATTTGTGAAGGGGGTTGAGATCAAATGATCCCCAAAGATGCCTTCCAAAGTCAGCCATTCTGTGGTTCAGTGAAAATGCTTATTAGCTAATTTAATCTGCCTGACATGAGAGATATTAGACTAACGTATATTTTTTCTTCTAGATTTTAGAAAAATTATTCTGCATATATTTTCTCTTTCCTTTTGTGCCTTTCACCCATGCAATGCAACTGTTGTCTGCAGCTTTCCTGTTGCAGGAAGTGAGATCCTTGTATTAGCACAAAGAAAAACAAACCACCTCCCACCAGCTACAGTAGAAGTGTAAATTACCATGTGGATAGTTGGGAACTCAACATTTATGCCAATTAAAATATTAATGAAGAGTTCTAGCTGATTTTTCATATTTAAAAGGAAGAAATTCTGGTTTCAGAAGTAATACATGGTTACTGTATAATATGTAATTTTGAAATAACTTTGTTACTTGTTTGGTGCTCTAAACCACATACCTTTGAATATTGGTTTAGGTTTTACCCCTTGATCTTTCTGAGAGGCAGAACAAAAGATAAAAGCATAGGAAAGAGAAAGTGTGAGGCAATCCAGCTTCCCTGAAGTGATGGAATGAGTGGGTGGTAGCTATTTGCCAAGGAAGTTCATCTGGTAAATTCCCAACTGACTCCATGTCAAAGGGAATAACTGAATTTCAGCTCCTGTTAGCCAGGCAGATCAGCATTTCAGAGATAACTGGACTGCAGTAATATTTCATAACACCTATACTTTCCTACATGGGAGAATTATTCCAAAGAGCTCACCTGCCTGCAAATGCACTAGCTGGGCTGGAAGGGAAACAGGAAGGAAATAATGACAAAGGATTTTATAAGCTGGTTTTGTTTCTAAAGCTTTTTGTTTATAAAATGCAAACAAGACAAGGAAAAATAATTTCACCGTTTCTGCACATTTACTCATTTCCAGTCTGAGCTGATAACAGCAGGTATGCAAACTTTCCTTCTTCTGCTGGTGATTTTCTCTCTGATCAATAGCAAGTGTTGAGGTGTTATTGATGTGCCCTGAATGGTGCCTCCCAACACTGCCAGTACTCTGCAGAACGAGGCAGATTAACTGCAACATTAACTGTCACTGCCAGAGTTTTTCTGGTTTCAGAAAGACTTTTTTTCTTCTTATATTCGTATTGTTAATTCTCAACACAGACTACTGTATCCTACACAGGCTTGTCTCCTCCTGCTTTTGAGTATTATGGAGAAAAGGAGGCAACTGTCAGGTGTGTGTAGGGTTGGTTCAGACCTCTGGCTGTAAGGACAGCCACAGAATGCTTTGGTGCTAGATGGTGACCTTGAAATAATTCTTCATGAGGTTAGGTGAAAGTTCAAAGCAGATTACTTAGACTTACAAAATCCAAACCAGAAACCCAATTGCAATGACATGGATTACGTAGATGTAGATGACAGAAATAAAAGCAAGCTGCACGTAATCTGTTTGCACTAAGGATAAACTTTAAAGACTGCTCTTTACTCCCTGCTATGCAGCTGACAGGCTACAGATGTTTACCTAGCCCATTTGCTAAGGAAATACATCCTCTTGCATACCTACATCTTGAGCTGAAGCCTCGGAGTTCGCTCTCTCTTGGCACCACGTGCTGGCTTGGATTTTGGGTTCCTGCCTTGGTGTCCCAGCCTCTTCCACAGGCTGCACACTGAATCTCATGTCAACATGGAAAATCACAGTTATGCTCAGTATAAACACTGACAACCAGTGCAGGCAGTGTATTTCTATTTCTTCACTGAAACTGAAGGCATGGATTTTACAGTGACACTGGATCTGGGGTGATGAAATCCTACTCCTCCCTGTAAGTGAAATCATGATAATGATGTACTAAAAAACCCAGCTTTGGTCTCTTAGGAATGTCTTTAGTTAGATGATACCAATGTTTGCAAATGAACCAATGTGTGTGCAAAAAACCCTGCACATGGAAATAAAGCGAAGACTCTTCTGCTAAGAAATATGGAATTTTGGCCACAAAATTCACAGGAACTATTTGAGAAGTAACTTTAAAATTTATCCATGATTACTGAAGCCTGCCTTTAGCATATAGCAAGAAGTAAAATCAAATCCGTGTGAATGAAAAAAAAAGGAAAGAAAAAAGTAAAACAGCAATTTAGAAAATCAGTATATACAAAGCAGTAACTAAGACTGCAATAGTTACAGTGGCAGAATAATCAGCAAATTGAAAGGCAATCTGTGAATTATATTTATGACATAAACAACTTCAGTTATATGACCTTGAAAAAGCAAGGCTGGATCTGCAGTTCCCTACTTAGAGACCAACTTATCAACCTCACTGGAGATCATCTCACACCAACCCAGGGTTTGTCCCTGGAAGTGATGCAAAAAAAAAGGGTTAATATAGCAAAATGTAGCTTTCAGCATGAAAAAGGTGATTGATTCTTGTCCTTTGGTGTAAGGTACAGAAATACTCTAATAAGGAAGGGGAAAAAAGGGAAGAAATAGGTGGCTTGATTTGGAGAAAAAGCTGTACTTTAGGGCTTTTTCCATAAATGTATTATGTTCTTACAATGAAATTGAAAAATGTATTTTACATTAAAATCAAATGGACTAATTATTTAAAAATACTGAAGGAACAGAGGATGCCATTTTGCCTGTCTGCTCCTTTTGTGTGCTAATCATGTAAAAAAAATGACTGCTTCTTGCAAAATTTTGAAGCCTTGAGCTCAAACAGAGCAACTGGGGAAGAAGCTATTTAGTAAATGAAAACCATACTAAAGATGGAGATTTTACATAATTGGTTTCAGGAACTTTTACTTATTTAAAAACTAGACTTTTAGGTTAACAGTTAGGCATAAGTAAGTTTCCATCTTTTTCCTAGTAGAAACCCAACCTTTAATAAAACTTATCTGAAGTTTTATCTCATCTGTGGGCTGCTGGTACAAGTTCCCTCACTGTAGGCCATATGTATGCAAGCAATTCCTACTTGCAAATGTATTTTCATTGACTTCAAGTTCCAAAGTGGGTCTAGCTTATGCTGAAGGGATCCCTTTAAGGAATGTGTTCCCGAGTGTTGGTTCATCACCCTGAAAATACCCACATTGATTTATTAAATCCAACAACATGAGGACAGTTTGGGTGGTATTACTGAAATATTTGTTTATTTTTAATGTTTCTCATGTACATCTACATTTTTTAGGAGTCCACATTTTCTAAACATGGGACAAATTAACTCAAACATAACAAACAGATCCAAAAAAAAAAAAAAAAATGGCATAAGAAGCCTGCAGGTCTACACCAAAATCTTTTCCCCAGCTGTTTCCTCTGGGATACAAAGAAAAAATCCAAATACACAAACAAAACCCTCAAATAAACCAAACAAAAACCCATCAACAAACCAGACCCACCAATAAGCCTCCCTGGCTGCTGCATGCGGTGCTTGAAAGAGGTGCTGCCACACATATATACACAAGCACTCAATAAAATCCCTCTACTGGGAGAGCACAGAGCAGCTGGAAACCCTTTCTGTGTGCCCAGATTAGCCACAAAACTGTGTAGCAGAGAGCTAAGCTGCCAACAGGATTCTAGTCCCAAGGACTATTTTACTCCCACATAACTTTCTTTCATTAACAGAGATCATTCATTTCAGTGTTCTAAATAGAGAAATATATATTCTTTTCAAATGGCAAGACCCAGCATTTAATTGCACAGCGACATTCTGGTCCACACACCTTCGGTGTCATGGTATTTTTGTGATTGATTTCAAAGGGGGTCAATGTCACCCGAAAAGAGAATAACCTTCTCTTCTCCCTCCTTGCTCTCTACTCCATCCCCTCCTCTCTCCACTCACAATCCCCCTGGACACCTTAACCACAGTTCCATACAGTTTGGCTGCAGTTAAAGGTCAATGAGCAATGATGAATGAGGGAGCTGCAGTAGCTCTAATTCCTGTCACAGTCACTCGGGTAAAATGGTCATCTGGTGAAGCTGCTGAAATGGAGGCATGTGTTTAAGTGGCCAATTCACTTAGTCCTTTAACCATTAATAAAACTTTTGGGCTAATAGATCAAATGGTCATAGCATTAAATGACAACATGATCTGAATCCCAGACAGATACATGAGCAGACATTTGGAAGAGACAATTACATGAAATACTGAAAAATTAATATTATATGATTAGGCTAATTATTGAATTTAGCTCTATCTAGAATCTGTCTTTTCTTTAGCTACATCCTTCATTGCTTTTGTTTATAGCATGGATTATACAGCTGGATGTTGGGGGACTGATGAGGGGAGCACCTAGAGTATATTGTCCCCAAACTGTTATTTCACAGATGCTGGATCTAAATTAAATCTTTGCTTTTTTTCCTGGATTGTTGTCACAGAACTTTTTAGGATTACTCAAAAAGGAGGTTACCATCACTCTCCTTTTTTGAGATCATTTAAAGGGCATTTTTCAGCCCCCAAAAAGACAGATACTGGAGGACAAGAAGGGAATGAGAAGAATTCTCAGTTTTCGCTCCTGTAGTCTCGCAGCAGGACTTCGAAAAATATATCTTATATGTATGCTTTTCTCTGCCTTACCTTTTTCCTTCACTTCTCTGTCTGAGTAACCATTAGTAACCACTAAATCTCCAGGATACTGACCCCAAGTGTGTAATAAAGGCAAAATCTTGACTAAATATGACTCACTTGGTGGGATGGCAGCCAAGAAAAGAATTTAGCAGTAGTCCCACTTATCACACCTTGTGTATTGGAGGCCCATTTTTCCATCAATACACAGAGACAATATTTATCTCATAGAGATAAATAATTCTGATTCTGAAGATAAGATTTTCAGGTTTTCAAATTCAGAAATAAAAGCAGATGAGGATAAGGCGATTCTCATTAGGGAAATATGAAAATGTAAGATAACATGGTTTGGCTTTTTTTGTTTAACATGTATTAGAACCACATTGTTTTAGTAGACTAAAGGCCTAGCAGGGGTTTTGCTTTCAGCTTGCATATTTTTCCTTTTCTTATCATTTTTCATATATGTATTTGCACGTATTTTCTACTTTTACCAAAGGACAACACATGTTCCATATACAACTGAGAAGATACTCAGTCTAAATGTGCACCAGGGTAATGTTATGAATTCGCTAGTGCTGTTTGAACTAAATGATTGCTTTTGTCTAAAGGTATTTCCATATGTAAATTTCTGTAGCATCAATCTGCATTATTCCAGTTAATAAGCTAAAAAAGAAATGTTACTCAACCATAAACAATGGAAATGTTCTATGATTCCAGAATTTTGTGGCATTCAGTACTCAAAAGCAATAAATTACTTATTCATCTTTGAATGAATAGAGTTTGTTTTTTAGAGTTTTGTTTTCTTTTTTTTTTTAAATATTGTCCTTTATTCTTTACTGTATTCTTTGCTCTTAGCAAGATGTACCTCTACATACATAACTTATATAAACAAACTTATGTAGAACCATAGTGGTATATGTTAGTGGAACCTGATGAAGGAAAAAAAAAAGTCAAACCTTGGGTTTGTGAGTACCAAGAAGTTCATTATATAGGAGAAGGAAGAATTAGACAAGTGTCAATTGAAATACTGGCTGATAAAAAGAATGGCAGAATATTAGTAAGCACTTGGTTTGCAATGAAACAACCACTGTTAATTTTACATCAGAAATAGCATCTGGTTTATATTTATTTTTCATTCTGAATTAATTATATCAAGTTGAAAGATTATACATGAATTCCATAGATAGATAGATACACATATTTGTATTTTATTCTGTATATAAAGGAGTTATCATTCCACTCCAACAGATGGCAAAAGTGAGTAACCAAGACTAAGATCTGACACCATTCACATCAAGAATGACTGAAAAGCAGGGTCCTAAACACTCTTACTCAGCTCTTGCCCAATGTTGTGAATGCCTGTACTGGAGTTTTCACTTAGATGTGCCCGAGGTACCTCAGGCAGCTCCTCTGAGCATCCTGCTCTTTCCAATGTACCCCTCTCTGATCCAAGCCCTGAGGTTTCACTCTTTGATTCATCCTATTGTCCCCCTGTAGACAGGTCCTCAGGCTGGAAATGTTGGGCATCACCCTCTATAGCCCTCTGGGGTCCAGGGTCCTGACTCCAATCAGTGAGAAAAGCTGGATGTATAAATCAGAACACCCCTCCTCTCTGTATTCTTTGAACTTCATGCTGTGCTCCATTTAGAAGCTTCATATGTAACCAGTTTGATGGAATGCCCACAGAAACCATTAATTGTCCATTGGGCTCATTGGGCAATTAATGGCTTCTGTGAGGGTATATCAAGATGAACAAAGCGAACTGTATTTTTTCAAGAAGTTCCCAATCTAGCAAGCAAAGATTGAGTAAATGGCCCCAAAAGTGCAAGCCCAATAAGGCGGAAAGGCAACCATCATGTCTGAGGTGTTCTGAAAAGAAGGTAACTACTGATCTTAAATTACTCACCATCAATATTTACAGGTTAATATATGCTTGGCAATGTGTGGCACATCCCAAAAAGCACACAGGGAGCATTTTCATAGTCAATGAGGTATGCAACTATTCCTATGTGATTAAATACTCTATCCTAGCCTCCAGTCGTGCTACTTAATAATTATGCCCAAATCTTTGCCTTTTAGAGTCACGTATGACCTATGTTTTATGCAGAGAAAATTGGAAGTAATATACAAGAACTGATTTTATTCACACTTCTTCCACCTTTTTTGTGTCAGTAGAAAAATTAGGTGGGACTTCAGAAGGAAAACTAAAGAAATGAGGCTATTATCAAACAAGGGAAGAAAAGACTTTAAAAAACACTGGTTTTTCAAGTGTGAGCAATTTGACAGCTACCTCTGCCCTGTTTTAATGATGGGACTTCAGCTCCTTCATGGTGTAGTTGCAATCAGTTTATTGTTACCAGAGAGAGGTTGTGTCAGATAGGTGCAACACGGGTCATTTGTGTTTTACTCATCAAAACATCTTCACACTGATCTGCCAACCAAGCAGGAGCCAGTGGCTGACAGAATGCATCTCTAATAAACCTCCAGCTAACATATAGCCCAGCGACCTCAGCATACCATATGCATGTGGTAGTGATGCTAAATTTAGGCCTGGAAATTATTGGTGGTATTTCTTATTTATTTAATTCTTTATTTAGTTATTTTGTGGCTATGTGGATGTAACTGAAAGCTATACCCTGCTCATGTGGGTTCTCTCCAACTGTTTCTTAAAACCCTTTATGCCATCCAGAGCATTATATCAGCTGTGCTTTGCTGAACAGCACCTTCCAGATGACATTTTTGTAAAAGGAAATGGAATTTATCAGTTCCGTTACATTTGATATAATTTTTACAGAGCATCCACTCAGCTGCCTGCTTCATTCAAACCCACGACTGCCAGCAAAGAAGTAATGTTGGAGGAACAAGCCAAAGAACTTCAGTCATTGTAAACAACTTCAAAAAGTTTGGAGCCTGCTGGAGACCAATTCAACCCCTGGATGCAACTTGTATGTCAATCCTAATTAATAGAAGGAATGGATGTGTTCAACAGATGCAGTGCCTCTGAACAATTCCTATCAAAAATGACAACAGCTACCAGATTTTACAAATTGCCTAGTTTAACACTGTTATCAGATGAAAGCTGAAAAAAGTAGAGCTCCTAGAAGAAAGGCATTTGAGCTAGGTGAAGACCTCTGCTAATGATTTCTCTTGGAATTTCTTTCATAGTCAAAAAGAACTTTTGTCTTTCTGAAAAAAACCTTATAACTGAAAAAAGAAAGATGGTCTTCTGCTTTTCAGGTGTTGATAACGACATGACATTTCCAATATATTTTCACTGGAGCATTTAATTTTGGAAAAAACTAATATAAAAAGTAGATTTCTTCCAGTTAGCTTTACTGTGCAACTCAGCAAGAGGAACTTTAGTCACTGCTCTGCTTTCAGTTGCAAGAGAGATCTGGTTTCTAAAACCCCAGCTCTGCCTACAGCAGAACACTGACTGGAGAACTGTAGAAAAATAGAAACTAAGTCATATGAGCTCAAGCTCCTTGTGCTGGTCAGTCACCACTCTGCAGCAAGGTCCTTGGCAAAGACTGCTTCATTTCCACTCTCCCCTGTTCTCTAGACACTGCCCAGGCAGTGCAGAGCGTGGATCTCTGAACAGCCTGGTGCCACAGAGGTATTCCCTAGAGCTCCCTGTGAATGACAAGTGAGAAGGGTTCAGGATCCCAGGAGTGTCCAAGCCTGTCTGCTACCCTACCTTAACAACCACGTCCAGTTAGTCTGTGATGCTGCTGACACCTGAATTTGTTTGTGTCCTCTGGTACATGAAAACTAATGTCAAGAAGCTGCAAGTCATTGGTTGTGACAGTGCCATATTGTACCAGAAGCATCCCTCTGGTGTGGCAGTCTCCAAATGCAGCAGGATAGTGCACACACAACTGCTACAGAAAAATACTTCTCTGGCTGATGTGTAAATATCTCTCTTCGTCAGTTTATCTTCTATTTTGAGGTTTTTCTTGAAGCTCTTTTATTACAGTTTCTGTGAAGAGTGGATTGTGTGTCAGTGTTGAAACTGAAATAATAGCTGTCATATTTACTTTCAAGTTGACAGTCTTCGTATTCATTGCTGCTTTGCAGAGTTCAGCTGAGCTAGAGGCATAATTGTCATCCTTTGCCTGTGCTGGCCACACTCTGAGAATGCCCACAATCAATTAAAGACATGGAGCAACCCATTGCCATTTTTGATTTTTGGTTTTTTTTGGACACCGCCTTTTTACCTATTGGTTGTCTAACGTATGCAAGCTGCCGTGTTCTCATTTTGATCCAAGACAGAGCTCTGCACACCTTTTTACCTGGAGGGGTTGGGGTTCTGGTTACCTCTTCACATACCAAACCAATCCTGTGTCAAAGAATTGTGGAGTTCACTCTGGAGACTGTGCCAAGTGACCTCCTTCCTCACTAACATGCATTAACCAGCACTTTAAAACAGTTTTGTTCAGCTTCACTGTAGGCTTTCCAGTAGTTTTTCTTAATTTCCTTCCCAGCTCACATTAGGGCCTATTCTGCTGTAAAACAGTCCTCAAAACTGCATGAGTCTGCTCACTCTGAGCCAATCCTACACATATGTTTTCATTTTTACATGGAATTCAGGGTTCCTCACATTTCTGCACTACAACTTCACGGTCAGCCTCTGTTCTGCTTAACAGGAAATTATTGACTTCAACAAGCTTTGGAGAACCAGCTGCTGTCAGGAACAAAGCTGCCTTCAGAATTTCTTCATTCCTACTGGAACTGCCTCCTCACAAGGAAAAGTGCCTCCTGGATTTCCTTATGATGTCTTCCACGTTTCTGTAGAGTTCTGGCTCTGAGATAGATGTTGAAGATCCCAATTTTACATAGGCTGGTTTTGGTTTTGGTACAATGTGGTGTTCAGCAACCACTTGGAGAAAAGGTGTTTCACACACCTCTGGTCCCTTCAGTGTCTCTGTTCCAGCTGCCTCTGGTTTATAGCATGAGACCTTTATAGATATGATTCCTTCCATGTTTAATAGATCACTGTAGCAATTCTCTGCTCTTGCTGTGTGATTTAATGTAATACAGCTCTTGCCCCACAGCTGTCACATCAAACCTTGTTAGTTCTTGGGCTTGTTTTTGCAATAATATGCAAGAAACTTCAGATTTTACAAGGCAGTTTGCCATACCAGCTTACTTCTTTGCAAACAAGGTCCTAAGAACTTTACTGGAAAATACAATTAAAGATGTTGGAGTTGTATCTGAAATAAACCCAAGTTATTCAAATGGATATTTGCAATCTACTTTTTTGAAACACATTTTTGCAGCACATGTTAGCACACAGCTCTTCTGCTTCTCTGGGAAAAGTAGAAGAAAATACAGGGATATTTTTGACTGCAAAGATAAAAGATAAATCCCAGTGGAATTTGAATCTCATATCCTTCAGGAGCTGTAAGAGCAAATAGAAGGAAGCATCCTTAGCTGGTCCAACTGGCAAAACTACATTGAATTTTAATAGTTTTTCTCAGAAACTAGTGACCAAAGCCAGAGAAAACTATCCACTCTTTAAAAAGTCAATGCAGTAACTACCATGAGATGAAAGCAATGACTCCACAAATCTTCCTGCAGTGATAAAGACAGATTTCATGCAGCTTTATATCCCCTGCCAGCAGCTGAGTTGCAGGTTACATTGCATGAACCACCTGACGTGTTTACTGACAACTAAAACTTTAAGTTTTTAAAAACTGATGAGCAGTTTGAAGGGACACAGCCTTTTAAATCCAGCAGGCTGACATAAGTGTACACTTGGGCTATGCTTGCATGCAGGTGAACATTTCAGTTCCTCCTGAGCAGCAGATGCTCTGTAATGTAAGTTTGAAAATCACAGGAGATGTCCACTGGATGTCTGGTAATCAGTGAAGATTATGACTGCTCTAAAGCCCATTTGTGGATTCCCACGCCCGAGGATTACTAGGCAGGACTCAACTTCAAAAAAGACAACTACAGATACTCCTGAGCAGGATTTTTGGGACTTGTCAGAATAGGGAACACTGTGCATGCACATTTAGCTAGCAATTTCCTTTGTGAGTCCTTGTATCACACTGAGTTGGATGGTATAAATATGGCCTATGCTTCATAATTGCCTTAAAGGGTTTCAACTTTTATTTTTTAAACTCCTCTTTCAGTATGTCTTAATTTCCATTGTTCATAACCTAATCCATTAGAGTAACTTTATATTTTTGTTTTATACATTGAGCCCAGTGCTCCTGTACAACAAATTCTGATGTTAAGGACAACTTTCACATTACATGTGTTACCCACTGAAAAGGCAAAAAGAAAAGGGACTAAGAGGGACTAGATTGACTTGGAGGGGAAAGTGAAAAACTGCACATTGAAAATATTGCAATATTTTGCCTGAGCTGGAAGGTAGCCATTATCAATTTTCTATTCAGCAGCTGTAAAAATCTGGAGTATCATTCTATCATGTAGCCCACCTCATCCTGAGATGGCATTAGAGCTCCCAGTTCTCTCCTGAAGGTAACAAAAGAAGCGCTTTAGCCTAAATATATGACTATTCAGACTGATTGATTAGAGAAACTACTGGAAAACAGGTTATCCAAGTGGTCAGACCAGAATGTGGTCTTTGTACCTAAGAGAAGATTGCTCACACTGATGGGTGGCAAAAGAGGAAGGTGGGGATATGTTTGGTTGGTTCTTTGCCAGAAGACTCCCCAGGCTAGTGGTAGCAACAGGCACAATCTCAATAACCTGTAAAGTCTGAATATCCTCCTCTTAGCAAGATGTAAATTGTCAAGTTTCCTCCATGAGTTTAGGTTTGGATTTCATGGGGTATAGGAGGTACTGAAGCCCCCCCATAAACTATGTAGATTTGGTGCTGTGGTGGGAAAGACCTCCTAATTTCTAGGGGTTAACACCTTGCAAAATTGAGAATATTTCTTGCTAAGATGCTTCTTAAAATGGTCACAAGCTTAGTTAGCTGCAGCATTTTTATTTTAGCTAACAATATAAAAGAGCTGAATGTTCTCCCCTCCCTCAAATTAAGGTCTGGCCCTTTTCTCAGGCAAGTCAATAGCAAAAATCCTAATGCAGTTCAGTGAGAAAAGATGGGAACCTCCCCTTGGCAAGTAACAATCAAATCCTTTTCACTTCTGATTTGCATTCTCACCATTCTTAAAGATCTTGGCTTCCAATGAGAAAAGGCATTATTCCCTGACAACTTGATATAGAGAAATATTCCCATTTTCAAAGCTCTATTGACTCACTAGTGTTAATAAACACACACACACAAATTGAATTTGAGTGGAATATGCAGCATAAATTCAGAGGACTCCTGCTTAGCAGCGAGACTTAGCAGTTTGGTAATATTTTACTTCACAACACTGTTACTTTTAAGGTATAGCAAGGAGAGACAGCACCAAGATTGGATGGAGCCACAGAAATTGTGGTAGGATATTGTTTCAAAGTCTTCTTTCCTACAGGTTTTCCATGTAATTTATTTTGGATGGAAGTTAGTGAATTTGGTATGCAGTTTATAAGAAGTTATGAAATAATGAGGAAAGCCAACATCTTCTCACTATTAAATCACATGGAAATCTTTGGTAATGATTAAAGCTGTTGTTCATGTTTTGATATCATCTAGACTTAAACATGTTGGGAGAAATTCTGAATATAAATCAAGTTGGAATTCTGTGCCAAATACCTTCATTTTTCATTAAATGGACATTAAAAAAAAACAAAAAAAACAAAAAAAACATTCTTTTTGAGCAAAGAGTCTGTCTGTCTGTTTAAAAATGTCGCATGGAGTAAAAGAAATACATGCATTTATCCCCCTGCAAGAGGCTTATAAAGAATGATGGTTTTATAACCAAAGACACATCGTCCTAAACAAAAATGGGTCAGCCACGCAGTTGCAAATTGGAGAGCTCCAGCAGAGATCTCAGAATTTCCCCTGATAATGTTAGAGCCAGCTCAAAGGAGTGTCTACCAAAGAGTTATGAGATGAACATGTTGAGGGATGGAAAATATAGAGTAATTACAAGTAATTTCCATGTACTGAGGCCCAGGGTCATTTGTGTGTCAGTCCTCAATACCACAGCAAATGGGTTTAGGCTATCATAATGCTGATGCATTTAGAGCACTTGGCTTTCTGTTCATAAGGTGATTGGGTGAAATACTACACATTTATAAAAAATCATCTTAAATGGGTTCACCTCAAGTACCTATTTTTGAAGGGTTACTGTAAATCATTAGGCTTGTATAGATAACCATTTGCAAGTGATGCAAATGGAAAATAAAGACAGGCATTTATAGAGAAGACTTGCATCAAAAGGGCTGAGAATAAACATTGCATCAGACATCTTAAATGTCTTCTGGAAAGATCATGCAGAACAATAGATTAATGACTTAAAATGAGCTTAATTAATTATTAGCCAGTAGGCTTCATGAAGGCTCATAACTTTCAACAGAATATAAATCATAAGTATACTAGATGTAGGGTCTGCATTATGCTGAGAAATAAAACCAAGCTTCATTTAGGAGCAGACAAAATTGAAAAGAATTTGTTCTGTAACACCACTTATTTTGTCAGGGACAACAACTGAGTTGAAGCTACACAAAAAAA
>WEIU01008312.1:227906-270091 GCA_013389925.1 Aegithalos caudatus
AAAAAAAAAAAAAAAAAATGAAGCCCAGTGACAATGTGGCAGTGATCTGTGGCTGAAATACTTGCAGGATCCCCTTCAAAGTCTGTGGCTTCTGCTTCCTTGTTCACCTACAAAAACACAGACATGGAGACTTAAGCACAAAGAGAAGAAACTAAATCTCTGTCTGATTTATTGCAAAAAACTTCAAAGAACTTCTAGCTGAGGCTGAGGTGACTGTTTGGTCACTCAGCCTGTAGTGAAACTGTCAGTGTGTCATCAGCCCCAGAAGTGTTGGGTTTTATCACAAGCTGAAGTTGTGAAGATGTAATTTGCATGGCTGGTTTAGATACAGACCCTCAGGAAGCTTTCTCAGGCTCCACAGGTCAGCTCTCCCTCAGCCATGCAGGGGTTAGTCTGGCATTGATACCTAAAATAATCTGGGAAAAAGTGTTGAACAGATTAAAATTTACTCCACCTAAGTCCTGTGAATCCAACTCAAGACTCTCTTGAGAAACAGCCATGCACAATGAAGGCCAATTCAGGGAAAGAGCACTTATTCCCTCCTTTACACAGTTTGAACCACACATTTTAAAAAAATTGCTCTGCATGAACCACTTACATCCATCTTTCAGCATCAATCTGCCATTCCTGAGCAAGGCCACAGACCTAGATCCTCAGCCCCATTCCCGGGTAAGGATTGCATCAAACTCCTCTAGCTGGTGCTAGCATGAGATATGTTCCCTTGTACTTCTCAGAGGCTTTGTCTGTGCTTCAAAGGTTCTCCAGCATACATATGGGTATGTGTACATGTTATTTTCCACTCAGATGTGAACTCCAGCTGCCTGTGCCTCTCTTTGTACAGATGTGAAACAGCTCCAAAACAGGAGTCATGTTGCTGTGGTTAGTGCAGAGACCAGGCTTTTTGTGTCTCTGAACCATATTTATTCCCAAGCTAACTGCAGCTATTCTCTTTCTTCTTCAGAGAAGGCTCACATCATGCCAGTTGCAGGACAAACAGTGAAAAAAAATAAATAAAATCATGATTTCCTACAAAGAGCAAGGTCACTTTTTTTTTTTTTTTTTCTTTTCCAGTTATTTCTCTCCAGCATGAAGGAAACTGTCTAACTGTCTTTATTCAGTGAGAAATCTCACCACAGCCAACTGATAAGCAAAGAAAACCTTGCTGCAGATGTAGGTTATCCTGGTGGGTGTTTAAGCTTGCCTCCTGGCAGCATTCCAGCTAACAAGGTTGGCTTCGGGGTAGGTACCCTCGGGGATGGCTGTAGGCGAGCAAGATCAGCACTGTTCCAACAGGCTCCCTGCTTTGTAGGACCCAGGGCTACGTGTCCTCTCCTGTGAGCCCACGCTTCAGACAGCTCTCAGTTTAGAAAATGCTGCAAATCCACCCTGAAATCCCCCTTGTTGATGATGGTAGGTGCTCTCCTATGAGGCAAGCCCACTGGCAGGCACCCACTTGGTCTGCTCAAGCAGACTCTAAAAGGCAAAGCAAATTTGTGTTGTTCTGCATGTCCCATCTTAAAAAGAACCAAGTGAATAAATAATAAATAGCAGCAGGGGTTAGAGTGAAGCTGCTCTGACTTTCCAGGTCTTGTCAGCTGGCTCTTCCTACACTGCCAGCTGACCCACTTGGTTGTAGTGCAGGTACTGTGGACATGTTTTATGAATGATGTTTTGTTTGCTTCTCTGTCATCAACCCTTGTCAGACTACAGCAAACTGGACACAAGGTCTTCTGACTACATCCCCAGGAAATAATGGTCAGGGCGGTTCAAACAGGAGTTTTCCACAGTTACCTCTTCTGTCCTTGCCTTTAGGTAGCTGTTTGTCCATCCACCTGCTTGCCCACCCACCTATGTCCCTCCTTCCTGTGCATGCTTTCCAGTGACAAACATTTGTGAGGGATCTGCACTAATACTTAGCATCAAACGCCATTTTTCTATTGAAAGTACGCCACAAAAAAAAAAAAAAAAAAGAATAACAAAGGGAAATGTGTCTAGGCTTGCATGCAAAATAGAGCTATTGTTGGGGGCAATTGTGTTTGCTTGCATACAAAACAGAGCTATTACAGGGTGGGGGTCGGGTTTTCCTTTTATGTAGCAAAATAAAATGCTTTTCCATCAGATTCAAAAGGCTTTGCAGGAGTTATTTTCCACTGAACTTTGACCTGTATAATCCCTCTTGTCCAGTGTTTACTGTTTGCCAAAAGGAGAGTGGCGTGCAAACACAGAAGCCTCTCCCACCTGAGAAGCAGAAAAGGACAGCACAACCACTTCACCCCTGCCTCCCTAAAGACTGAGATCTACCACAGACCTACTTGCCAGGAATGACCTTCATGCTCCACAAAAACTCCTTGTAAATTTTGGATTCCTGTGAAAGGAATGGGAAGAAGAAGACAAATTTTAAATTCTGCTGTGTGGCAAAACTTTTCTAGTCAGCTCAAACACAGGCTAATAGAATTGCATCTCTCAGGAATTAGGTCTCCCATTTGCTAATTTTGCTTGGTGGTAGTTGTGTATCTAGACAGGATTGAGAATGGAAGCATTGTAACCATTATTTCATATTTTCTCTCACTCCCTGAATGTTTTAAGTTTTTCCAGTGATTGCTACTGTCTGCAACATATAGGAGTTGTAGAGAGAGCTAGGAGAGAGATCTTCCATGACTAAACCTCCCTTTTAGGTTTATCTGGGCACAATCCTGCAAAACTATTATTTTCTGTCTCTAACTGACTTGACAGGAACATGTATGTTTCCAGAAGTGGTGAAATTTCTTGTCTATGGCTACTATAAAATCCTGGTCACAGAAACCTCAGGGGGGTTTGTCCTAAACATAAAAATGAATAGCCCAAGCTTCAGTTATAATTAACTCCAAACTTCAGTTATTATTAACTCCAGCTGCTGGTTAAAGAACATAAATATATGTATTTTTATATTAATTTCATTTTGCTGCTTGATATATATCAAAATGTAATTTCTGTAAATGTCTTTGTGTTACTTTACTTCCATAGTAGGGCAAATAACAGATGTGCTTATAAGACTAACTTAAAATCTAAATATAAAGGAGTAGATGTTCTGTCAAGCTTGCCATCTGCAAAGTTATAGCAAAATATTTTTAGTGTAATAATGAGGGCAGACAGGAGATTCTGGTCTAATCCATTTAGTCTCCAGCCAAATTCAGAGAATCCAAAATGGTCATAAGCATCTTTGTGATTCCCTGATCTTTGCTCATTACACAGCAGGCTGGACCCAAATTTCAACTTGAAAGACATCAGAGACTGTTCCTGTATGACTTTGACTGCCAGGAGACCATGCTGGCACCACAGGAGAGCACACAGTACAACAGCAAGTCAGCTACTCCCTCTTTTCTATAGGTACACTAAAGGAGTCCTGAGAGAAATGGTTTAAGGCAGCTTCAAGCTTATTTTGAGTCTTAAAGACCTACTGATTTAGTTGTCCTGACTGTAATTCCTGCTCTGAATATTCATGCTGGCTGTTGTCCTTTTTTTTTTTTTCTATGCATGGCTTTTTCCAAGACACCAGCAGTGCTGAGCAGTATTTCCAGACAGCCTTTTATCTTATATTCTCAGCAACCTGGAAGCATCTTGACGAGGAATAGTCTTATCTCAATCTGTCAGACGATCACTGATCCTGTGTCAGCGTGGTGCCAATATGCAGCAGTCCCTCTATGTCCTGCAAATGCCACCAGCTGCCATAAGTCATCTTTATTCTCTGTGTAGTGAATAGGGTATAGCTGGAACATACCACTGCTCACTGAGAGAAGATGATGATGTCCAAAATCAGCTCTTAACTTGACCCCTGCTCTCCAAATGCAGGTGATTGCCTTGTGGGCTGCAGCCAAAGTGTCCATTTGCTGGGGAGCAGCCGGAGGTCCCTTCTTTTCCTGTCAAGTGTGAGTGGGTGGGTCTGAAAAAAAACCTAGAAGGAGTTATCAGCTCTCAGTAAATAAAACTTTGGGCCCTTTTTTCCTGTTGAGCTTTGCCAGTAGCCCTGGAAAGAGTGCAAGAAGAGGAGGCTGAGAAGCACAGGCTGGTTGCAGCCCCACAGCATTGAGGCTGGAGGTGTGAGATGGGAGAATCATAGAATCATTTGGGTTGGAGATGACTCCTCAAATCATCAAGTCAAACTGTTATCCCAGCACTGCCAAGTCCCCAACAGAACCATGTTCCCAGGTGCCACATCTACATATCTTTTAAACATCTCCTGGCCTTGTGACTCCAGCACTTTCCTAAGCAGTCTGTTCCAGGGCTTGACAACCCTTTCAATGAAGACTTCTTTCCTGATATCCAAGCTATACCTCTCCCACTGCAACTTGAGGTCATTTCCTCTTGTCCAATCATTTGGTACCTGGGACAAGAGACCAACCCTGACATGGCTACACCCTCCTTTCATGCAGTTGTAGGGAGTGATAAGGTCTCCCCTCAGGCTTCTTTTCTCCAAACTGAACACCACCAGCTCCCTCAGCCACCCCTCATCAGACTTGTGCTCCAGACCCTTCAACAGCTCCCTTGCCCTTTTCTGGACACGCTCCAGCACCTTGATGTCTTTCTTGCAGACAAGAAATTCCCTGTGAGAGGAGCAGGGCCGGGCTGAACAAGTACATGGCCAGGGCTACTCCTTCCCCTCGCTTAGCCTGGGCTTTCACTCAGACATCTCCTTTAATCCACTAATCATCCATGCACAAAAAGCTCTTATCCAAGGTTAATTTGGTCCTTTCAGACTAAGTTAGTTGGTTTGAGCACAGCTACAGGCAAGATTTCCCCTCAGACTGTGAACATTCGCTCTGCTGAGAGGATTTAGGCTAAGTCATGCAAGTGCTGACAGACCTCCAATATTTTTGCACAGTCTCCTTAAGTGCCCCAAAAGTGATTTAACTTTTCCCACTGTGGGAGGACTCATGGCTTGGTTTGGTGCAGATTGGGGACTGAGAAGCTCACAGATAACCTCAGCCCCGGCAGTGGCTGAATGTACCAACACTGCAAGGGTCACCCCAGTTTGATTAACACACTCATGCAGTCTGCTGTAATACTCTTCTCCAGCTCCTGAAAGAAAACATAGCTGGGTTTGAAAAACTTCAGACCTTGGGGATTGTCACCCTGTGCCAAACCTGCTTTGGGAAAAAAACACAGGTCCACTGCAAGTGTCCCAGTGACTGTACAATCAAGATGGGACATGCACCACCCTGTTGCCAAGGATCCAAAAGTGTGGTATATACACTGTGGTGTTTTGGGATACATTTTCTGGTAGAGGGGGAGTCTTTGAGTGCCAAATGGGCAGCTGATCTGCTGGATCTTGTTAATTTTGATGCACATCCAGCCCTTGTTCAGGAATGCCTTGATTCATTACTAGCTATTGAAACAGTGCTCAGCCTAAGCTCTGAGGTTGTCCTTCAGAACATGGATTTGCATTTACAGGTGTTGCATTTTAGCAATTCCTTGGTCTGTACCTGTTTCTGGTCCCCTTTTCCTCCCAGGCTCAGTGAGCAGAGGGCACAGAGCATTTAGCTGTTCACACCAAGGGGCCTAGTGACCCTAATCCACATGGATTTCCTAAATATTTCTTGTAATTTTTGGCATCTGTGTTCAAGTTTAGATTACTTGTATGTTAAATTCCTTGCATAACTTAAAGCAAACACAGAACTGATGTTCCCAGGATCCCCTCTGGAAAGTTTAGGGAAACGAGGAATGCTGCAAAAAGTGGGAGTAATTTCAGGCTCCTTAGGAGTTAAAGACTCTATCACCACAAGGAAATTCTTTAAGCCAGGGCCAAATTTTTTCCTGCATGCCTGCTACCATATAATAATGTAAATAATGTATAGAAAAAGGAAAACCAAAATCCCGTCTGGAAAACATCACAAGAGTTTGAATGTGCAGAACAGTGTGAGACAGGCCTGAGAAGTACGTGGAAGGGAGGGACTCACAGACTGCATTAGCTTACAGCAGCATTTGCAGCTTTTTTTTTTNTGCCATTACAGAAGAAGCATTGATCCCAAGTCTTCAGAGATTTCACCCCAGATTGCTGACCCCAGATCCCATCTTCCACTTCCCTCCTGTGCAAAAAGTGGCCAAAATCTTTTTGAGCTCTTGAGGCCACCTGATTCATTTTTACCAGGACAGCCAGGAGGTCACCCTGGGCCACCCCCAGATTAGGGTGTGAGGTAATGTCTACCAGTGGGTAGAGTCATGGCCATAGCACTGTAAGGAAATAACTGGACTGAGAGCCAGCTACCAAAATGACCCAAATACCAAGACAAGCTGACTATCAGATTAAAGCATTTTGGCAGCTTCAGATCTGCTGAAATGCCACAGAAAACAGACTGGTGGCAAACAGTGAGGACCCAATACTCCAGGGACTGCCACCCTGCCACCATGAACCCTCATGGGTTCAATGGATGCAGAAGGCCACCCCTCAAATCAGCTGTATTTTCTACTCAGTAGTCTTTTAGAGGCTGCAGAAAGCAAACTGCAGGTCAAGCTACAGAGAGGCCTTTCCCTTAATTTTTTAGGTCAGTGATGACTATGTGGTCAGAACCTGTACATTTAAATTTGCCTTTTAAATACTCTTTTGCTCATCCAGCCAGAAGTTTCTCATTCTGACATCATAAGGCACTGCTGCAG
This sequence comes from Aegithalos caudatus, assembly GCA_013389925.1. Taxonomy (NCBI): domain Eukaryota; kingdom Metazoa; phylum Chordata; class Aves; order Passeriformes; family Aegithalidae; genus Aegithalos; species Aegithalos caudatus. The sequence continues at coordinate 234,537 of WEIU01008312.1, forward strand.
GGCACATTTTCCTGTCACAGTGAGAAGATTAGAGATGAAAGAGGGCTGTAAAGAGTAAGAATTCGATGCAAAGAGGATGAATTTGCTCTGTAACTTGAGTGATTAGGAGAGATATCTAGAAGACACAGAGGTTAGGATTCTTTTGTGGACCAGGAGCAAACGAGATAAAAAAATGTGGAACAGAGACAGTGACAAATCAAGACACACATGTTCACTAAATGCAAACAGGCATCCTCCCACCTTTTCAACTTCTCATTCATCTGACACTGTGGAGAGCCTTGAGTGTCACAGCTTTAAGCTGTTTACTCTGCCCACCCCTTCTGCACAATTGCCTGAAGCACAGCTAAAGAATAATGAGACTGAGCCCTAACCTTTCAGACATGGATAAAACCTCATATTCCATAGCCTTGCCTTTATGCCCTTTGACTGTGCATGAGGGAATGCCTCTCCCTGTTTACCCTTCTGTTGTCATGTGAGTAGCCCTGCCGGGCTAATCACATATTTATTCAAGTAAACCCTCCTTGGTAGAAAACACATTGCACTTTATTGTTATTCTGAAGACACTTGCATAAACATTGTGTCATTTCTATAATTACACACCTAAGTAATTAGGCTGTCTGATTGAGCAGATTGTTTACTGTTATTCTTTTTTAAATCTTTTTATTTCTGTAGTTTTCTTTTTAGCAACATGATAATGTGTACTTTCACTCTAATACTGTACAGGATGCATGCTAGGAGGAGCAGATTGTTGACTGTTGTTTTAATAAATATTTTTATTGAGCTAATTTGTGTTAAAGTGATCTCTTCTACTAGCAGGGAGAAAAAAGGTTTCTAGGATGACTAGCCAACATCAACAGACTAATGGCCATCATTTGTAGGAGTACCTTCAAACAATTACAACTGGAAACACATGTTGTTTCAAAAAAAAGCACGATTTCATTTTATGAAATGTAAAAATTGCATCATGTTTAAGGTATTCTGCCTACAGTACATGTTACTGAAGTGAAAGGGCACATCTGTGTTTTACTTATTCAGATGACTATTTTATTCACTGGATGACGGCAATTTATTCATTGATTTCTGGATCCCAGATTGCCAAGAAGATATCAGATATCTGGTTGATGTTAAAGAACAGTTGGACTATTTATTTGAATCTGGTTTCTTGTAGCTGTTTAAAAATCATAACTGAATATCAGGCAAATGAAAAAGAACATGGAAATACAAATAAGCCATCATATATCACTGTGATACCTTGGAGAGAACAATATGCACTGATTTACTCACATGACATTTCCCACACACTCGGTTTAAACTCACTTGGCCTGTGTAGATACAGAAGTTAAGCTCTGGATCACAATGCGAAAATGTTTCAAGGGATGGTCATAATTCACATTTCTGCCTTGTGGCACCAAGGGCAGGTTGCCAGCACCTAACAATAAAATAATAGACATGGTGGAGAATTTTTAAAAAATCTTTAATTTCTACCTTTTTCTGGCAGTCCAGGAGAGGGGAGGTCTTGTGATTTCCTTCCCAAGCTAAGAGCAGGAAGATGAGTGGACGCATTCTTCCCAAAAAACATGGTGCAAAACACATGTGATAGTTGCCAGAGCACCAGTATTTCATCCCAGTTTCACTTACAACTGTGTGGGCTGGGAAGGTGGGGAAGAATCAAGGCTGGTACTTCAACCATCATGTTCCAGTTTTCTCCTCATGGTGTGCTTGGCCTCCATGACTGATTGTCACCTCCCTGTCCACGGACCATATCCAAACACCCCACCTCACAACCAGACAAGCAGAGTTCCAATTGCAATTTTCACCTCTGAGGGATAACAAATGCAAAGAAAACAGAACTGCCCAGAAACATGAGAAGATCCTCTGTTTCTGTGCAAAGTATTCCTTCCATTGTGGTAGAAAACATCAACATTTGCTCAAGTTATTTTATTCCTCTCCATCTTGGGAAAAGACCATGCAAAATTACAGCTTTTCCGTACCAAAATAATTCTTGATGGAAGTATCAAAGGTAGAGAATCAAAGCTTCTTCTGAGGCAACATGCAACATTTTATTTACTTTTGCCTGATCTGCTCCATAGAAAACACTGTTCATGTTTAGACATACAAAGCCAAAATGGAAAATTATTCTTTTATTTTTCCTGGCCTGTGTGGTTAGGGCAATCTCAAAGCAATAATGGATTGTTTCAATTAAGAGGAAAGAAGACTGGTATCAATCAGATAATGTGGAAAACACAGTATCTTCACCACACTCTTCCTTCTGCAAAATCAAAGCAGCCCATTCACCACCAATGAGTTTCCAAATATACTCACAGCTGAACAAACACAGAGGAAAACAAGGGGATGCGGGGAATTGCATTGGTTGGCTCCCACGTGTGCCAGCCTGTCACGGACACACTGCAGAGAGGGGCCCCAGGGACAGAGGTGGCACTGAAGGGCAGCAGCAGAGGGGAACCTGCAGCACCAGAGCAGGCAGCCTCTCCTGCACCACTGATTGAGGGCAGGAGTTGCCAGCCAAAAAAAAGTTGTTTTTTTTCTCTCTCTTTCCCCCCCCTGCCCCCGCCGTGTGTGTGCATGTGATTTAGCTCCTAGCTGATCAGACCACAGCAGCTTTGCTTTGAATTGTGGCTTTCTCCACTACCACCACTCATCAGGGGTTTTGTTGCCCTGAACAAAAGGTTCATTCACTTTAAACACATCTTTGACTGCTCCTAGGCATGTTTACTATAAGCCATTACCATTTTTGAGCCTAAAAAGAGACAGAAACATAACCCTCCCCACCTCACCGTGGAGGGATTGTAAGAAGTCATAGCTAAAACTGAGCAATGAGTGCTCTGCCACTATCAATGGTCTTTGCCCATTTCCCCAGGGATGGAGCAGTGATTATTAAAAACAGGGAGAGGAATTGTGAAGGTTACCTGTCCAAGCCCATGTGGCTCTAGCTCACGTCAACCACACCTGTGCCAAGGCAAGACTTGAAAATCTCCAAGGACTTCACAGTTTCCCTGGATGCCATGCTCCACTTCTGGACTCTCCTCCCAGCGAGGAGTTTACCTCTTACTAATTTCTTTCCAATATTAGACAAAACAAGATATCAAAGCTATTGCTGGCACAGCAGAGATTACCTCTTCCAGGCACTGCACATTTCTGGTGGTACCAAAAAACAAGGAAGCTAGAGACCCCTTAGGGATGTGCCAGCCTCTCCCTGGTGCTGGCAGGGCCAGCCCACACAGGAACAGCACAGGATGCCTTGCAGCTGCATGGTTGTGATCTTGTGAGTCTATTTGAGAGAGAGAGAGAAGAAAAAAAAATTGGCATCATAGAAGGAAGAGTGTGGTAAAAGCCCTAATTTGGCTGGGATTAAAGAAACCACTGGAAGTTCCTTAGTTTTAAATTTTGCACAGATGTCAACTATACTTGTTCCTACTGTCTTTAATTTAACGTCTGGAATATTGTGGTAATGTAATTCAGATGACACATGACTGGGAACCAGCCAGACCAACAGATTTGTGAAATTTTCTTTTTATGTTTAGATTTAATAAAAAAAAGATCTCTCATGTGTGGCTTTCCTACACAGCAGTGAAAGAAAATACTTTGGAAAGCTATGAAAAGTATCTGCTAAGTGCACTTGAACATGTCTGCAGACAGACCAGAAGGCAGGGGCACATCGTGGCACTGCTGTTTTCCCAGCTCAGCACACCATGGCTCTTCCCTTGCCCACCAAAGAGAAGAAGAAAATACCAGTGCACTCTCCATATCCTTCAGTCCCTCAACTCGTTTTTTCACCAGGAACTGAGGTGAAAACACATATGGGCACCTACCCTGAACTGCTCCAGCTATTTCTAAAGTGATCACCCTTGCAGAATGTTGTGTGTTTTGCTCCATATTATGCATTCCAAAGCAGTTTGATATGACACAAATGCCCTGAATATGGTGTTAGGTGATGGTTTTGTGAATAAAGACTCAGGGAAACTAATAAGCAGGTCAAACAATCATGATCAGATTTTTGATCAGAAGACACAGACGAGCTAAAATCAGGGTCACGCTTATCTAACTTGGTGATGCTTAGACCTGTCTGTTGAGTTTCCATAGTAAATGAGAGCTGGTGTCATATTAACCTCATAGAGATCTAAGAATTTAGCTCACTTTACCTGCCAATACAGAGAAAATAGATTCAGAGATTGCTTTTTAACAAATAAAGGTACCTGGCAAGGGCCAATTATTTCCTAGTTCACTGCAACTGAAAAAATGCTGATTTTTTTTTTTTTTAAATACATCCTTGGAGTTACCCTACTGAGTTCTTTTTAGCCTTTCATCTTCATGATGTATTACAAAAATATATTTGGAGGACATTATACTTTTGGAAAAAATAATGCTAGTTTTAAGAATCCTTCAGTAAATTATTTTAAAATGCCAGGCTGGTCTCACTGTGCATGCAAGTGACATGGATATTTTGGGATCTGTTTGCATTCTTGCATAATGCAACTGCAATAATACGAATTTCTCCTCAGAAAGCATCTTTGAGCCCTGTTCACATGCAGAAATAAGCTACAAGTCCTCTTCCTCAGATTTCTGAGTTAGCCCCTTTTTCACTTTCCTTAAATGAGAATTTATTGGCACATTTGTTGTCAAATCATCCTCTTTGATTTAAAAATACAGAGTAAATTATATGGTTCAAGATTTAGCCACCAAAAGAAAACTATGGCAATTTTTGTGCTGATCGCTTTCAAGAAAACGTAGCACACACAATGGCCTCAGCACCTTTGAGACTGAAACTGTTATTTCAGTGAATTTACCCCTTCACTGTGTAACTCTACAAGCGCCTACATTTTTTCTCTGGAAATGTTGACTTGGCTTTAATCTTAAAACATACGGATGTCATTCTCTTCTTGCTCAGAGGCACTGATGCAACTGAAGAAAGACGTTAACTTTCTGGAGGGAGGCCAAGCTGAATAGCATCAGCATAGAGTATACAGTGCTTCCATTGACATCAGATCTGGAAGCAGATCAGATGTGAATGGGAGACCCACAGTGAGTCAGGTTTGCATGTAAACCTCCAGTGAGGCTGGATGAGCTCCAGCAGCAAATGTGATGTCAATGAAAGAACTGCGCTGTATCCACTTCCAGATACTCCTGCTGCAAAATCAGATTGGTTTTAGTTCATGGATTAAAGTTCAGCCAAACTGTGGGGATAATTTTTTTTTTTTTGGATCCATCAAAATTTCATTAAAGGATTTTTATGATATTACGCCAACCAATTAAAGCTCAGAAATCCGTGGTTAGAGAGGCCACTTAAAGAGGCTTTATTTAAAAATAAGAAACAAACTAAACAAAAGAGATATTTTGGACTGCAATACCAGTTTTAACTTTCTCCACTTGACAAATATTTATTTCCAGCACAGGATTCTTGTTATTATTTTTATATCCTATTGACAATTGCAGGTGTTTTTATCCCTTGGTTTCTGATTGATGGATTTATTAGTTCCTGAAATCCAGGAAGATTTTTGTCTAGGGATTAGAACAATTTTGATTGAACAAAATGTAATTCCTTCTTGAACACTTTTCAATTATAAATAGGTAGGCTATCAAGTATTCCCCTGATTTTTAAAATACATTTTCTTTTTATTGTTTTCTGAAATGTATATTTTATGATTGCATCAGTGCTCTTCTCCTGATCTCTGAATTCCTGTACCAATTTTTTGAAAAAGAATAAAGCAGATGGAGAAGCCAGGAGGAAACAAAAGTAGCCCAGTTCCCAATAATAAAGCATCACCTTCTCTTTGGTGGCAAGCAACATGCATATCATGCTATGTTCTGCAAACTCAAAGTAAAATACATAAATGTTATCATTTATTTCTTTCTACTGGAAAGTTACTACTCTTCATTTTTATAACCTCGCAGTCTCAGAACTTCTTACTGATTTCTTTCTGTTTCTGCTGAACAGGAGGAAAGAAATACAAATCCATTCTCATTTCAGTGAGGTGCTCCTTACCCACTCAGGAATAATCCCTGCTCTGCAACCCCATTCTAACACTCCATGCTGAAATCTGTCTGGATATGAATGTCATACTGCAGAGCACTGGGAGCTTGATATTTGCTTTCTTGTGTGTGCTTTACTGTGTGTCAGTTACACAACATCAAGGCATTGCAAAAATCTATTACATTCCATAACATCAAGTCAAGCCCAGAATAAATTCTGTTGCCTTTGCAAGAACCCAGTACAATTTAAGTGTGGTTAATTTGGGTTACATTTGCAGCCAGTACGTTAAATGTGAGCAGAAGGTATAAACTCAATTGCTTGTGTCCTAGATCAGCAGTAAGTGGGTGAATTCTACATTAGAGGATTTCTGCCAATAATTATTTATGCCACTGTAACAAAAGTTTTAGGCTTACAAATAATCATAAGATCAAGCACCTCATTGTGGATGTAAGACATTCAAGGCTGCAAAGTCACAGATATGGTTCTTTTCATCAAGGCCACAAAGCCAACAAGTTACTCTGTCCCCTCTTCTCAAGTTTCAGGTGTACTGTAGGTATCCCCTTCTGTAGGTTTGTCTTGACCCCAGCTCTGGGGCTGCCCAGGGGTTTTGCTGTTTGATGTCTGTGCTGTAGCATGGTGGCAACCTCAAAAGAATAGAGTTACAGGCTTTTATGAATAATTTTGATTTTCGTATTTTTGTAGCATGCAAAAGCTTCCAATAACAGAGTTGAATTCTGCCCTCAGGAGTAGACATTCAATACCACATTCGTTCAGTCACTCCCTTGTTCATCCTATGGCTATGATAGAAATGACACCCACATTATTTAAAATGTTCTAAACCTTAGCCATTGTCCTGGTTTTAGAACTATGCCCATAACCCAGTACCTGAATCCTGCTGAGATCTCTGGGTAAACACCCACTTCAGATTCCCTTTTTGGGAAGCAGCATGGCTCTCTGCTCCTTCCAGTGTGTGAATTTACTGGGTTCTTCATTCCCATCCACCTCCTCTCTCCTCTCCAACTGTTATGCATGAACCCAAGGAATCACTCCTGACATGCCAGTTGGATTCAGCCTCTCTTCCCTTCCTTGCAAGGGAACCTGATAAACTCTTGTTACATGACTTGCTGGGAAGGTTTTATGGTGCTTGAACTTCCAGGCTCTCAGCAAATACCATACCTTTTCTGTGGTACATTTGTGAAATTCAGCTTACCGGTTTTAGAACACAGCATAGACAGAGTCTGACACCGGAGTCTTTGTATGTATGAACTCTCTAGGTAAATGCCAGCTTGACTCATCCCATAATTAAAACTTGTCAGAAGGAGATCCCAGTCTATGTATTTGAGCAGTGTTATTGTTCAAGGGACAAGCATAAGCCATTCGTCTCAATTTGATTGAGATGGCAAAGAAATGAGTGAGAAAGACGAGCAACAGATGCACTTTTGTTTTCTTTGTGCAGTGGATAAACAAAATAGAAACTGAATCCCTGAGTTGTTATTTTTGTATGCATATGAAGAAAAGATATCAGACTTGAGTGAAGGTTTTATCTAACCAGTACATTTCATGCATTAACCCACTCCTTTTATGCACTGCAGGGTAAATTATGTCTCTCTTCAGTCATGCAGGAGCAGGGAAAATGGTTACAGCTCCATGGAATCAGAGAATTACTTGGGTTGGAAGAGAACTTGTTCATTAGTTCTGACTCCCCAACTTCCCTCTTCCCTGTGCAGGAGTCATCACTCAAATCCAATTATAGGAATAACCACCTGCTACATTAATGCCAGGGTGAGAGTTTTATTAATAAAATTCATGTATGGTTCTACAGCTCTGAAAGCTATCCTACATCCACAGGAATGTTTGTGCATACATGACTCAATCCAAACCTTTTTTTTTTATCAGTTTCCCCATGCACACCTTGGAATGCCCTGTGTGGCAAAGGAATAATGCCTTGGGAGTGACACCTCCTTTCTGTGAATTAGAAATCAGGCTACCATGTACACCCCCTGCACAAGAACCTGATGAGTTGTGTAATAGCCTTCTGGCTGTGTCAGCTTTAGGGTAAGTGTAATTTGGATTACTGGTCCTTTGATGCACAGTTATTCCCATGTGGTTTTTATCCCAGAAAGTAAAGGTGTATGTAGTCTTTTTTTCTGGGTTCCTCTGAAGTAAAATGTATCACAATATATCTTTCTAATATATAAAAAACTGGCTGTCCAATTCAAATGCTCTGTCCCATTTTCCCTGTCTCTCCGGTGCCTCTGCTACATCCCATTTTTCTTTCAGGGCAGCAGATGCTGGACTCCTTTTTTGAGGCTCTCAGCTAAGCTCAAAAGCCAAACAAAATACACAGAAATCTCTGAACTGGATTATCATTTTTTCTTCAGGGCTCTTGACTTGTTGACCTCCTCAATCTTAAGGGTCAGTCACCACAATAATTAGCTCCAACCCTGTAACTCAGTAGTGATCCTGACTGTATACAAGATAGTCTTTGTCACCATTCTGGCAAGCACACAAAACCACTTTGATAATACTTGCATAAATTCTCACATTTGTGGATGCCTATGGGATCACAGGCTTAGGGTGGTAAGGCATAGGTCCCGAATTCACCTCTCACTGCAAAGAACTTGGTCCATGAGAACCAAAAGTTGCTTCTTATAAATGCTTCTTATATATATATATACACTATATATACTCTATATATACTCTTGATATGATGCAGTGTAAAATTATGCCCTAGTATTACCAACTCCTGCAGCCTAAGAAGTCAGAAAGCAGTTGTAAAAAAAGTTGAAATGCTGGCCTTCATGTAATTGGTGTGTCCCCAAACAAGTGTGTTTGTCATTAAATGGAAGTATTTTCACCAGTGAAAGAGTATTACCATAATAATTGATGATACTGGTAAGATTATGCTCACTTTCATACAAGTGGAGCATGGAGGGACCAGGTGGTTTGTTCTGAATGGAGGTTTGCAAAAACTACAAAAATGGTTAGACAGCAACACCAGTTGTTGATTCTGTTGACTTCTCCAAAAAAAAAAAAAAGGAGGAAAAGAGATGGATCCAGGCATCAGTCCCTACAAACACAGTTTAAACAATGTGATTTCACAGTTGCTTAAAAGTCACAGAGCAGCTGCGTTGAAATTGTAAAATCTGCAGTTTTATTATGCCAATGACTTTCTATTGGCCTCAGTCATAAAACAACATACTCTTCACTGAAGTTCTGTGCTAAACAAAAAACACATCCAGACTGACTAAAAATCAAATTCAGACAAGTAAAAAACAATTTGGCCTTCATTTCTCTGGGCCCAATTGGTCTAATAATAAACAATTTTATTTTTCTTCCTCACTGTTACTCCTACTGATAATTACCTTATTCCCAATGGAGAACGTAAAGTGTTGAAAAGTGACTGTTGCTGGGAGGAATTCACAAAGAGTACCTTGTCCTCCTGCAGGAGTTAATGGCATACTGAAATTCTTCTAACTTTATCTACTAGTATTTTTGCACAAATTTTAAATTTGCCGACTGCAAAAGAGGATCTGCTGAGGAGATTTCTCTCCAGCAGAGAAGACAAGCGAGTCCTAATCATTCTCTACTGCTTGGGAATTCAGGTGATGGCTTTCAAACAAATTATTGCTTCTAGAGTAATAACTATTTTTAGCCTACATCCTCTGTGCCCATGTCTGGAGTTAGAGGGTACATTAAGGTCTAGTGTACTGTTTACTTTGGGCAGAATAAAAATAGGTTCTAAATATAGCACTAACTTGAATGCAAAATAGATGTTCTGGATAATACCTCAGGCAGTGAAACTACTATGGCACTGTAGTGCTTATAATGTCAGGGAAATGGAGAAAACAGCCTTTTTCATTATTTCCATGACGACAGGTAATGTTTGATTCCCATACTTCAAAACAGCTAGGATATAGGTAGGAATATTGCCCTTTGTTCAGTTAAAGCTGATGATCTAAATCTGATTTCTTTGTGCTTTTTAACCTCGATTTTCTTATACCACATGTGGGTTTTTTTCTCCTTTATACTCTCTGACAGCAGTGACTTGTCAAATATTTGAAGGACTGCATACAGGGATAGATGGGGGTGCAAAGCCTTCTTGAGGAGTCTGTAAACATTATATTATGACTTGCATCAAATTATACTTGTATGGGATTGAGTCTGTTAATTTTGTATTTGTAATGGTATTTACCAGCCATATGACAGGATAAAAAGAACATGGTACACTGTGGCTACGATCAGAGTATCAAATATTGAATCAGCAGGAAGCCCCAAAAGACATTCTGATTATCCATTTACATTTCTTAGATTTAATTCAGTCTGGTGTTATGCATACCCTTAGATTTAGAAAACAGTGAATATTAATCTTCTGAAAGTATAAATAAAATTGATCTCTGTGGACATTATCTGATGACTCATCTGTTGGACTATGTAGAAATTCAGTTACTATCAAATAAATTTTATTTTTGGAACAGCTACAGCTAATGCAGTCATCATGCTGACAATGTGTATCATTTAACCTTAGGGCTTTACATTAATTTTACAGTGGAACTAAAACCAGAGACCACGATCATTTAATAGACTGCCTAGGTACACAAGCCTTGAGCTGAATCTATATTTCTATGCACTCAGAAGGACCCGGAATTGCCACTGTTCAGCTTCCAGGGTTAGCAGCTTATTAAATGGGAGGGGGCCTTTTGTACATATCAGAAATAAGATTTCAGATTGCTTGCAGACTCCTCGTGATCCTCTTAAACTGTTTCTGCTTTTATATTTGGATGCCAGTGGCAAGTGGATTACCTCATTGAAGTCAGCCAGAATTAAGTCTTCAGCCTGCATCCCATCTTCACCTTCCACTTCAGAACTGGCACTTGGAGACTGAGAGCACCAGAAAAATCTCTGCCCTGGGACCCTTGTCACAGACAGGCTAATCTCCAACAAGGACCACAAGCCCCCGCTGTGAAAAAAAAACCTGACAGATAACAAAATTTACTTTTCTTTTTAATTACCTGATACAAGGTGTCACATCAGTTCCCAGACAGTCCACACCTCCCAGGGCTGTTGTTTCAGATATGTGGGAACATGACCATGGATACATGAATTCTCTGAAAATTAGTGACTAATGTTGCTCTTCCAAGGCCAGAGTTTCCAATACTAAAGAAGGGACTTGGGAAGAAATGCTGGTAGGGTGCACCACCATGTGTCTCCATTTGATCTCTGTACAGATGGATAAGGAAGTGATCACAAGGAGCACAGGATGATTCCTGGAAAGCTGTGATAAATCACACACAAAATGATTCAGAGCACTCTGGTGCTTGAAATTGATGCTTCACTGGGTTGCCTTCTGGATTCTTCATTAGCTATACAGGCAACCAAGGTTCTAATTTAAGTACCCAAGCTCTCATGTATAATATTTATGTTGGACATGCAAATTCTCTTGGGCAAAAATACTGAACTCAGGTTACAGAGACCTCAATAAAAGGCATAAGGTTTACCGCAATCCGTTTTTTTGGGTTTTTTTTTTAATCTGTAAATTTTCCAAAGCATTCTGGATATTAAAAATAACCCTGACAATGAAGATAATATTAAAATATTAGTTTGAGGAAAAATAACATTTTTTGGATAAACTGGGTGTTCTGAAATTTGAAAATCTATACCAGAAATGCAGTATAGATCATTTGCCTTCCTTTATACAGGAGACAGACATGTCTGAGCCTAATCATGCTTAATTTTCTTTTTTTCCTTCCCAAAATGTGACATTTCACATAATTAACCTCTCTTTTGGTTTTTTGTTTTCAATAATCAAAGCAAAAAGCCATCCTACAGGAATGGACTGTAAAGCAGGCTGTTATCTAATGCAGTGAAACACAATGCATGATTTGCGTTTTCTTTAGCTGATTTAAATCAGAGCTGCACTGCAAATTCCTCCTTGTCAGAGAGAATGTAAAGTCTGGGCAGCTCTAGAGTTCTAGCAAACCTGAACGTTGACCTTGCACATCTTTTCTTTCACTTTTTGAATGCTCATGAACTTAATTTGAGTGTAAATGTTTCAAAGATCAGTATGAAACTGTGTTTTTGAACTCAGCTGGGTCATAGGAACTTTCTCAGCACTCCATTCTAATTTGCAGTTTCACTATAATAAAAGCCCCAAATATATTGCTACTGTCTAGACATTTTATCTGAAACAAGTGTCCTTTGTAGTCTCAGAGGACTTTTCTATTTTATTTCCAGTAAATCAAAGTCTGTGAAGAGCTTTGGTTCTTATTAAGACATACCCTTCACAGTCCAGCGACTGCCAACAGAGACAAGTCATTGACAGTTCATTTACATATAAGTGATGACTTCCATCAGGTAGCTGGCTCAAAAATACAATGGACATTTAGAGCATATCCAATATTTCTTGTTCTTTGACGAGCATCAAGTGCCAATTTATACATAGAAACTGACTATTGGAAGGTGAAGTCTTCTCTTCATTGACCTTACACTGCCTTTTGCAGATCTGGAATGACATATTATTGTTCCACTAAACACCATTTAATTCCTCCAAAAAGGTGTGTAAAACAAGCTGGTACCAATAAATACTAAAACAACTGTAAATTTCACAGAAAACGTGCCTTGGCTGCATTAATTGGCAGCACAAATCACTTGATTTACCATGAAGAGGCCAGCAAGGTTTGGATTTAGGGGAAATGGGAGGAGATGACCCCCAACACGTGGACCAGGCAAGACAGAGGTGTGGAGATTGCTGCTCCCTGAGCACAGCTGGACAGACAGCTGTGGGACACAGCTGGCTGGGGATAATACAGAACAGAGTGCAGTCCTTGATGGCATTGTTTATAAGGTCAAGAGTGCAACAGAAGAATTTTTAGAAAATAATAAAAATTTAATAATAGAAAAATTCAGTTTATAGTAAAAAAAAATAGGAAACAACAAATATTAGAAAATATAATAATTAAAATTATTTAAAAGACTGGAGCAGGCAACTCCTTTTAGGAGCTGAACAGAGCTAGATTATGTATCCCAGTGCAGCACCTATTCACAGAATTAAATTTTAAAAAGGACGGAGGGAAAGAGAAAATAAACCTTTCAACCACCTTACTCTTTCCACTGAGAGGAAGCAGGCAGAATCCATGCAGAAGCAGGGGCAGTGGCAGCAGTGCCTCACGCCTTTCCCAAATTTCCTTCTATACCCAAGTTATCCCCAAAACTGAAGCATTGGTTGTTCATATGCAACCTGCTTGTGCCTTAAACTAACCAGCAGGAGGGTGGTTAACTGGTAACCTCTCAGGTCATTTTTAATCTCAGAAATGATAATCGATTGATTTCCTTCTGCCAGATGCTTAAGCATCTTGTTTTGGCAGGATGAACATGAACAGCAGGGGATGGACAGTTGGAAACTCCTAAAGGGCATCTGCTGGCAGAGGATAGACACTCATCCCTCAGCAGCACATCTCTTTTAGAGAGTTCCCATTGCCTCTCACCTCCAGGTGGGCTGGATGCTGAAACAGCTGCTCATGTGCCTTGTGTGGCAATGGAAAAAAAAAACAAAACCCTGTGAAAACAATATCCCTTAACAATTTTCTTGCATCAGTCATCAGCTGTGCATGTAGGAAGATAAAAATTCGTGTTGCCTGCGGTGCTCAGTGCTTGCCTCCATGCTTGCACAACAGACAGGCCAGTTTCAGAGACTGAGGCAGAACTCCACCCCTTGAGAAAAAACAGAGGTGCCATTTACTCTTTTGGGCCACAGATTCTGAAATATTTACTGCATTTTCACAGAAGGATGACTGTCAGGATAAAGATGTGTCCCTTGTATGACTTAAAGAAAGAAGACCTAAATAAAGAGTTATATGTTGCTCTAGGAATTGTACATTTTCCTTATCAATTGATTATAGGAGTTTTGATCTTTGACCCCAGTATATACATTGCACACTGATTCACCTATCATATGCAAATTAATACATGTGTCTTTTTGAAGTGCTCTAATATTTTGTAACCTGCTCGATTTTCACTTTTTTAAATGTCCTCATTAAGAAGGTCTTCAGCAGGAAGGAGTCCTGTGTCCTGTGTCTCAAATGTAGTATTTTTTCCCTGCAAAAGTAATGTCTCTACACTGGAATTGATTTCTAAAGGCTTTACCAGTTACTTTTCACACAGTGGCACCAGAAATCCTGATAAAAGGTGATTTTCTTCTCTCACTGATGAAGTTGCTAATGCAGCTAACGCGTGAAAATCAGCTTTCTTTGACTTTCAACTGGAAAATGCTGCAGTAAAGAAACAATAAATAACATATTTAGTTAGAAGAAAATCATAAGTTTAATAATTAGAAGCTTGATAACAAAGGTCTATAACTTTTCAAAACCAAAACCCCAAATTCTATGTTATTTAGACAAGGATGGTAAATTTGTTTTCCCAGCTGAGATTGTTTAGAAAAATCAGGATGACTTTTCAGGCTGTTTTCAATAAGATGAAGCTCATATTGTTAATAAAGAAATTATTAGCTAAAGTGACGACTTGACTTCTTTTATAGAACCGTGTTTTATTTACAAGCAAAGCTCGTTTCCACTGCCCAACTAAGATGTGAAATTTTAAAGTTATTCCTAGTTTCAGTTACTGGATTCTTCCAGGTCAGTAAGTTTTCAGGCCATGTAGAACTCTTTTCCAACTGATCAAAGAGGAGCTATTGCTGTTTTGGATTGCTCTTAATTATTTTTAAAACTTTTCTTTTTCACTTTATAAACACCCTAACACATTCTTAATTTGGCCATGCTGTAACAATCAGTTTATTCAGTTTTAGCATTTGCTAACACAGTTGCTCTGTAATCGTTTTGACTGTTTTTAAAAAAAGAAAATTGGAGTCAGACATGTAAAATGCAATCCTTACAAAGAGAAAAAGGGAACATTTTAACATTTTATGAAGCAAAATAATGAAAAAGGAAGCGATTTACCATGTGGTCCTCTAACTCCAGAAGTCTCCCTCTTTCATTTAATCTTGCTTGATGTTCAGTCTTACTTTAGTGTATAATAAAGGAATGGGAGAAACTTGTGTAGGAAATTTTTCTCATCCTGACCATGTCAAGGAAGAAAAATATTACCAAAACATGACAAGAGGAAAGACTTATTAGTAGCCAATGAGAGGGCATAAAAATGGGACCAAAAATACACCATTGTACATCAGCCAGTCATGTACATTAGAGTTGACACAGAAGGTCATAAGTGCTGACCTTTTATTTTCCTCAAACTGAATACCCTCTTCTTTATGTTCCCTGGAGAAACCCTCCTAAAATGCAAGTGAAAAAGGAGTGAGTGCTAGGGAGCCAGGTACAATTACATTAAGTACATGAGGTCATGCTTCACATTCTTCCTCAAGAGTAGCAAGAAAACCCATATTTTTACAATTAAAAGGCAGATCCACAGTACTAGGAGGAAGAAATACTTCTTTCTGCTTTGCATCTATAAAGAAGCCCCTTACAAACTAAGCTTGTTGCACAAAAGTGCCTCACACAGTAAATACTCACTTGAAAATGGGACCAATACCATCCAGAGCTATGTTCTTGGTATGTATTTTGGCTCACTTTAAAGTAAAATAAAATAACATATATTTAGCTTTAAAATGGCACATATTTGGCACAGTTCTGATGAATAGGAGTTTACCATGTGGATATTACTTTCTACAGAAAATAGACTATTCAAAAGGAATAACGAGAGCAGGATGCTTTCTAATATGTTCCAAAAGTAGAGAAAACAAACACACACACAGAGGCAAACAAACAAACAAACAAAGGACTTTGTTCTGCAAATACTTTCACATGTGAGAAAACAGCATTTTGCTGCCTCCATGACAGTGGTTATTTTTGCAGGAAGTAGGACCAATTCCTTTCTAACAGGACTAACATTATTGCCATCAGACTAACAGGTAGTCAAATGGCTTCCACAGCCATAAAATAAGGTAAGTAAAGGGGGCGAAATTTGTTTGCTTCTTTGTTTGGGTTTTTTGTTTGTTTATTTGGGGTTTTGTTTTTGTTTTTCTTGTTGTTGTTTTGTTTGTCTGTTGTGGGGGCCTTCTTCAGTTTGGTTTTGTTTTTTTAACTACCGGCATCACTACAGCAGAGGAACCAAATGATGCTCACAGGCACACACACACTCCCATTTCACATTTTTACCCGGCACCACCCCACTGGAGCAGGTTGGGCCAGCAAGTCCCAAAAAGCCCATTATTGCTGATGGTGAGCTGTCAGGGTGAGTCTGGCAGGAGGTTTTTTGCTCCAGGTAGACTTCATGGCACAGGTTGAGGGCTGGGCAGGAGATGTGGAGCTGAGTAAGAAGTTTTCCTTCCTGCATCACTCCTCAAAACAACCAATAGCATTTTGGTGACTGTGTTACTCCTGCTGCCTCTCAATGTCAAACGTGTTCCTTATGAGCCCTCTGAAAAGATTATTTGCACCTTTAACAGTCTGGCTGAGCAACACAGTTCTCTGTGATGATCTCCAACTGGAAAATACAATTGGAATTGCAGGAGAATAATTATGAAGAGTATAGAAAGAAACGATTGCCAAGAACATTTATATTATGATTTCAAAGTCTAACCAAGCCTCTCCTCCATCAGTAGTGAAAACAAGGAGACAGGAGGAGAATAACAACAGAAGGGATAAGAAGGAGAAGCAGCTGGAAGAAATAAGCAGGAAGCCCCAGAATGGAAAGTCTCTTGGCAGGATCTGTGGAAAATAGACCCATATCCATAGAGTTGAACTGTATAAAATAATCCATTACCAAATAAAGATTTAAATAATACACATTTTTAAACTTTTCTATTACCTATTCATCCCAAGTAAAAAAAAAAAATTAAAAGAGGCCTTTAATAGTTTGGAGAACAGTCCAAAAAAAAGAAGTGTCAAGTGAAAATGATTCTTTCCCCTGCAGAGGACACTTAGTCTCTTCAGGTTTTGTGCATGGAGACTCTCCCATCAAAACTCCCTTGCTGGATACTATCCTGACAACTTCTCAAAGTCTCATCAGCACTGGGGTGTGTCAGAAGTGGGACTGGATAGTAGGAAGCCACAGGAAACAACAGCAGAAACACTTCATTAAAAAAGCCAAACCCCACAAAAATGAACATGTTGTTAAATCAACAAAAGAACTGACCATTCAAAATGTTCCAAATTACTCCTCAAGGTAATTACAGAACAAATAAAGAAAAAGCTGCCATAAGGCAGTTCTCCAAGATAAATCCATGCTACCTGAAAATTGACTTGTAGTGTACGAGAACACTGCTCGGTAGAAGCAGCCACTCAAAAATGGTGACACATTTCAATGGGATCCTGATGCTGAGTATTTTTCTTCTAGGCAAAAAAACTAGGAAACTAAAACAGATGATTAACTGGTTTTGAAGTGGCCATTTCTGTGACCTTTTTTTTGCTTTTGCTAAATGCCTTGAACACATTTTGTGGCTGTGGTGAGGCAAGGTAACATTGCCTTGGTCACCTGCCTCAGTTTCCTTATCTTGAAAGTCAGGAGAATAATGTTTTGAAAAAGTTAATTAAATACAAAATTTAAAAAAAAAAAATATCTACTTGGTGTTAAAAGTGCAGAAGCAAATGCACATATTGCATTTATCAACAACAGAGGTACAACAGCCTAATTCACCCTGATGGATGTTTCCTTGAACTGAATAAAGACATAATTGTATGACTTTGTCACACAGTCAGCTGCAAACCTAACCAAAACTTAAACCCACAGAGAAGAGACAAAGAAATACAGATAATTTGTAAAGGAAAGTATTTTCAGGTAGAAAAATAAAGATATTCAGGTTTCAAATAGCCAGCCACTAAAAACTGCTGAAATTGAATGTGAAATCAAGTATGACCTGCAAACAGCATCAGTTGGAATCCTTTTATGAAAAAGAAGCTACAGGCTGAGATCTTTAGTGATAGTTGAGATTCCTGTCTAAGTCTTGTTGACATGAATGAACCATATTTGATGCTTTTCAATTTTAAGGCATTATGTACAATACAGATGCATACATCACCTTGTCTGTTTAGAAGGATGCTGCTGCATCTGTTTACTCCCCTTATACATTAAGTTGTACTCATTAAAAAGGACAATGAAGACATTTTTGAATCAGTGGTATTCCTGTAACTACTTAGGATAACAACTATTTTTTTAATAATAAAGAATTTCTTGTTTTCTTTTCTTTTCTTTTCTTTTCTTTTCTTTTCTTTTCTTTTCTTTTCTTTTCTTTTCTTTTCTTTTCTTTTCTTTTCTTTTCTTTTCTTTTCTTTTCTTTTCTTTTCTTTTCTTTTCTTTTCTTTTCTTTTCTTTTCTTTTCTTTTCTTTTCTTTTCTTTTCTTTTCTTTTCTTTTCTTTTCTTTTCTTTTCTTTTCTTTTCTTTTCTTTTCTTTTCTTTTCTTTTCTTTTCTTTTCTTTTCTTTTCTTTTCTTTTCTTTTCTTTCTAAGTTCTTTCCTGTTTTACTTGAGCTCTTTGCAGAAACAATGAAGATGTGAAAACAGCCTCAGTCCTGTGCTGGCTCAAGGAGGTACCGATATTGTAATGTAAGTTTCTGTTGCAAAAAATTCATTAAAAACAAAGATGACAGCTTGACTTTCAGATCACAGGCAGAGTTACAGGGCTGGCATGAAAATAAAAAATAATAATATTCTCACTGGATATGGAATTCTCTGAGATAATAAATATGGAAAACTGTACAGACATTTTTGGTCAGTCTCTATAACTAATAACCAGATACTTTGTTGTTTCACAACCTTGGCTGCAATTTACAGCTATACATAGGCAGATTTCCCAGATCACCACACTGGCAACACAAATAAACGAGATATACAGAGGGATGTTAACAGTAGGGAGAAAACAAAGAATTCTAGTACAAAAGCAGAGGTGGGGGAACAAAAGAAATCTTAGACCTTTTGTCTGCTTTTGTTAGCTAAATTTGGGGTTGAGAAGCATGAGGGTCAGGAAAAGGCTGCCAGCCCACGGAGACACAGCCTCACCTTTACTTCAGAGCAGCACCAATGACCAAAAGTTCAGGAATATTTTCTGCCTCCAGAGAAGAAACATTCCAATACTTTCAGCATGTCATTTACAGTTGGTAAATACAATGGAACAGCACTTGGAGAAAGACAATCCAGTCTCTGAAAGCTCCTGAGAGACAAATACAATAATTTTAGAGGAAATTGATGCTTAATACTATAAACCACTTTCAGATTCACAAAGTTTGAATACATGCATTGTTAAATGTATGTGGCATACAACAATGTATGTTAATCATTGGGATCTTCCTAAAATATAACTCCCTTAAAATCCAGGCATTTGAGTACCAACCCTCTCACTACAGTTCTCCCAAGGAGTTCAGTAATTACCAGGTTTATAATATTGCACTGTGATCTAACAGCTTGGAAAAGCTGATGTCTAAAATAACCCATTATGATTTTAAATCCAGAAGCACAAAATCTGAAAGAATGTAATTTTAAAGAAAGTCAAAGTAAAAAAAAAAAAACAAAAAACCGAACAAACCAATAAACAATAAAAGACAAACTATAATGAAATATTAGCTAAGTTTCCAACTTGAAAATAATCTATTCTATTTTCTTTATAAGTAATATGAAGCCACATCATGTCTCTGTTAGCCCTTAGCTACTTAGCTACAGTATATGTATGCTGATATGGGATTATGCTCTGTGCATTATGACTGGTTACATATTTCTCAAAACTTAATCCACTCTGAAATTTATTAAGCAGTAAAACTAAAATTCTATTAACCTTAATGGGATTTACACAAGGGAATTCACACTTAATATGGATGCAACACTGGCACTTAAGACTGTTGCCAGAAAAAGAGAAGAGACAGGCTTAGCGTAGTTAAAGCAAAGCCATCACATTTTCTATTTATGTAGTCCTCCACAAGGGTAATCCTCTGTGTATTAAGGAGAGAGAAGAAAGAGCCACAGCCTGGTTGGTGTTTAAGCTCCTCAGATGCCAAGTGAGATAACTGCATTTGCCAATAAAATGTGATCTTACTGCTGTGGGGCTAATAAACATTGGTAGGAGGATGGGAAGGCATTATCTTTGGTTTTCTTATGGGTCCTGAAAGTGCTATTGCTCACATTTTCTATGGTATAATTCTGTACCATCATACTGCTGTTCAGATATGTTCCCTATATTACAATATCCGTGGAATGGAATGGATACAAACTCACATTCCACTGTACCAGCCATTCCTCAAAACCAAACTAAAGTAAAACTCAGATTTTTCTCAAGACAATATTGATCCTTGCAGTTTCTGGGGTAAAATTAATAGTGGTGCAGCCTCTAAGTCATCTAGTGGGAGATGGTTGGCTTGATTTTGAAAGGCTGAATGTTACCTGAGTGTGATCCTGAATTCAGTTTTCCAAGAAGAAATTTATCAGACCAAATGCATGCTTGCTGAAGAGATGAGATTTCAGAGGGTAGAACAGGAGAATCCTGAGTTCTGTTCAAAGGGCATCATTTAATGATGGGTGCACCAGAGTAAGGGTAAACACAGGGTCCCTGGAACTTGATGCTTTACCTATACAAAGGAGGAATGGCACTTGGACAGATCCAGGAGTCACTGCAGAATCAGGAGAATATTTTGGCTCCTCCAGGTACAACTGTAAGGCTCCCTCAGCTTTCAAGCTGCACTGGCAGCCTTATATATCAGTCTCAGTGAATATATTTGTAATATTGAGGGGTAATCTTCTGCAGAACCAAGTCAAATAAAAATCCCCAAGCCCGTCATGAAAGAGTTAGCAAAAGAGAATCTTGTGTAAATTAATAGAAACATCTCATATTTCACAAGGTTCCTAACTTGGAATTCCTGATATAAAAATAACAGCCTGAAAGAAAACTACTGAAATAATGCTCTAGTACAAATAAATCGGTACTTTTAGGATAAATCACATTGTAAATGCACTTGGGTATACTAAAATTTACATGCAGTCTGAAATGATGAAAAAAAAAAATCTCCTCCTTTCCAATGTTGCTTTTCTTTCATTAGAAATTAAATATTCACAAAATAAAGCCTTTCCTATGCTCTTAGACTCTTTGCCCTTCCTTGACAATGCAACCCTGATGTGCTAGCACTAACATAAAGCTTTCTAATATAGATTTTCAGCTGGAAATCTGTTTTGTTATTCTGTTCGTGTCATTCTGCCCAGAAGGGTTTGGAAAACAACCATTTTAAAGACAGTAAAGTTGAGTTCCCCTCTTCACATCATGATTTGCTGTGTCAACATTCTTCATTAGCTAAGATAAACTATGCAAAAATCTGAAAATGAAATTAGATGGTGCAGAGATGAATTTAATGTTAACTACCTTCTGAATACAGAGATAATTTGATTTTGGTCTTACAGTAAGCTGTCTCATACATAGAATAAGAGCCAGGCTGTGAATCTGAGCCCGGATCTTTTCTCTCCATGTGGGCAGAGGGTTCATTTGCAAGAACATTTGCATGTGAGGATTTTGGGTTTCTGTATTTTGGGCTGCATTCTCCTTTTCATCACATAATTGCAATAATAGAAGCACAACAGAAAAGGCTTCATCTTTCCTTATGTGTGCCAGGAATCTTAAAAAGGTGATTGAGTCTGGTCATAGCAAGTGGTCTGGAAGAAGAGGAAGTACAGAAGGAAAGTCCTGAGCCCTGAGGTAATCTCTCAATAAAATGTCTGAAACTGGACAGTCAGGTACCCAAATCTTCCTCTGAAATCCTCTCGATGCAGCATGAACTAGAAGAGATTCTTTCCATAAGCCCACCAAATTTAGTGGAACCCTCCCCTGACATCCAATAACATGCATGTCTGTGGGGTGGGTGAGGTCTCCACCCCGTTGGTGCTCCCACAGAGGAGCACTCAGGCTCCTTTAAGTTTCCTTAATACTGGGATTGATACCTTACCCAACAGTGGATGTGAACAGCAAGTAGTTCCCCACAGTGGTTGAACTCCTCAGCCAGGGCTTAGGAGTAGTTTCTACACACTCATCTGGTTTGGAAAAGCAGATTAACCATCCCATAGAGCTTTCTTCTGAACCTTCTCACATAAAGGGTGAAAAAATTGAATGCTGCTGAATATTTATGCCATGGCCCCTTGTGGTGCACTGAACTTCATTCTAAGATCATTGAAACAAATACCACATTGCTCATCTTGTATTTCCATTTTTTTTTGTAGTGATATTGAGGACTATTTTACATTCAAATGCTATCTGTCTTGAATTAATGAGGATAAGAAGCATGCAGTACATTGCTACATATTTTCAGTAGCCCTTATGTTGTTTTCACCCTCTGAATGTTCTTGAGGGGAAATATACAACAAGAAAAGACATATATGAAAGGAAAAAGTAGTTATACTGAGTTCTCTCTCCCTTCTTACTCATAGATCTGTCTCTATTCTTTCAGCAAAATATCCACATGGCTGACGGGCCACATGAGAAAGGATAGAGAGAAATATTGAGCAAGAAAGAAATAAATTGAAAAGGTTTGTTTCCCTTAAAAAATTGTGCATCAAGTGGACAACAGGCACCGTAATTCTTTCCTAGTATTCTAAATTCTTTGCTACAGCCTGCTCCAGTAACCAACTTCCCCAAATGCTCAGATCAGGCATTGGTCTGGTTGAACACATCTCCAGTCCTCATTCCATGCTGCTAAAAACTCACCTGCAAGGAAATGGAGATGCAATCAAGTTTAGGCACCTGGATGCAGAAATTCAGCTATCTGGACAAGCACAGATAGGACATCTGAAGGTTGGCTGTCCAAGATAATTTAATTTCTGCTTTATTCACTGGCTCACCAGTCATGTTTTTATATATCTATAAATATGTATGTGTGAGTGTAAAATCTACACATCCAAACATATATATATACGTATGTATATATGATTATTTTTCCTCCAGTTTGTAGCTGTATTACCTTTAAATACATAACTAAACTATTGTAAGTTTCACTGTATTATTTAAAATACTAATTACAAATTTCTATACAATTCATTGCAGTCCTTGTAAAATAAATTAATGAAATTAATTTTACATAACATTGCAATTAATTTTAGTTGAAAATTCAACCTTAATGTAATTAATATTTAATGTATTTCTGCAATCTGTCCAAGACTGTTTTCTAAAGAGCAATATTATTCCCACTGCTGCATTTGAAGTGAGAATTCCTCTGAGAAACTGAGAAAGTTAGGAGTTCACAACAGAATATTAGATCATGTCCTCATACAACACT
Organism: Aegithalos caudatus; assembly: GCA_013389925.1. NCBI lineage: Eukaryota > Metazoa > Chordata > Aves > Passeriformes > Aegithalidae > Aegithalos > Aegithalos caudatus. Next base: position 257,772 of record WEIU01008312.1, read on the forward strand.
CCTGAAACATTCAAACATACCCACACATCTGGGAAGCTGTTGCTATAAAAACTCTTTCATACAAGTAATCCTTACTCAGCCTTTAGTCAAATTCCAAACATTCAACAAAGCTCATCATTTCCTGAAAAGTCAACATTTTCTTTCAGAGGAAGTGGCCGGGGAGTCAGGTGATGAAATAGAAATGTTGAAATAAAAATGCTAAATCAAGAATTTCAGAGATAATGCATACAACTCGTTTTTCTGAGATGTATTTTTCTTTTTTTTTTTTTTTTTTATATCTGGGAGCAAAAAAATCCTGATCAACTGAAAGCCAGTACAAAGTTAGCAACAAACACATATTTTGTCCTGTAAGAACTTGCCATTTTATCTTGGTAAATCAACACTTACTTTTTCTGTCAGAATCAGTTGATCTTTATGAATAACTATAGATAGAACTATTTTGTGTTTCTGAGGCTCCTAAATTTTCTTATTTTTTGTATTGTCAGTTCTCACAGATACAAAAATTTACTTAGAATACCTCTGCTGTGAGAAGGTGGGAGGATTAAACATTTTGGTCCATAGGTTCATGACATCATGTGAGAAAAAGGGAAACTTCTGTACAAACTGCAGAGACTTGTGGCAATTACTTCTATCATTCCCAATTTTTCCAGTCCAAGCAAAGTATATGGCAGCATGGTGAAAAGCATCTAGGGCTTTTTTTTCAGGGAGAGTATTATAGTTGATGGAAAATTGTCAACAGAATTGCTATGTTTATAAGACTTGCATGGTTGTAATGCAACCAAATAAAAATATGTTAGACTGGGGTTCCTTGTCAAATGTCTCCTCTCGATGCACTTTGTTTATTTGACCTGACCTCAAATACCATTCCAATTATGATCTGTATTTAGTCCTTTAAATAGGGTAGTTAAAATAATTTCCATGCAAAATCTGTAGAGAAATTTAGGATCCTTCTCCATTAACAGGAAAAACAGAAAGTACTGTTATTTGAGGAAAGGAAACCATAACTGAAATGCAAACTGGGTAGTTACTCAGATCCCCTGCTTCCATGAGTGTGATTATTTTTACCCTCTTTAGTGCTCAGTAATATTTGCTGTATCCTGGCCATGTTCTCCAAAGCTAAAAAAGTAGACTAGACTAGAAACTGAGGTTTTCCACTCCTCATTATTATGGAAGGCTCCTGAAGTTTTTAGACCATCCTGGCCAAAACTGTAGCAGGGAGCCCACTTCTTTCAGGACCATCAAAATATTAAGTAGCCTTTTCCAATTTTCTCCTCAGCTCACAGAATCATGGAGTGGCTGTGGCTGGAAAGGGCCTATGCAGCTCATGTTGAAACCTCACTACAGTCACAGATACCTTCAGCAGATTGTCCAGGACCATGGCTTTTGGATATCTTTGAAGGTGTAGGCTCCACAGCCTCTCAGGGAAGGCTGTAACATGGCTCAGACACCCCCCACAGCAGAGAAATGGTACCTGGATTCCCCAAAACAGGTCAGGAAAGGGTTCCCCAAAATGATGCTTTGCAGGCATTCTCTTGCTTACATACAAATGCTTGAGTGACTGCTTAAGCTCTGTTTGGTTGACTATCATAGGATCATTTAGGTTGGAAAAGACCTCTACAATCACCATCTGAGGTAATGGAAGTCCATCCATTAACTCAGCACGGCCAAGTCCACCACTACAGCGTGTCCCCAGGTGCCACATCTACCCACTTTTAACACTTCCACAGTTGTCTATTCCATGACTTCCCAAGTCATCATGGTTCAATACTGTTCAGTCCTTTCAGTGAAGAAATTTTTCCTAATATCCGAGGCAAATCTCTCCTGGTGCAACTTGATGCCGTTTCCTCTTGTTCTGCTGCTTGTTACCTGGGAGAAGGCACTGGTTACAGCCTCCTTCCAGCCAGTTGTAGAGAGTGATAAGGTCACTTTTGAGCCTCTTTTTCTCCAGCATAAATACCCCACCTCCTTCTGTTGCTGTTCATCAGACTTGTGCTCCAGACTCTTCCCCAGCTCTGTTGCTCCTCTCTGGACCTGCTCCATCACCTCAATGTCCTTCTTGTTGGAGGAGCCCCAAAGTGAACACAGCATTCGAGGTGTAGCCTCACAGTTCTGTGTTCCATCACTCACATCACCCCACGCCCTTGCAGGAGATCCAAGCAGCACAGCCCAGCCCAGCCTTCTTTCAGCTGCTGTACTCCTTTTTTTTTGCATAGGCCCTGGGCCCCAAGGTCCCAAAGCCTCTGGAAAGGCCTTTGCCAAGCAACTTCCAAGCCTCTCCCAGAAGATCTGCCTTGCTGCCACATTTCAGAGCTCTATCCTGTTCACAGTAGTCACTGAGTCTTTGCAATAAAATCTCCTAATGCCCATATGTGGCAAGCATTTGCTGTTTACACAGCCATTAGCCAATCTTTCCAGAAGATTTCTTTCTTGCATGCTATTTTCTAATTCGGGTTACAAGAGCAAAAAACAGAGGCCTGTAGTAATATGTTTTAACAGGCAAAAACTCAAACATGAAGTCACAGCCATATTTTTTTTTTTTTCAGATGTGCTTTTCAACATAGTCTAAGGGCAACAGGAAAAAAAAGCAGTATTTTTTTTTTTCTGCTTTCATGGTAAGATTTAGTTTAGAAGATCATTTCTTCAGGCTGATATCTACATTACAAGCAAGATTTAATCAAGAATTACATTGCTTAATACTGTTTTGCAGAGCTCTGATGGATTGATTCAGCCTTTCCTGAGTCATATGACAAGTGACTGGAATAAAGGATAAACAGTTTCACTATCTGGTCTCTCCATGCTCCATGGTATTCACACCAGCCTTAGCAAAACTACTTTTTAAGATCAGTCTAAAAAAGAAAAAGGTCAGAGCCTATCACAAACTACTGTATCAAAGAAATATGCAAATCTTTCCCTGTTCCATATTCTCCCTAGCCTCCCACTACAATTATTAAATTACAGGGTATTAATAGAAACTAAATGAAGCGCTCTGAAAAGATGAATTCCAAAGATGCAAAATTCAAATGCCAAATAGAGAGCATGCAATTAGGTTCTTAAATAATTCTTATCACAGCTCGTGCTAATATTAGCACTTCCAAAAAACAATAGAAAACTGCAATATTCCCAGAGACACTCCATTGAAACAGCATAGTGAGGCACAACGAAAGATTCTTCGTGAATTTCTGTATTTTGGTGCTGTTCAAAAATAACATTTATATCCCATTGCAATAGAAAAAAATATTCCACACTTCTAAAATAATTCATAATATTAATGTGGTGATACTAAGGAAAAAAGTTGTGGGATTTTTTATCTGAACCAATGCAAAAATGAGGCTTTTCTGCCTAGATTTTTCAGAGAGCACAAATTAGCACAAACTTTTACCTAATTGGGCTCTTCAAGAAAGTATTCAGCAACGAGCATTAGTCTTTCCTCGTTGCTTTTTAAAACCTTCATGTCTATCCAGGTCCCATAGCCTTACAGATTTTAATGGCCTTAATGAAGAAAAAGAGCATTGTTATTCAATTTGTCTCAAGCAGATCTCCATTCAGAACGACAATGTCGCCATTCTCAATGGTATTGTTAGAGATGTGTCATCCTTTCTATTTTAAATCTTGTTTTTCAGGAAGCTCTAAGTTGACAGAGACTTTTGTTCCGTGAATCTCAGGCTTAGCAAATAAAGTTGGCCAGTGGGTTGGTCAGTCAGCCAGTCAGTCAGTCTATTGTCTACACACATAATCTGAATTCCTACAGTACACAATGCCAAAAGACAGGACCATCCACCTGGTCAATTCAATATTCAGAATTTCATTTTATACAGCTCAAATTCACTGTTCTCCTTAAAATGAGATTTGGAAATTGATTTCCCTTCCATACAGACAAATTAATTCTGAATTTCTGATGATAAAAACAATCTTTGAGTAGAGTGATTCAAACTAGAAATTTATCATAACCTGAAGTTAGATGCCATCTCAGCATGATATGAAATATTCACTTTAGGGGACAATTTACAATGACAAACAACAAAACCTATCAGGAACAGGAAATGGAAACTGGGTATTAGCTGAGTATCATCAGTGGTGCTGCTCTCAGAGAATAAATTATTATGGAGGAAAATATTGCTTTTTTCTGGATCAACTTCTATGAAGAATTGGAAGGTGAGAGAAATAGATGGTCCTTGTTCAGACCAGGGTAGGCTGAAGGGAAGTAGAAGGATTGAGAAAGAGAGAACAAAACTAATACCAGAACTCCTTTAATTCTTCTCTGCTCCCTCACTTCTCTCAGAAAACTGAGTAATGTAAGCCTGGAATAACTAGTGTGACTGCAGAAGTCACCAAAAGAGTATCACAGCCTGGAGAAAAAGCTTCCAGCCCATGAGAACTGCACTGATGGAACCACACTGGAGCCATGCAAAATGCTCAGTAATGGGTTTCTGAAAGAAAAATACTATTTATGAATTTAGGTTTAGATTCTTGCCCTAGAGCTGACATCAGAGATTAGATTAGATATACACTTCTGTACCCTCCTTTACTTATAGGTGCCTAGAATGGAGATTTAAATAATCTCTTCTTCCCTGAAAACTATTTTTAATATCAGATCACCAATATATCAAGATACAGTTTCTGTGCATGCAGATCAAACACTTACATGGATCTACTTCTATTTCAGTCTGAGTTGATTTTCTAACCAGAAAGTTTTTTAAACATGCTTTCTTGCTCTAAAAGGTGCTCACTTTTTTTGCAGAAGAGAAAGTTTTCCCTTTACTAGCTGGCAGTGCAGTCAGAATATGGTTAGAGCTGACTAGATGTATTATCACCTGTCAGCTATTTAGAGCTCCTATTAAGTTAGAAGATAGACCCGCACTGAGTCGGGGAAAACTACATCTGCTTCCAGACATCAAACTGACATTTCCTGGAAAGAAAACACCCCACCTGTTCACTGTAGTCTTTGGAGCTGCCAGTAGGGCAGGCAGACATTATTTTCAGGTTAACCAAGTGAAAACAGATTAAGGAACATTAAAACTTTGCCACTCCGTCATTAACTCCAGCGTGTTGCTCGGGACTGGGAGCATTTTTATTAAATATGGCACCTGCTGGAGTCTATTCAGGAGAACAAACCAGATCGAGGAATTAGGCCAGTAACAATTACTCTGGGGAAAGAGGAATGCCCTGGCACAAATAGGTTCCTATTTTTCCCCAGTACTTTGACTAGAAACTGTCTTCTCATTGGTGCTTAGTGCTGTGTTTTAATGTGGTCAATGTTTTATTGATTTTTGAGTCTATTAATCCACAGGCCTGGTTTTATGGGATGCAGCAATGAAAATAACTGCATGTATGAAGCTTCTTATGTGTCTCTGGGTAATCTGTCATACTCTCTAACTATTGGGATGTCATCAGGATCTCAAACAATCTGTTCACCAAAATAATTGGTTCAAATTTCTTAATTTGCATTAGATGTCTTGAAATGTCTTCACTGCTGATAAAGGGAGGCGTTCGCTAAGCAACAGTTTCAGCATTTCTCTTTGTGATTGAAATCCTGAGAGCAGTTATAAATACTAGAAATGCCATAGAAGATACTCAGCAGACTGATTTGTTATATTAAAGAATTTCATTGGCAGCAAAAAGAAATGGATGTGAGCAATGTTTTTCCTGTGGTACCCAAAGAAAATGAAAGCAGGCTTTTTAGAAGGATTAAAAAGCATGTATTCTACAATGATTTCAAAAGCAGACGAATATGTTGCATATTTTAAAATAATTTAATTTTTAAGCGTTACAGAAAAACAACATAAACATATTTGTGAAAATTAGCACACTAACTAGTTAGAACAGGAAAAAAGAATATAAATAGGTGTGTGGTGATTAAGAGCAAATATGTTTCAAGAGCCAAGAGGGAATTTGTAGTTTCATAGAATACCCTTTTAGGGTTTTAGAAATCAACCTTGACAATGGATTCCACATTCTAAGGACTGCAAGCATGAATCACAGATTTGACAGTAACAAATTTCTTGACTGCTTACCTGACACTATATTTGTGTTTGGTTAATCAAATAAGTATTTTTTAGAACACAAAGTAGAATTTAGCATTTCTAGTACAATTAAGCTTCTCCCCAACACCCTCCCCACCTCCTAATGCCCTTAATCTCATTTTCTTAATCTTGTTTCCTTAAAATTATCAGGAAGATGCTAAGCTATCCCCAGATACCTCTATCTCAGAAGGGTAGGTGGTAATTGTGGTGTTAAAAACCATTTTGAACATCTTGAAACACTGTCTTGCTTACAGCTTCATCACTCTGAGTATGTTATTTAACTGTAATATTGCAATTTTGGTCTCTAATGGATCTGGTTTCAGGGATACACTTGTAACACATTCCCAGCAGTATTTTGAAATACAGCTGAAATACAGCTCTTCTTGCTGTGGAATTTCAAAGCTTTTAAGTCATTAAAATTGCATGTCTTTCTATGTTTCCTATAGATATAATACAGTGCAGTAATTTCTTTGAGACAATTAGGGTCCTCTGAAGTCAAGGCGTTGTTGCAACCACTGGAGTCCAACCTGAATGCCTTTTAAATTTTGCTCAGAATTTTCTTCCTCTAGCTACCCTGATCTGAGAATAATGTTAGCAATTCAGTTGATTTATTGATAGCAAATCTATGCCAGTAACCACAAAAGACGCATTTTGAATTTTCCCTTCACATGTGATGTTTTAGTGTAGTGACTAAAGGATAATATGGTATTATTATTCCACCAGTTGTTCATAGAGAAGTATATGCACTTTATTATTCTAAATGAATTATGAAACCTTTATTCAAGGGAGCTCTCTAATGTTAGGCAAGAACTACAACAAACTCCTCATATTTTGCTAGTATTTCTACTATTCATTGAACTGACCAGTACCATAATTAATAACCATAGTTAATAAATGGGACAGCTTCATTATCTTTTCTGTTTGGGAGAAGTAAAAGCAGAGCTTCTTAGATTAAACAAACTTTCCATCATTCTGGTTAATGTGTGAGCAAAAATAATTTTCAGTCCTTTCTTTCATAGCAAAGATTTCTCCACGTAACTGTTGGGCTGTAAATTACTTCCAGAGCCTTCACAGAGTAAGATAAATATTTCTTATTCTGCCATTAACTCATCCACAGTGTTTCTCAGAACTTTAAATCTTAAATTCAGGGGCAGAATTCCAGTGAGATTCATACTGCAGTCCTTGATGGTATCCTTGTAACATCCTTGCAGACCTTTAAGACACTTTGGTTTCATAAACTCTCTAACAAAGTTGATTCCACATTTCAATTAAGATTCATGCCCTTGGCCCACTGGATTACTAAGTAACTTCATTTAAACTTATAATTATATATATATATATTTTAAAATCTCTTTTTTATACTATTTGATTATCATTTCTTAGAAAAGTTTATATCTTGCTTCATTATAAGCAAATCATAATCCAGTAATAAACAGTGGTTAAGAAAAGAACATACAAATAATACTGGCTGTTAGCTTTGATATTTTTAAGATTGGTCTTAATTTACAGAAATAACAACATTTCAGTTAAGTAGAACTTTTAAAAAGTGACAGCTTGATTAAAATTTTTCTCCTTTATTTTGAAGGGTTTGAAATTTCTGTTTCAAATACATTGAAGGAAATTCTTCAACAAAAAAAAAAAACTATCACTGAAGACTGCTGACATCTTTCACTCAAAGGATGCTGAAAAAAGGGTGCTGACTATGTCAGTCAAAAATAAAAATTCTTTAAAAATCGGCAGCTGCACTTTCCTTAAAGAATTTGATGCAATAAAATAAATAATAATTACATACATACAATGTTTGTTTACTATATACTTACATAAAATGGATGTACATAAATATGCAATTCTCAGTATTAAAGTGCTTTGGGAAGTTTGTTCTTAGCAGATGCATTATGTTGTGTTCGTTATCAAAAAATCAAACTGAAATGCTGCACAAATACCAGCCCTCACAAGTTGCAGTGAATTATGCTTTGCATCTAAGAAACACTAGGTAAGTCTAGAAGATGTAGAACAGTTTTGTAATGATCTTAAATCTACATTTCTAGAATTTTAGATAATTCTAGAACACTTCAGCATGGTTCAGGCTTCACGCTGTGAATACACGCCTGGAATAATTTTAATATTTACTGGCACTTTTCCATAATTACACCCTGGCATGCCTCTACATCTTTTGAGTAAACTTCCAGGGGATCAGGCCTGATCAACGAAAATCCTAATTGAAAGTCAACACAAAGTCTTCATGTTCCATTAGTTGTGTTTCAGTGGGCTCTGTTAATCAAACCAAGAAACAAATAGAATTTAAGGTGAGGTTTAATTGAGTAGTCACAAACATGCACACAGCCTTGATTTAAAACTCTGGTTTTGCAACATGATGGATGAAATTTTAGAAAAATGCTGCCACTCCAGGAACCTCTTACACACAATATTAGACTAGTGTTGACTTTACTCAAATTAATGGATGTATTTTATTGCTAGTTCTTTACCAACCTGAGTGCCACATTCCCAGAATCATATGAAAATAGGACTAGAAAGATGGGACATTTCCCTTTATCCTTCTTCTAAAGAAATTTCTAACACTTCTGTCCACTTTTGGTGGGGAAAAGAATTTAAAAGAAAATCTTCCTTTCTGAGCAGCCAAGCTGTCATTTCCAATATTTCTAAAGGACCTTTAGGCTGATTTTCATGTCATAATCTTTTGGTATCCAGCACAGCTCAGGACGTTAAGGAGTGTTCTGATATGAAATGCCACTGCAAAAGAGACACAGTTGTCACCTGAAGAGAGGCACTGGGATGCCCTTGCATTATCTGGACCTTCTACAAATATTTGTGGTGATGTGCAGCTTTTATATCCTGCTGCATACGCTGAAACCATTTTGAAAACAAAGTCTTTGCACTGGAGAGTTTGAGTTTTCATTTGTGGGTCCAAAGGCTGAATTCCAGTATGCTTTTTAGGGACAGTTTTACAATCCTCCACACTACAGAAAGCTATACTGCCAGGCTACGACAGAGGAAGACACATCCTTACAAAAAATGCAAAGGGAAAAAGCATAAACATGCAGTAGATCTTGCTGGCCTGGCCCACTGGGCACATATTGTTGGTCACAGCATGGATCTGACACCGTGGGGTGTGTTTACAGCATGGGGTGCACAGAGCTGCACACACAAACAATTGTGAGAACAGTATATTTTTCCTTATGTCAAATGCATTGACAATTTAGCCTGTTGGGATATAAATGGGGGATCGGATTGTTGTGGAAATTCTACTGGGTTTTTCTGTGCTTTTTAAGTGTTGAATTTTCTTTTTGAGTGATCAAAAGTGTCTTTGAGTCACAACAGTCAAAGATGGCAAAGACCACATATTGCTCTAATTCTGGTCTTCAGGACATCTTGTAGAGATTAATGCTTGAAAGATATTATTAGAACTTTTTATTCCTTTATGCCAAACTGACACCATATGAAACGCTTGCCATGATAGCTCTATAATATCTATTTTTTATATTATTTTTGAAGCTATCCCATGTAAATTAAACCGGTAAGATCACATCAAAGCTACAAGAAAGAACTAATATGCACTACATACAGACTTTTAAACACCTGTCATATCCTCTATTCCTCAGGTAGAAGAATAATCACTCCACCTCTTGAAGTGTCAGTGCTTCAGGCTTTCATGTTACGTTGTTTCCTCTCTGCTTCTATCTTTCCCCATAGAATTTTTAACCCCGTTTACAAAGCTTCTTCTCACATAGAAGACCAAACAACATTACAATCTTGTCACTGGTAGGACATAGGACTTTCAGGACCTTCTTTTCACAGATTAGTCCAGCAACCAAAGGAAAGGTTGATGAATCTCTCTCTATCCTGAATATCACCAGGAAACCATCCCTGGAGAGACTCTAAACACCCATGAGACAGAGAAGCTCTGGTATTATGCAGGGGTTTCTAAGTTTCTCAGTGAAAGGTTTCTCTTAAAAAAAAATTTTATAACCTTACTTTTCCATTTGAACTAACCACACTTAGCTCACTGTTGTACTATCAATACTCATAATTTCAAGGTATGTGTATATTTCCAGGTAGCAAAATAACACTAAATTTTTTGTGGAACTGCTTCCTTATTGCAGTAAAACATCGTGAAAAAAAGTCTTATTTTACAGTTAAAAAACAAACAAACAAACAAACCCCCCAAAAAACCAAAACTCTGCATGGTCTGATTCCATTGAGGAAAAAGTCTTCTGTAATTGATAAAGTAAAAAAATTGTGTCATTCCTTTAACTATCAAGATGAAATATTGTACCACAGATCTAATGAAGAACAGTTGACTCTATGTCATTGATAGCTTTATACTGCTTAGTATTTGCTTCAACTTACTCACCTTGCAAAATGAAAGTATTGATCAATCACCCATGCCATTACTTAAATAAGGAAACCATGCCTTCTTCTTTCACCCAAAGGCATTTCAGAAAAGTAAATTTGAAATACTGCCCTATTTTTAAATATTGAAACTGGCATATATGGAAAGTTGAAATGCTTGCAAAACTTATCACAGTGACAAAATTTAATGTGAATTAAAACTTGATGTCCTGGCTCTCTAATCAGTAAAGCAATCTGAACATAAGAGCTGGCAAATAAATTAAGTGGGAAGATGCATTTCCATACAGTCATTTTTGCCGAGGGGAAATGAATCTTATCTTTCATTTTCCAGTTAAAAAATACACTGAAGATTACTCATCCTTAAAAGAGATGTTAGCACAGTACTTACTGGTAATGTAGGAGCGATAGCAGTTGATACAAGTGCAGCAGTGTTATGAAAACATGCTTTGTGTATCAATGATATGAAGAAAACTATTGTATTTAAAAAATCTTAAAAGCTTAATCCCAGCACATTTAAACATGTGTACAATTCTTAGATTAGGAAAAAAATCCATAATTTACATATGTGTTGTCAATATATGTCTATGGGAACTTCTGCTTATGAATTAAATACCATCACAGCTGAAGGACTATTTATCTTGGTTTATAACTGTACCAAATAGTAAAAGCCCTGCCTACAGATAAGCTGGTAAGGGGATGTTCACTGTTTCAGGGTTGCCCACTGAAAAGCTCAAGGCATCATAGAAGACATAAAAACTGGCACAGTAAGGAAAAAAAAAAAAAAAAAAAAAAAAAAAAAAAAAAAAAAAAAAAAAAAAAAAAAAAAGGGATGTATGAATCGGGTGGTGTTTATGAGTATTAGTGGTGGAACACACAATAAATTTCCAGGCCTATCCAGAGCTAAAATGTTTATTGGAAGAGGAGCCTCTGAGCTACAGAAAGTCTTCCTTCAATAGACTGATCTCTTTTCAAGGCAATTACTGCATCTCTCTTGTCAACCAGCTTAATATCTGCTGTAACTCAGGAAGATGCAGGAGCCTGGTCACTGAGCAAAAAAGCTCGACAGCCTCCAGAGGCAGATCTTAGCATATGCATCATAATCCCACTTGGAGACCTGTTCTTGTCTTCTACACTATTTTTGTCAACGTTACAATCAAAATCTGTCAGGCCAATATGCTAGCAAAGATCCAAATAAGCATTTTAAGTGAAAAGTCAGTATCTAGAATATTGACCAGCATGAGGAGAGCAGTTAAATGCCTGAAGTCTTGGCAGACTTCAATTATCTCACACAAATGGCACCTGTCTATGAGTGTTATGTACCAGCCTTGCTGCATTAAAATCAGCAAATACTTCCAGCAGACAGGGATCTGCCCCAAAGAAAGTATAATTCAACATGCCATAGCACCAGTTCAAGCATAGTTGAAGACAGTCCTAATGGCACATCATAAAAAGGGAAAAGTTTTTGTATGTTTGCCTTAGAAGTATCTTTTATGTCTGCAGGTTAAAAAAAAATCCTTTGACATTTCATTTCCAGTCAGAGGTTTATAGTTATTGGAATCATGAATTCTATGTAAAAATAGCCACAAAAATTAACTGAAAATTTAAAACTCATTTTTAAATATGTTTGAAACATATCTGACAACTTAAATTTCGAGTGAGATAGAAAGTTATTTTTGAATAATAATTTCTTCAGCACAGCAGCTGTCATAAGGACACTTGTAAAAAGTGATGGAAGAAAGTCTATCTTGTTAACATATCAAAGATGAGCATAACTCTCTTAATTTCAATCCATATCTCTTTTCATTTGAATGCAGTACAAGAACACTAAATGCTGGAAAAGGGTGGCTCCCAGTCTCCTTACCATTTATTACTTCTTTCCACCAATCTTCTGACTTATATACACATTTAACAAAAAAAAAAAAAAAAAAA
>WEIU01008314.1:0-42487 GCA_013389925.1 Aegithalos caudatus
AGCTTCTGCTGGCATATTAAGCAGAAGACCAGAAATCAGACTAGAAATCAGACTAGAAATCAAACTAGAAATTCCCTCCCTGCCCTCCACAATAAAATCAAGAATTCTTTAGAATGCAGTGAGTGGGGAGCAGGTGAGCAGGCACAGGCTGGCACAGGTGAGCATCACCTGCTCCAGACATGAACAACCCCAGTGGAGGAGCCAGGCCAGCGCTGTGCTCACCACCTCGCCCAAAAGCACAACTTTGACAGGTAAAGGGCCAAACCCTGCTGCTTGAACATCAGGAGTTGTTGTTATTCCTCCAGAGGACATGGCCAGGACTTCAGTGGCACAGAAATCTGAGGGGCTGGGGCAGAAGGAGTTTAGTAAGGTATAAGAAACGTAATACCTTGTGCTTACGGAGGCTCCCTGGGCTGGTGGGCGTGGAGATCGGGGACTGCTTGGATTTGGGGGTGGACAGCTGGCTGCTGGAGGTCCCATTTGCTGGCAGAAAACAAGACACAAGCTGGAAAATCAGGCAAGCAAAGGGAGGATCTTTCTCCTTTTGGGAGATGGAAGGTCTCCGAACGTTTAACACCGTGGTTTGTTCATGTCAGGCGGGAGGAAAAATACAACAAAAAAGTGAACAGCATGGCTATAAACATAACTCCAGGGTTTCAGCTGCTCAGGGTGACTGCAAAACACAGTGAGGTACAAGATAAATTGAGGGAGAAATATTTCACACAACAAATATTCATCAGGTCGATCCAAGGCACACATCACGAGAAAAACCAGAAAGACAATTTCTGTATTCTCCAGCTGTTTAAGGGCATGACTGGAAACCAGAGGCTGAAGATATCCTGAATCCCACCCAGGCAGTGTCAGATGTCAATGATACACGTTAAAAATTAGACAAGCAGCAGCCTGGAATGGCCTGCCTGTAGTTTGCTGTGGGTGGGATTAAGTGACCAAAGAGCCCGAATGGAATTATACCTTCAGTTTTAACAGCTGAATGTGCAAATCAGTTACTTAAAATTCATCAAATACTTGAGTGTCTGGAGGAGGCTGAAGAAGTGTATGAAGTATAGTAGAGTGAAATGTGTGAATGCTGTATTTTTAAGAGCAGAAGCAGCACAGCTCTTGCTTTAATGCCTGTGAAAGCCTCACTCCTCAGTTATCTCCCTGTGAGGAACGGGGAGAGCTCGGGTTTGCAGCAAAGGCAGAGCTCAAACAGGTGTGAAAAAAAAGTGTTCAAAGCCCCGGGGCAAAGGAGGAGCTGCCAGCACCTTAAAGCAGCTCGGATGCAACAAATTCATGGTGATGTGGGCTCCTCTGCCTTCACATCCATCATTCCCATGCATTTCCCCCTCTGTGGAAGGAGGTTATTCATCACACACAGCTTTTTTCCTATCACAAATGCACCTTACTGAGGAAATGGATATTTTTTTAAAAGGTGGTAGAAATAATGATTTATAGATAATTGGGGAACAGAGTGACACTTCACCTCCCTATCCCACTCACACCATTCTTTATTGATAGGGGAAAAAAACCTGTTCTGGAAAGGAAGAAGGTGTTTCCTGCTGGCCCCTGCACTGAGCTGTGCCACTCTACAAAATGAGCTCCCCTCCAGGCTGCTGGGGAAAAAAAAAAAAAGTAGAGTTCTCTAACTATATGCCAAATAATGAAGGCAATTCAGTAAAAAAGAACTTGGATCTCTTTTATGTTTTATTTCACTGACTGAATTTGTGTTTCCAATTAAAGGAAATGTGGGGAACAAGAGGACTGACATCATCTCCATTAGCTAGAATCCATTTCCAATTTCTAAAATGCCTCTTTCTTTATCTCCAAGTATCTGTATCTCCGTGCTTCCTCAGCTGAAGAATGCCACCTAACAACTCTGCAAGAAAGCCCAATTTCCCTTCCACAAGCAAGACTGGAACAACAGCAGAGCCAATGTAGAGCAGAATGGATGTAATTGCTGCAGGGCAGGACAGAAATTCCCTAATACAATGAGAGTTTTTAAGTGCTACAGCAGGGATGTAAATATTTTATGAGCATCAACAAAAAAACAGATGTGACATCCAAATCAGAAATGGAATGAGACAAGTGGATATCATTACAAATACTGCAGAATTTTGCAGCAAGAGCAACAATGAAGAAGCCCAGTTTAATTTTCTCTGTCTGCTAATGAAGAATATTGTTCATAAGCAAACTTGCCTGCATTTCCTTTGAACTGAAATGCGAGAAAATATCAGGAGGCAAAGAGCAGGTCCCAGGTGGTGCATAACACTGCTGCTCCACTAAAATCTCCTGATGATTTAGGGTAGCTCAGGATCTCACCTACATTCAGCTATTAGGAACTGTTCTTTAGAAACAGCTTTCATTTCAATTCTTTGGGTTTTTTTTTTTCCCCACCATTTTATTCTTTGTGCATTATGGCTTATTCACAGCATTGCATTTGCTCTGCAACATCAATTTACCTTAAAGTGCTTATGTCATATCCTTTAATTGCAGGAGCACCTTTTTGCACAGGATCCTCACCTCCCCCAGTGCATGAGGCAGTTTGCACTCAGTAGAGAAATCAGCCTTGTCCAGCACATGAGAGGGAGGATGGAGAATATTCCTGTCATGTTTGAGATGAGAGATCCAGGTAAACTCAATTCTCTGTCTGCTTCCCCCACAGATATTTTAGAATCATGGAATGGTTTGGGTTGGGAGGGACCTTAAAGCTCAGCCCATCCCAGCCCCTGCCATGGCAGGGACACCTCCCACTGTCCCAGGCTGCTCCAAGCCCTGTCCAGCCTGGCCTTGGGCACTGCCAGGGATCCAGGGGCAGCCACAGCTTCTCTGGGAAACCTCTGTCAGTGCCTTACCACCCTCACAGTAAATAATTTCTTAATATCTAAACCTGCCCTCCTTCTGCTTAAGTCCATTCCCCCTTTGTCTTATCACTCTATGCCCTTGTCAGGCTTTTTTTAGGCCCTTTTTTAGTCAGATTTCTCATATGGAATTGTTCCCTGAGTGTTGCTTAGGTTTGCTGGGATGATTTGGGCTCTGGATCCGAATTTCCAGTGGTGATAAGCACCAAGAGCTGCAAATGAGGTTAGTGAGATCCATCTTTTGAACTCAGTTTCTGTCCACAAACAGAACTGGAAAAAGCCAGGCCTGAGGCTGACACTGAGTGCTCAAAATGTGTGAAGATATCAATTTCTACTAATTTGTTAAATAAGGTTAATAATCTGTGCTTGTTTGGGGCTCCCAGGATTCTGCAAATGAGATCCCAGCCTGAGGAGCCCAAACACCACAAAAGTGAGAGGAAGGACATGAAATCCATGGATAGTTTTGTCTCCAGGTCAGGGTTTGAAGTGCCACCAAGAAAATAAAGAAAGGGAACAAGCAGAATAAGGACAGCAGGAAACAAATGTAGAAACAGCAGCTTGTTCAGAGAGCACCAGCCACTCTGCCCTTCAGGACAGAGAAATAAAACCTCAGGAGTGGAAGAACTCAGATTGC
Source organism: Aegithalos caudatus (assembly GCA_013389925.1). Classification (NCBI taxonomy): domain Eukaryota; kingdom Metazoa; phylum Chordata; class Aves; order Passeriformes; family Aegithalidae; genus Aegithalos; species Aegithalos caudatus. The sequence continues at coordinate 3,493 of WEIU01008314.1, forward strand.
ACAGGCATCCTTTGCTCAGGCACTTCCAAACTTCCAGGCACTCAGCTCTGCAGTGCTGGCACCCTTTTCCCTCCTGTTTGGTGGGGGGAGCTCTCCTGGGTGTGCCCTGTGGGCTGGCAGTGAGCAGGACACAGGGACAAGGAGGGGACAAGCAGGGGACAAGCTGGGGACAAGCTGCTCTGTCCCTGTGGCATTCCCCAGACATCTGCTGCCTTTGGACACACTCATCCCAAATGACCCCTGGGAGCAGCCCTGCAGCCAGGACAGACAGACACTCTGGCTCTGTTTGCTGATTGCTGCTGCCTGCTGAATTTGCTTTTTCTGTCCATTAGTGGACTAAGACTTTAAGGTCCTGCAGCAGCCTCAGCCCTGCTCGTACTCTCCCCAAGCCAAATCAAGGCAAAGACATTTTCAAATTTCAGTTCAGGTACCTGTGACTCTGTCCTGGTTTTAAAAATCATAAGCTCTCCTATCACAGCACATTTTTATACAACTGAGCCCTTGCTTGGGATGTCAGTTAGTGTAAGATAAATTCAGGTTTTTGTAACAAAGAAAGAATGGCGGATGATGTAATTCTTTTCTCTCCTGTATTTCTCCCCTGAGATTTAGCTCTGGCTTTTGCTTAGTCTGACTCCTCATTGGAGCAGTCTGTTAGAGAAATTTTGCCAAACTTCATGCTGACCCTACTCCATTTAAATCTCATGGATCAGAGCAGAAGCACAGAGACTTCTCTCCTTATGCCCAGTTTTCCTCTGTCATGTTAGGAGAAGGAATTGGATGGTGCCCTGCAGGTGTGGGTTAGTATGGATTTCACTGCTCTAAGCTGTGTCTTTTAGCAAAGCTGACTCCCTAGGAAGAAAAGTCAAGGCTAAAAATACACAGAAGCTTTGTAACTCCAATTTTGCCAGAAATTTCCACTGGCATTGCTTAGCAAGTGCAGATATGGGTTGGGGATTAGCGAGGGAAGGGAGAAAGGATTTCCCTTGGGAATACAAGGACTGGGGTGTGTTCCCATGTCCTTATGGCAAGACACTTCTTTGTTCTTCATTCATTCATTTAATTTTCATTCTGCATGGCAAGAGAAAAGCAAGGTGCCAAGAAAATAATGTTTCCACAGCTTCTGTGGATTTGCTACCTCACTTTTTTGGATACCCTGGGAGATGAAGGGCTCTGAAGGGATTGAGCTTTTCACAGTGAGGCCCTGACACCTCCTTGTGAGGTGAGCTCAGACTCCTCTCACACAAAGGTTTACCCCCAAACCTGCTCTGACATCAGTGCCCAGACATGTCACAGTGCCCTTGGAGACCTTGACCTACACAGAAAAGAGCTGGAAAGAACAGAAACAGCACAAAACCAAGGAAACTCTCATGAGTTTCCACATGACAACCACAGCAGAGTGAAAGACAACAGAGACAAAAGGTACAAATGGGTAGGAGAGCAAACACACAGCAGAAATACTGCATATATTTGAAGTAAAGCTGCTTTTAAATAGTTTCACGTAGTAAGTGGGTGAGATTCTGTGGGGGAAAAAAATAGGTCAGATCATCTTTTATTAATCAGACTTCATTCAGCTTTCTTTGCTTTTTGAATGTGATAACTCAAAAATCCCATCTAAATGTAAATATTGATTCTTAAAAGATGTGTAAATCCACTTAATTTATTACCAATTCAATACAAGAATACAAAATGCTATTCTTTTTTCTCTCTGTCCTGAGAAAACAAGAGTCTTCTATTTTTCAGTACTGAAAGAGCTCAGTCTTTTTTATTCTCATTAAGCAGGACAAGTGCCATTTTTTCCTTTATTGAAATTACAGGAAAGCACCAAAGACCTTTGTCTGGACAGATTAAAGAAACCTGATTTGCTCTTCATTACTGACCTTAACTCCAGGAACTGGTTATTGTTCAGCCTTTCTGGTTGTTTTAATCTCCCCCTGAAAAGCTCTGCTAAGGGTGTTCATTAAAGCTCATCAGATGAGTCACCATCCTGGGCCTGGTTAAAATCAGTTAAATCAGGCACACAATAATTGCCATTTCATATTAAACTCTCTGTTCAGGCAGTAAACTCTGGTTCTGGTGGGAATCAGCACCTGATGCTTGTGGAGAAGGTTTAAAGTTGCTCGTGCATGAGCTGATTCCCACATCACTGAATGTTACTTGTGGGTTTTTGTAAATCAACATTTCCCATCGTGCCTTCAATGTGCCTGCACAGCTTTAGCACACACTGGGGATTGTGAAAGTGGTTAAATTATGGCAATTAATACACTGAATTGAATACAATGATCCAAAATACCCCCAAACCCAACCTGGAAACACCCCCCAAACAACGCCAGAATTCCCCCAAATCCCCCAAAAATCAGCTGGAAAACAGCCCCAAAACAGCCTGGAAAATGCTCTCAAAATACCTCAGAAACACCATGGAAATGGCCTGAAAACATCCCCTAAAGACCCCCAAAACCAGCCTGAAACCTGAAAACACGCTGAGTTTGAGAACAGCCAAGAAGGGAATCTTGAAGAAAAACTTTATGAATGCAAAATCACCTTAGAGAGAAATATATTTTTTAAAAATACAGAGTCTTGGCATGTGCCAACCAATTCCAGACTGTCTCTTTAGGTAGCTGAAGAACACCCACACACCCTAAACAAATGAACTGCTTCCTGGGGGAACTCCTGATTACTGCCAAGAGAATTTTCCATCTAATAATCCCATTTCTGCTGATGGTCAGCTGTTATGTGATGTTCCCATGTAATATGCAGCATGGTAGCATGAGGGTAAAAAGGAATTTCTGGTTTATGTCACCTGTGTTGATGCTGTGAGACACCTGAACTCAAGCTGTGAATTGGAATTCTGGGATTCTGACACATTTAATTGATGGTTTGGCCATTTTAGTGAGAGGCCATGTCTGGGTCTCTTTTGGAGCAGAACAGGCAGGCAGGTGAGAGATCAGTCATAACCCAGAAACTCTCCATGCCTCTAAAAACCATCAGTTATCAGAATTACTGCAATTTGCAGCCCAGCCTTGCACTGACAGCTCTGCAGCTCTCCATGTGTGCTGCCAACCCAGGTGCTGCTGAAGGAAGAGGGAGACAATTTCAAATGATGCAGCAAATTAGGATTCCCATTTTCCTTCTCTTCCATTACTGGAATCTGTGTCTCAGTGGCACATCAATAAACCCATCAGCAGTTCTGCAGTTGCAAGGTCACTGGTCTCCTTTAAATAATGATTGCAAGGAGCCACTCCTGACCTGTGCAATAATCACCATTTGCTTTGCACAGGAGGTTACCCTAAATCACTCTGCATCTATAGGGAGCACTGTGGGCCTTGATTTCCTGCCCGGGGAATAGAAGTTTCTATTCCATTAAAATATTTTTGGGGAAGGATGCTGTGAGACTGTGGGTGGGACAAGCCACAACTGCACTTCACCAACCAATTGGGAGATTCCATCCCAATATTTTTTAAGCACCCCTGTAGCTTCTTGTTTCCAAAACTTTTGGAAGTGAGAGTTTTCCCCAAGTTTCCTCTGCAAACACAGGGAGTTTGTGCTTTTCTGTTGCTGTTGGACACAAAAATGATGAACTTGACTCCAGCAGTTACAAAGATCAGAAGGCTTTATTTGCCTTTTTGTGCTGCCTGTCTATAACATGCTGCACTGAAGAACCATGTAATTGGTCAGTAAAAACAACACTTCTCTTCATTGGTTAAATAACAAACTGGAAGAGAAGTGGCCATGAGAGCCCAGAAATATTCTGAAAACAAAATGGTTATTTTCAGGAACCATCCTTGGGAGACAGATTTCTCCCAAGCCACGAAAAATCAGCAGTCTGACAGGCTGAAAACCTTCCATTCTCAAAAAATCAGGCCCACACTTTTCCCTTGAGCAGAGAGAAGCCCAGACCCAAGGAGGATCACTCACCATCCTGGTGGTTACCTGAATCGGCCGGGGACTTGCTGCGGCGCATGGGCGCGGGGCTCTTGGCCGAGCTCTTCTGAGGGGTGGGGGAGGATTTGCTGCCCGTGGCCCCTGCTGGGCTCCCCTTCATCACCCGGCACTCTGGGGAGACACACACACATTTGTTGTGTTTTTATCTTCTTTTCTGCCAGGGTTGGGGTGAAATGAGTGAGGCGGTGTTTCTTGTTTATTAATTCTTATCTACGTTACAGTACCACAAACGATGAGTTCTACAGCTCTGCATGCTAACTGATGCTGTTTTACACCACAGTGACACAGACTCTGAGATCAGAAGGCTAAAAAATTACTCCTTTATTTAGGGATGCATCTTCCTCTATACTACTTTACACCAATTTGATTGGTGAAACAAAGGCAAACCTTTTCAATCACATTGGTCACACCAGAGGGACAGCAAGGAGAAGTCCCTCCTGTGAGAAGGAATGAATAACACAGGTACAGTTACAAAAACATTCCTTCTGCTTACAGAACTTGCCTGGGAAAAGAATTTCAGAAAACCAGAACACCTCAGGCATGAAACCAGGGCTACAGCTAAGCAAATAAAAAATGGCTCCTATCTCTTTCTCTACAAGGCCTTTTAAGCACAAACTGTCCAATCATGAAATTACACCTAAATTATTTTTACTTTTAACCCAATAACCAACCAGCCATGGCCTGCAGTATGGATTTTTCTCTCCAATTACAAAACACCACCCAGACCCATGAAGAAGAAGGTGAAAAGGAAGAATGGCCTCTGGCCTAAAACCTCCATTTTTCTTTTTATATACTACTATATTCTAAAACCTTAAACTTTTAAGTTTTCCACCCTGTGATATCACACACTTCTATTATAACTACACACCCACAATCCCAGTGCTATCACTCAATTTTGGAAGCCTGTTCCAAAGCCCCAGGTCAGTGCAGAGTTTGCTTGGGGGTCAGTGCCTGTAGGCACAGAAAGCCTGGAATTCCCAGTGCCCAGGGTTCCAACACCCTCCTGGTTATGGCCCTGCTGCTCCTGGTGGGAATCAGCCATGGGAAGCTCAGTGCTTTGTCTGCAGAGAGATGCAGAGAGATGCAGAGAGATGCAGAGAGATGCAGAAAATACCAAGGGCAAGAGAAAAGCTGATATCATCCCTTGTTCTCCAGGGCTGAGAGGAAACCCTTCAAGGGGAGGGCAAAGAGAACAGCTCTGCTCCTCTGGAGGAGGTGCTGAGACTCTGTGGGTGTCAGGCTGGCTCCTACCTGTGTCCTACCAAACATTTTCTGCCCTTCCCCTTCCCTTGGCCCTCATGAGCACAACAAAAATGGTCAACACTGACTGAGGGAACACTCAGGCCAAGAAAATCCAGGTGAATTGCTGGAGCCCTTCCATGAAGACCCAGTGACAGGAATGATGAGTGCCCTTCCTGCAGGTGCAGAGAGGCAGCAAACAGCTCATGGTGTGATGTAAATAAAGTCTCCAAGTGGCAGATGGGGCAGCTGCCCCAGGAGGCTTTCACCCAGCTGGGATCAGCCTCTTCTGCCCTCAACAAGCTGCAGCTTCTCAGGTGCAGAAAGCAAAGGAGACAAAATGGTTTTACAAAGCACATCCTGTGTCCTGGCCACTCGTCCCTTTCAGCAAGGTTTGTATAAACAAGCCCAGCAGATTTATGTACTGGAGGACATGAGCAGATGAGAACCCCAACTGTGCTTTCTTAAAAATTAAATAGGCCAGGAAGAGTGGATAATGTAAACATGATCTACAGAGCCCTGCAGAGGGGAACTGAAATGCTAACAAAGCTCCACGTGTCCCAGGATTTCAGGCATGCCTGATCTTCAGAACCAGGCTTTATTTACACTGAGAGCTAACAGAAAAAGAACTTTCCACCCTTCAAGTTATTAACTTAACCCAGTTATGAAGAAGGCAATAAAAAAGGGATTTCCTTTTTGTCAAATGTTAGCTGGTCCCACCTCATCTCCTCCAACAGCTTGTCCTCACCAAGATGTGAAAAATGTGTCGTTTTTACAGATGTGAATTATGTGTTCCACATGCAGGCAGTTTTTTATGGCCAAGTTCAGCTCAGCCCCATGTGCTCCACACTGAGGACCCCCTGGAATGGAGTCCCCAATGGAATTAAGGCAGCACAAAGCAGATAAATAATTGGTCAACTGAAATCAAGCAGTCTGACCTAAATGTGTGTGATATTTAATTATATATCAGTGTATCTACAAAGATGTAATTGCCTTAAATTTTTCCCCAGGCTTTCCTCATTCTCAGGCAGCCAAGGGTCCATCTCTGCTCCTTCCAGATGGTTTGAGAGAGAGTTTTGCTGTTGGGTCATGCAGCACAAGAATGTGAGGAGAGGAGGCCTTGTGCTCCAGGGATGCTGCATGGCAAGAATTAAGCCTACACTCAGCTTATTTTCAATCCTGCTAAATCAATTTTGGAAGTTTTAAATCAGGGGGTGGAAAAAGTTGTGCATTTTTTTCCTTCAAAAATACTTGAATTCTCACAGGTGATGTCACAGAAAGGCTTGTAGAGGCCCAGCACCAATCTAGCCCCAATTTTTTATCCATGAAGAGCAGTACTGATGTTGTGAGGGGACTCAAAGGGTGTCAGGCAGCTGTGTTTAGTCACCTGAATTACTCACTAAAAAAAAAAAAATAAACCTAAAAATTAAAAATACTTCATGTTAGGTCTTTGCAAGAGCTTCCAAATTTATCTCCTTCCCAGGGGAGTGTTTCCTTGGAAGGAAACCTGGCTTTGCATTTTCCAGCACAGAAAGGCTGACTCTGAGGAATTCCTCCAGCTCAGCCCTTGGCAAGTGTCAGTACACGAGAGGCAATCCCTGAGCTTTTGCAGGAGGTGGAAACCTGGCTGTGCTGAGGTTGGTGTAAAAAGGCCTCTAAATGTCCCCAAAGTGTGACATTTCCATGATGCTGAAACCAGTGGGTACAAAAGGGAGAGAGAAATGTCATCTGGAAGGTGCTCAGCAGCAGGGATTAGAGGGTGGAAGCTGTGGTGGGCAGCCAGGAGGAAAAAGATGACATAATCCTCTCTTGTGCTGCTTCTCTTTTTGTTTCCTGATGTCCTGCCAGAGTGAACATAATAACCAGCAATCCTGGTGTGTGTCATCCAAACAGGCAAGAGAAATTTCCCCATGACAGAGGAGGTTTTAGTAAGTGACATTCATCTGCAAAACCTCAGGATTTACAGCTCTCCTGGCAGCATCTGCCTTGGAAGGAGGAAGGGTGATGGGTGTACAGAGGGAAAACAGTGCTGAGGCTCCTCATCTCCCCTGGAAATACCCCTGGAGCTCCTTGCTGCCTTCCCAACACCAAACTTGGCTTCTCTCTGCATGAGAAATCCAAGCTGGAGAAGAGAGCAGTGGCCAGGAGTGAAGGCAGGGAGCTGGGCTTTCCATCCAGTTGTTGTGCCAGGACTGCATCCAAGCTGTTTTCCAGTGTGGAGCTCCCTGTGGAGCTGACTCAACTGCTGAGTGGTAAAAAATGTGAAGCTCAGCTTACAGATCACTTCCCCAGCCTGACATGGGCTTTATCCTCTGCCTGCAAAGTCTCAGCTGAACCTTGGAAACTTTCTCTGAATTAACCAAGACCATCAAATGGGTTCATCTGGAGTACACAGCTCAGAAGGACCAGCACTAAAATAAAACCAGGCTTGCAAAGGAGTCATAAAAAACACTGTGGAGATTAGAGGCTGCTTGACTTCCTGGCATCCAGCAAAAATCCTCTTTGGTCCTCAATACAGAGCCAGTTTGCAGCACATAGGACAGGGTGGGGCTTGTGTTCCTCACACAGCACACCTAGAGCTTTGGGAAGTGAGCCTAGATGCTTGGAGACCACCTTTTTTAATAGTTTAAATGGTCAAAATGACATTAGTTTCCTCTTGCTGCACTCACTGGCACCTGCAGACAGGTGGGTACAGCTGCCAGGTGGGGTGGGTGGTGTGTCCTACAAGCAAGCTCTGTATATTCTGTAAAATCAAAGATTTCATGGCTTCATTGGTCACAGAGACTCAAACTATTACAGACTTCTGCTGGCAGTGGTAACAAGGAGAAATAACAGTGATGTCCCAGTCATGCCCCCAAAAAGGGGAATTATTGCCCTGCATTTTGAATCAGCAGAAGTAAGCAGTGGAAATATGATTTTTTTACCAACTGTTGCTTGTTTCCATTTTTAATATGCATGTGTCTGCATAACGATGATTAGCTCTCAAGAAAAAATGCATCTATCTAACTGTGACTGGAAAATTGAAAGTATAAACACTCCCAGATTTTGCAGTAAATGTCAAAATGCTGAAGGAATTTATTCTGACTCGGGCTACCTCAGTCGGTATTTGCCTGATTATAATACTGCTGACTGGATAAGTATCACAAAAGGATGTTAAACTCCATGTACTGGGTCTTAAAAACCAGAACAAAAGCATGCAGCATTTTTATCAGATAGCAGCAAGTGAATGGAAGTGCAATAAAACCACAGCGTGTTTGATGTTACCACTCTCATCCAGGGAGAAGTCATCCTGTGCATAGCGGAATTTCTCTGGGCCACAGGCGATAAACACATCATCATCCCCAAAGAAATCGTGCAGACAGGTCACCTACAGAGAGAGCAAAGTCATTCAGTTTAGTTTTTAATTGGCAGCACTTGGGTGTGGCTCAGCTTTGGCTGAAGCAGGAGGGGGCTCTGCCTCTCTGCTGCTCCCCCATCCCACCTTAAAGCTTTCACAACTTCTCAGCTCAAGCCGAGCAGAGTCATTAAAAAAAAAAACCAACAAATAAAACAACAAAAAACAGAGTTAAAATCCCCAAATAACTCCCTTGCAAATTGTTGGAGGTTTGGCATTTCCCACCCAGCTGACAGGATACATCAGTCACCCAAAGGAATGACACAGCTACTTCTAAAATGAGAGCAGAGGTGACCCTGTGCCACACTGTGACACCACTGCCTGTGCTGAGGGGTGTCTTGGTGCCTACAGAGCCTAAAACCTCAGAGAATCTCTGGGTGTAAGCACAGAGGGAGAGATGTGACTCTTCCTCAGCAATCCTGATGACAAATTTTAAAGACAAAACATTTATCTGTGCTATTGGTGGAGAGACCCAAAGTATGACAGGACAGCTTTCCCACCCCAGCACCATTTAAATCCAAATTTACTGCAGGTGTTGTGCCAGCCTCTACCTCACTGAGTGCCTTGCTCCTTATTTTTGCCATCCTCAATAGGAGGAACTTTTATCTTGCAGTACCTGGAGCTCCAAACTCTGCCCTGCCTTGCAGCATCAAACAGAAACAAAGCACAAGATGTGGGAGCCCCAGACCCACTGATTTAATCAGAGAACTGATACCTGGGAGTTTGGAAATGTGAAAATGCATTCAGGTCGGTGGGAGGAAAATGTTAAAATCCTGTCAGGCTGGGAGCTCCTCCCCATATTCACCTGGCAGAAAGATCTGCAATTCTCTACAGACAAGGGACTTGCTTTCACAATTCCTAACAACATCCTGATGTCCCAGACAAATATTGTGTCAGGAGCAGCCAAAAACACTCATCTGCAAACACCTGAGAGTGGAACAGCTCCAGCAGAGCCAGCCTGGGGCAGCCACACACCCAAGCAGCCAGCAGAGCCCCAAGGTGGCTTCCTGAAGTTCCACCTTTCCAGGAAACCATTCCAAGCAGGCACAAGGTGGGCACTGATGTTTTTAGGGAAGGTAAGAGGCTGAGAGCTGCTGCTGGTGGTGCCCAGGGTTTCACCAGGTCTGGGCACTGGGAGGGACTGGGGACAGCACTGCAGATAACCACGAGGAACTCACTGGAGGCAGAGCAATTTCTGTATCTACTGATCTCTTGGAGCTGGACTGTGAAAAGTTAATTTCAAGCTCTAATAAATCAACTCTAAAGAAGGCTTTTGGCTATCTTAATAAGGCTCAGTATTTCACACTGGTTAGTATAATGTATAATTAAAGCACTGCCTGTGAGTGCCAGCACTGGTTGCAATGCCAAACCCTAGTGAAAAGCCTGTTTTTCTCACATTGTCATGACTTCCAAAATGGAGCAGGCTAAAATCTGCCATGGCTTTGATCAGAGTTAGAATTTTCTCTGCAAACTCTCGTGAATTCCTATTTCTGATTGCCTAAAATTAGATTGAAAATAGCTAACACTTCATCTACAGAGAATTCTCCCAAAGAAAAGATGACATTTCAAACCAGCACTTGCTATTACAGCCCTGCCCCTGAGGATGTGTGGCACTGATTCATTTGCAAATAATTGGGTTTGGCTCAACTCACGAGTTCCCATCTGAATGCCAGAGTACTCCACTTGTGCCACTGAAAAGACCCATGGGTTGCTCTGCTCCACTGTGCAGTTAAATCTGTGATTTCAAGTTGCATCAAAAGGCTTCAAAATTTCCCATCCTCTTGCATGAAATCAGAAAGAACCCACAGATGCTTTTAGGTCAGAAGTCCAAGTGTGGATTTTATCCTTGACTGCCCACAACCACCCCAAGCAAAAAGAAAGTCCAGAAAATCTTCAGTTCCAAGGGTCCAAAGAGGATGGAGAAGCCCCAGAGTGTCCAAGGGCAGGAACCTGACTGTATTTCCAACAGAGATACTTGCAATTCACTTTTCTGCATTCCTGTCCCTGCAGAGAGCAGTCACTATGTGTATTTTATAGCTATGAAGAGCTGGCTGAGCACTGGAGCCTGGTAGAGAATTAGATAATCCACTCGCTGAACTCTGAATATTCAGGAAGCAATCACTTCTGTATTTCCTTATTTGTTCCTTTTTGGTTTCCTGTTGTAACTTCCACTGCTAAGAGCTCACCACAACATAGCAGAAAGGACAGCCAAAACCCAACCCCACTCTGTTTAAACAGTGCAAAATTCAGAAAATAACTGGGGTCCTGTTCTATGGGGCCATGGCTCTGTTGCTTACGTTCACCACGTGTGTGGTATTTTCTATTTACCTTCTGTTTATTCAACTGCAGTCCTTGGTCATTGCTCTGAGTCCCTGAAACAAATCCCAGATGGGTTCCTGTGCACAGGAAATCTCTGGAGTAAACTTTCCTTGGGAAAACTTGTGACTTCACTGCTGGATCTGAGAGCACCAGGGCCAGCTTGTCTGAGGGGTGAGGGGAAAAGAGAAACCCACCAGGACAGAGCCCTGGGTGTGCTCATCCCTGAAGGACACGAGGCTGGGGCCATGCTGGGATAACTGGTTTGAGACCTCATTAACTATTGATTTATTTATTTTATTTAAGTAATACTAATTTTTGTTTTATATAGAATATTAAAAATTATATTAAATATATACATTTTATTTTTATTTATATAAAAATTATAATAAATAAATAAATGTAGTACAAGTCTCCCCTCAAAGCAGTGTGGACTTTTTGAAGGAGTATTTTCTGCTTTACCTCACTCTAATCTACCACTCTGATTATATCCAATAATTCACCTGGAACACAGTGCAAAAAAAACAAACAAAAAAACCAACAACCCTGAAAGAAGGTTTATATCCCCAAAAAATTTACCCCATGATAAGCTAAAAATTTTTTTTTTAAATGCTGTGTTTTGCTTTTAGTTATAAATTTATTAAAGCACAAGACAGAACCCAGTAGTAGCCAGACAGTGCAAGGACCAATGCTGCCACTTGAAAATGGTGATTTTGTTGGTGGCTGCTGTCATGCACCCTCAGCAATGACTCCAGGAACAGCAAAATAGGAAGATTTTGTCTTTCTGCAGTTTTCAGCCTACAAGCATTTTTCACCTCTAACAAAAATTAAACTTGTGTATATAACTACAGTAGACAAGATAAATAGCATTGATTTCCAAGCATGCCTTTGTTTAAGGGAGGATAGCATTGAACTTAAAATTCAGGATTGAAAGGACAATATTGACTTGGGAAAGGATCATACTGCATGAAATGTTTGCTCTCCAATTCCTGTAGCTTAAGCAATTCCAAGGAAGGAAATCATATCTTCACACTCCAGTCGATGAGGCACAAATTTATTTCTTACAAAGCCATTATTTCTAATAGATCTGATGGCAGCATTTCTCTTTGTGCCAAGGTCTGATCTTTAAAAACCTTTATAATATATATTATGGAAGAAACAGAAGGCTGTAGAGATTAGTTTGCAATTCCTTAGGTTTCCCTCGTTAAATTAAATCCTTCTCTGCTTATATGAGAAAAAGCTTCCCTGAGAGGACAATCTAGCTGGGATTTCTGCAGTGCCAGTCCATCAGTGTCTGCTGCAGCAATTTTAATTGCTGAAAGGAAAAGCTGCAGCCTTGTGAGAGCTGCTGAGCCCCTGCTTCATTTTAATACAGCACTTGTAGAACTAAGCACTTTTCAGGATTTTGACAAAATGGAGCTTGCCTCACACACATCCCTGGCTGTGAGCTCACAGTTTGCTGAAATGCCTGTGCTGGCACAGCCAGGAATTCTGAGCTCACCTGGAAAAAAGAGCAATGAAAACCCAGCATCCACACTGGCACAGCTCAGAGTAACTGGCTGTTCCCACCTTCCTCCAGGAGGCAGCAGCAGTATTTAGAAACTGTAATTTATTAATAAATAAAACTATTTAAAAGAATTAGGGGAGAAAAAAAAGAGTTTGAAGAGTTCAGCCTTAGCTTGAATCACCCAGCAGTGCAGAGCCTGGGGTGCTCTGAAGGGCTGGGATTACTCAGCTCCTCTTGCCCCCTCTCTGCCCCTCACAGGTCCCTCAATGTCACTCCAAACGTGGGCACAGCAGTGACAGAGAGTGAACTGAGCTGTCCTCTTCACCCTTTTCCAGTCAGGAAATGTTCTTGTTCTCAGCTCTCTCCCTCAGTCATGATCCTGTAACCCATTCTCTCTGCAGTCTCCCTCCCATTTGGGAATTTAGGCAGCAGAACACGGATAGCAGTACACAGGTAGCTTCAAAGTCCTTGAATTTCTGTAAATCTAATGGGTATGTTCAAAGAAAACATACCTCCACTTGCTTTTTTTTTTTAAATCATCACACCTCTTCAGCTTGTAGGCTTCCAAAGGTCAGAACAGGGGGGAAATTTTTTACAGAAAAAGCCAGAATAGGACCAAGAAGACCACAGAAGACAACTGCATGCCATGCACATGTGCAGCCTGTAAGAACAGAGCTGCATTAAGACACTCTCTTCTTTTCTAGGCTGCTTTGATAAGGGCTGTAAAGTTGAACACATCCAATCACCAGAAAAACACAATTAATGTGTCTTAGATGCCTGCTCCTGTCCTTTCTCTCTCAGCACTCAGCTGAGCAAGTCAGAGCAGCAGCCAGACAGGCACCAAGAGTTAACTGGGCTGAAAATGTCACTAAAACCTCTTTAAACTCTCTTTTAACTCACACTAGCAATCTCAGGGATTTATTAATACTCCATCAGCTCTGCTCCAAGTCAGATTGGCAATGGCCTGTTTGTTTCAGGTCTGAGGAGCCAAAGCCCTAAATCACAAAGTCAATTGTGCTTTATGATGTGTCACTTGGGTGCCTGCAATCAGCAAAGCACAGAAACCAAACACACTCAGATTGACCCACAGAAAGATTCAGAAGGAATACTGGACTTGATGAATATGGGTAGTAAGCTCTTCCCCACACACCCACAAAGAAAAGGAGTTCAGAAGACTGAAGGGTTAAGGGAATGCAATGGAAAATAAAGATGTTGGTATTGGAATGCACAGCACTTAATGCATTTTGCTTTTTAACAGTCTGAAGACTGCTAGCCCAAAGCAGACACTGAATTGATTTACATTTTATTAGATTCTGGTTTCCTGCATTTAAAAATAAGAGCTGTTTGGATTCAATTATTTCTTTAAAGTATGCACACACCCACTCAATAGAGTCCACATTTGCATTCACAGAAAGAGAATTACTTACCAGCTTTCCTGAAAAAAAAAAAAAAAATACTGCTTGCAACTGATAAGCAATAAAAAGATGAGCAGGAAAACCACAAATATTAACCCAGAGTGGACTCAGAGCACTCCTGCATGTGCCACACAAATATTTTGATTGCACTTTGGGGAGCCCTTCTCTGAGCTCCCCAGCACTGAGGGAAGGAGCTTCTGTCACCTCTTCTTCCATCTCTGCCCCCCTGGGACACCAAAGCTCCACGTGGAGACCTGCCCAGACCACGCTGTCCCCTCCACCCCTGTGAGGCACCACAAAGGGCAGGAAAAGTCATCTCTGCAATCTGGGTTTCTCTGTGACCTCTCAATAGAAACATGCAGAGATTTTTCCATTCCTTCATGCATAATTCAGAGATCTCAACTTTTCCTTGTATCCACAGGGACCATTCAGGCCCTACCTCCACAGTTTGGTTGAAACAATCAAATTCCACTCTTCTGTAGAGTTTTTTTTTCTTCCTTCCTCACCTATAGAAGAAAAAGTTCTGGGCCAGTCAAGATGATCAAATGTTTTCTTTGATACCAGAAGGAATCTTTACACTTGTTTTTTGTTGCTGAAAAATGCAGATCCTCTTAATTGGGCTGTGTAACTCCAGCAGGTTGATCATGAGTGTTTATACCCACTTGATGAGGCAACTAAACCAGAGCAGGGACACCAGCTCCTGACCAATATGCATTATGTCTAGGATAAGCATTTGTGATGCTTATTTAAGTGGAATAAGAAATATTCATGCATGTATGTCCACAGCAGCTTGTAAGAGTTCATGCATGAAGAAATGCTGCTCTCAAGGGGCTGCAGCACACTGTGCCTGTTTATTTAAGTACTGGAAATGGGTAAGTTTGAAACAGAATGGAACAAAAAGCAGGAGGGAGGGAGGTCAATAGCCAAGCTACCCAGTAGGAATGTTAAAGCTGAATTTTAATATATCTGATGAATTAGTGGTGCTTCCAAACTGTGTGAAATCCAATTAGCCTCTGGGAGAAAGGTTAGTTTGTTATCCCCATTCCCTATACATATGGAGGAGACTATGAAACAGATATTCAGGCTGTTGATTCTTTTTAACCAGAAGAAAGGCTTGCTCTTGCATTCATGAGGGTATTACTCTGAGGATAAATGTGCTGTGAAGTTTGGGGGAACAAAGAGCACAGCCATCCAAACCCATATATAAAACATTACCATTTCTCCACTCAGAAAACCATAAAATGAGGAATTCTGGGTGACAGATTGACTTTGAAAGGAGAGATTGCCAGCACAAATAGCCCCAGAACAGGTAGCAATTAGGAATTCAGAAAACTTGAATCCTAATCAGCATCACTCCTGAGAGGAAACTGTAGTTTTGGATGATAGAAGAGCAGCAGAGAGTGGAAGTAGCACAACTGCATGGCCAAGGTCAAGCAATGCTAATTGAAATGGGAGTCTTGAAAGTAAGGACACAGGGAGGCTGTAAAGGTGAGGCTGGAATATCCTTTAATAGGATTTCCCACTCCAAAACACTCCTAAAATCTGTGGCTGTTGCTGATCCTGTTGTGCACATAAAAGGGAAAGGTTTGTGCAGGTTTGTGCAGGTCTCTCCTGAGTGGCACTGATAGTGATAAGGAGATTTTGGGAAATAGATCCTCACCCTGCCTACAACACAAACACAACACACTGTGCCAGAATGGAGTGGTTTGGGACAAAACTGATGTATCCATGCATTTCCACTTCCAGGGGTAAATCCACTGTCTTTCAACCCAGCCCTTCTTCCTAACTGCTGCCAGCATGCAGCCATGGAAGGAGAGGGCAACATCCCAGCACAAATAAAGTCCTGGAAAAATGGAGATTACACCAAATACCTGTATTTGTTCCTACATCCTCTGTGATGCAGTGTGAAGAGACATGAGAGAAAATTCTGTCCTCTGTAGTCACCCAGAGTGACAAAGGAAATGACACGAAATGTGATTTAGTTTCCCTGTAACACGTGGGTGTGTTTTACTCACTGAGGCAGCCTCGCTGAGAAATGGAGTTATTTGAGGTTGTCCTGCTGACATCAGTAACTTCCTTCCAAAATAAGTTCTGGGGGGGGGGAAATGAGTGTCAGACCTGCTGTTTTTATCAGTGCATCAGCAGAGTTTGGGGACATTTCAGTTCAAGTCAGGCACCAGCACTCCTTTGAAGGAATAAATTCTGCCCTGGCTGTGTCTCTCCTGGCACAGCAGCACACTGACACAGTTCGTCAGGGACACCCTCATCCTCCTTGGCACTTGTGGTGGACAGATTTTGTTGATTAGGATTGAGGAAGTCACAAAAAAACCCACAAATCTCACTCTAAAAGACACAGTGGCCTGGCCTTGTTTGGCCTATGTAACCTTCTTTTCAAGAGTGGGCAATAAAAAAATTTAAAAATACCCACAAAACACAATAAATCAAGAAAGTAACTGGATAAATGCTTTCCTTCCATCTTATCTGGCACTTGTCCAAGATGTTTTTGGATTCCTCTGTGTTTCCCATCCCAGGGAAGACACAGGTGCAGGGCTGTGGGCCCTGGGACACAGGGACAGGGTTTTCCCCTCTGTTTTGTACTTCTGTAAAACCCTGCACACTTCCCCATGAAGGGAGATGTTGAGGAGTTGATATTCTGACTTCCTGCTATCAACCTTCATGGAAAAAAAGACACCAGTGTGAAGTATTCAGCCTCTAAGTAATTCTTCCTAAGGCATCTCCAGGCCTGGTGAGGGACAAACTGTCCCATCCTCCAGCAGTATAAAATCATTTACAGCCTATGGATACAAGTCAGCCAAATTCTCAAATTACACAAGAAGATGTAACTGCTCTGTGTCTAATTAACACTGGCTTTGCATTTCATCTTGTTCAAAGCATCAGTGCTGTTGCTCAATTCCTTAAATATTCTGTAAAGGCTCCTAGAGGCATTTTGACTTGTTAAATTTCAATGTTTGCCAGGATCTTTATCACACTGTTAATTCTGGAGATTAATAGGAATTAAAAATGGCTGCCTTTAAAAATTAAATTGTAACAGATGCTACATGAAATCTAAAGGAAAGTAACAATTGTTATCAAGCTGTTCTTCCAGGGAGCTAAATTTTCTTCCTTAATTACAATTCTGAACCTGTTCTTTGTGTTTTGGGGAGATATCCTGAATTTACAGCGACTGCATATCCCCTCCCTATCAGAAGAGTTTTGTTTTCACCCTAATTTCTGTTAATCTTTGAATAAAGCTATTAATTTTTTTTCCTAATTAACAGGTCTTTTCAACTCAGCTGACAGTGAACAGAGGAGTGGAAAATTCAGCATTATGTCCTGAGCTAAACCATATTAGGGTAGAAATTAACAGTGTTAAGCAGGCTGGGAGATAAAAATACTTTGTATAGCACATGTAGAGAGGCTGCTGAAATGGATGTCCCAAAGCCTTTCACATGAAAATACCTTTTTTTTGCCTTTTTTTGCAATATATTTCATCCCTTCCACATCTGCAGGACCAGTGACAGTCGGTGTGCAGCAATGCTAATGGAATAATTGATGCAGGAATAGTGAAAGAGATGATGTGTAAAATGGCAGGCTGCATAATTGTCTGGAGTGAGTTCAAGTATTTCTGCAGTGAAAAATCGTCCTGCTTTACACTCCCATCACGTCTCCTTGCTGCTGCGTGGCAAGAAAATTTCATTTGGAGATGATCCCAAGATGCAGTTGATTTACTGGCAGGATTCCAGGAGGCAGGAGGTCAAAACCTTCCCACCCCAACCAAACAGCACCTGGGAGAGGCATTCCAGGGTTCACACTGCTCTGGGGAGTAACTCAAATTGCAGCAGGGTAATAAACACAGCACACCGGGGTGGATCTGTGCCACTGAGCAGTGCCACAAGAGCACCTGATTGGAGAAACAAAAATATGACTTCTTAATATTTGACCTTTCTTTTTTTTTTTTTGCAATATTAAGTATTATGTGACGGAAGGAGGGGGAATGGGAAGAACATAAGTTTTTTAAATGATGATGTAATTCATTCCTGCTCCTGTGAAATATGCAAGAACCATTACATTTGCATGGCATTTCTCATCAGATTGGCTGTAGACTACTGAAGCAATCAGAAACTAATTGCTGTAAGATTCCCCCAAGAGATACAATGATGGAAACAGGAGGTGGCCAGAGACTTACACACACACAAGTGTATCTGTTTCTTTGCCAGCCTCTAGGAAACAGCACATTCCAGCTCTGGAATGGTGCAGAGGTGACTGCAGGACCTCACAGATCAGACACTGACATCCTCTTTGTGCACTCTCAAGGATAATTGGGTGTTGCTTTGCTTGTTTGAACCACAAAAACCATGCATCAGGATTTTTAACTCCTCCATTTTTAACTCCTGCATGAATTCATCAGCTCTGCACCTATCCTTCACCCTCCAGCTCTTCCCCAGCCCTCACCCCCAGAGACTGAGGGTCATTTCCATGGTAAATGGATCCTTTCTGCTGGTGTGAAGGACAGCAGCCTGGCACCTGCCATGCACTGCCTCCCTGTCCTGAGCTGGTCATTCCCCCTGGCACTCTGTTCTGAGGCAAAAATGAACACAGGGAGCACCTCACAGTGGTCTTCACCCTTCCAGGGGTGGATATTGTAGATTCTTTCCTCCCCTGACCCTTCCTGCTGAGCATCACCTCTGCACAAAGGAGTTTCTTGTTCCTTGGCAGGTTTTGAGGCAGCTTCTGATCTCAATTATGTGCCCACCAGCCTGGGGTCAAAGCACTCTGAGTCCCCTTTGTGACTGTGATCAGTAACTTTGCAACTACAGTTAAACAAAAGGATGTTAAAGAACCCTTTGTCAGGTTCAGCAATGCTGACACATTAATAATATCCATGAAAAGATGCAGGTGTTTTGCTGGGTTGGCTTGTCATTGCAGGGTTTTTTGTTTGTTTCATGGAGTTTTTTAAATTTTGTTGTGGATGCCAAGAAAGAAAGAAGGTTTGTTGTCTGTTCGTGATAGGAATGCTGCTCATACACAAACAGCTCTGTAGGCACTGCACAGAGGCTGAGGATCCAGTTTGGAGCAGGAATGTAAATAAAAGGGCCAAAGCCACCCTGACACATTTGCCTGGTGGTGCAAACCCACTGAAGCAGAGCATCAATCGGGCTTCACTCCCTGATCACACTGACAGCACTTCTGAAACTTTGTATTTTTAGTTTTTTCCCCCTCAGATGTTTGAAGGCCTCCCTTTGCTGCCTTCCCCTTTCATCTCAGACCCAGATCATTCCTGACAGGTAATCCAGCAGCATCAGCCTCTCCCCTGGCAATCTCCCTCCCCTCAGTGGTGTGCTTTCAATTTGCTCCAGCACTCCCATAAACATCCAGCACAGACAGCCAGGGCTGAGTTTTTAAAGAAACACTGAATGTCTGCAATTCCAGCTGGGCTCAAGAACCGCAGAAACACAGCATTTCTGAAGCTTGGGATAGCAGGGGTGAGTGGAGAGAGGTAATTGTAACAAAACCAGTGTTGTGCTTGGTATCTCTGAGGAAATCTTGTTCAGAATATATATTTCCATCCAGAATATGGTGCTGGAGGTCACTAAAATGTCACTGTGCTAAAACAACTTCCTCTTATTCCCCCCTGTGTACCCAGGCAGGGAAACATCTGTAACCAAATAAGGCAGCACACGAGCATCCCTAAAAAAGAATTAGGGAATCATGTCCTGACAATTAACATGCTGGTGCAGTCAATTCCTGGAACATCAACTCAGCCATGGTACTTGCACACTACAACAGCTTAACAAGCATTTTGCTTTTGCTGTCTTGAACTCAAACATGCTGAAGTAATTTTAAAAACCTGACGTTCTTCTCCCTTTGTAGTCCAGGCTAAATATTTTGTTTCTTTCCTCCAGAGAATACATAATCTACACTATTGTCTTGTTTTAGTTCCAAGGCAGCCTTCTTAGACAAAAGAAAAATACTGCCTGCCTAGAAAATCAGCCTTGGATAATGAATGATACATTCTCTTTGCAACTCCTTTTCACTTCTTTGTGACACCAAGGCAAGTATTAAATCCACTTCTCCAAGCTGACTTACATTTCAGTTTTTACTGAGGATTCTGCTGTCCCTTTCCCCTGGTTACCTGAGCTGGTCCTGTAGATGCACCCATTGTCCCTGGGTGTGTTTGATTGAGTCACAGTTTTATTCTGCTGGGTTCTGACCATGGAAATGCCAGCTTGGGCACCCACAGCCTGTCTGAGCAGGAGCCCCTGGGAGAGCAGGGGAAGCTCCCCAGGCCTCTGTGTGCAAACCAAACTCTCCTGGTTACTCAGTGAGATGCTGTTTTGCACCCAGATCTCCTTCACTGGGAGCAAAGCCAGACTGTTTAAAATATCCATTTATTTAAGGACCACCAGGTGGTCATAGAACTAAGCATTATATCACAATCACATATTGACTCTCAACAAAAGGGTGCTGTTCTGGCTACTGCATGTAAAAATTAGGCCAGTGAGGGGCAGAAAAAGTTTCCAGTCTTTCCCAGAACAGATTTTTTTTCTTCTCTTCAGGATGCAAATGGAAATCTGGAAAGTCTCATCTCATGACCTGAGCCTTTGCCTTTGTAATCCCTTTTAAGGTGCCCATTTAATCCCATTTCAATTCACCTATAGTGAATTAGAAATAGAGCATCACTTCTGTAAGGTCTGCCACTGTGCTACAGTCATCCACTCCAATTCTGCATTAAAAGGACCTCTCTGAAGAGCCCTGGGCTGCTTTTATTTAATCCTTTGCAGCTCCTCTAATGCTGATGAGGGGTGTCTCAGAATCTGGGGGAATCTGGGGTAATTTTGGGTAATTTGGGGTAATTTTGGGTTTACCCTGGGGAGCACCACAGCCAGTGAGAATCAGGAGCAGGTCTGAGCCCTGGACATGAAATCGACTTCAGAGCTGCTCCTGGAGCTGTGTGTGGGGCAGAACTTGAACAAGGTGACACAGGTACTTTGAAACAAATAATGAGATACAAACAGCAGCTGTAGCCCATGTTCTGGTGCCTTAGGTACATGTGAAAAATGATGCCACTCATTTTAAAAAATTCCTTACACTAGATTTAATTCTGAATGTGCTGATGAGAAGTTGGTTTTGGGTTTTTTTTGTTGGTTTTTTTTTTTTTTTTCAGCAGGTAGCATCACAACAGCACACAAGAAAAGGCATCCAAATTAAATTGTGCATATATTCATCATGCTGTAATTTCCCACTCATGGTTACAGCCCCTAATAAGATGATGTTGCTCTCTTGTTTGTGTACACAGCCCAGCCTGCCATTTGGGGGTTAATGAATGATAGCAAAGTGAAGGCATGGAAATAAAATTAGCAATGCCCAGAGCAACCCACTTTATCAAACTCACCAGTTTATAGGATTAGCAATGGATTCTGTGCAAATCTCTGCTATGGGTATTACCAGCAAGATTTATGCCAATTAGCAGCAACAGTGCAGATTATTTGGGAAGAGCACTGACAAGAGTTAAAAGCTCCCTGTACTTTCAGACTGTGTTGTTGGGACATCCATTTCAAGCATTCAAGTTCACTTCCAGGATCATTTTTACTCATCTCCCAAGTGCTATTTGATTTCTTACATGTATTCCCAGCATTGTTTCCTGAGGCAGTGAAAGAGGCTGAGTTGTTCCTTCCTAAGATAAATTTGCATCCTCAAACCTCTCTGGATTCAGGCCAGGCTGCCTTCAGCAGAACCCCACGTGTGTTATGTTCTGCACTCCTCTGTGTGATTTCTGACCACACAGGGGAAATTCCCTGCTGAATTCAAGAGGGATCAGGCCCAAACCCCCATGGCAATCAAGGACCTGAGGGGAAGAATTCCAGAAATGTGTTGGTAGGTGCCACTTGAGCATCAGCAGAGGAACATTCCTGGTGGAACACAGCTCCTAAAACCTGCAGTTCTCCTGTGGGCATCAGGACAGCAAATCCACACACAGATTTCCCTGATAATCAGATTAGAAAAGGAAAACTTCATGGAAAGTGGACTTTTCCCATATACTCAAACCTACAAGACAGGGACAAGGCTGAAACTGGTGCCATTGTAGATAAAACATCCCTTGGACAGCCAAGTTTCTGGGGAGGGTCACTGGTTCTGCTTCTCTACTATAATAAATTAATGAACTTCCAAGACAGCACCTCCCATCTCTGCACAGGGGATTATTTGGAGCCTGGGGAATGTGTGAGTTTGTCCCCCTCTGCAGGGACAAAGGTGCTGGGTTTGGTCTAATTCCACCCACACACACGTGCCACAGACACACTAATGGGTTTTTGCTCTAAAACAGTTGCTAATCTCCCAGCCAGTTTATCCTGAAGAAAAGCTGGTTAATAGAACTAGGTATTTACAACTGTGACAATTACATTGAAGCAATTTGTGTGCGGACATAATTATGTTTCTAATGAAGATTAACTTAAATTAAATGCTTTTAATTACGATTTGCACTGCCTTTGGCTATTGTGCAGACTGTATTCTGACACTTACGCCTCACCAGACATGAGATTTATACTTTGCTGTCAAAGCTGACCGTAATTATTGGCTGGATATTTGATGTCAGGTGCTGCTGACATTGCAAAAGGGCTCAGTGCTGGAAACCACGGTGTGGAAGGATCAGAGATTGAACCTTTCAAGAGCTATTTGCTCAAACTCCTCTGCTAACACCCTGTCTGCCCTTGTGACTGCAAGTTCTTCTACCTGCCTGCTCCAGCTTTCTCCAGAAGAAGAGCAAATGTTGCTTTTTATTTCAGTAGGAGCATGTGGAAGCCTCCATATCTTATAATTTGCTGGAGTCCCTTCTTGACAACTACGGGAGCCCAGCTTACATATTAGATCCAAATTTGAAAAAATTAATTCCAAGGGGTCCTCAGAGGCAGCATCTTCATTATCCAGAAAAAGCTTGGCATGTAAACTCCACCTACCAGCATTCAAAAGGAATGAGTGATCAAAGCCAGATTACAAATTCATTAGCAATTAATCTGTTCAGGAAAACCTTCCCTGGTGCTTTGCAGGAATATGATAGGAATATGATTAATGGTAATAGTTACAATAGGATTATGGCCAAACCCATAAACAGCTGCTAAGGAACATAACCACAGGAGCCTTGGAGTTTCCTTGCTGGAGAGATCCTGTTTGGTGGAGATGTGCTCAGAGCTCTGTGTCCTTCCACTGTGACTGGAGACCTTTACAAGCCTTAACATCACTGTGAAAAGTTGCTAACAAGAGACCTCAGTTGCATTTCAGGGCCAGAATTGCAATGCCTTGCCTCTTTTATGCCCTGTCCAACTCTAATGTCTTCAGGAAATTGAGGATGACATAGGGCAGAACTCAGCCCAGGGTTTCTCCTTTCGGGGTTTGCCTCGTTCTTTCTCTCCATGTGCTGGAATGGGAATGAGTTACAGAAAATATTCCATCTCTCCCATTTTTGTGGACAGACTGTCACAAGGAGAGCTCTCACTGTGGGCACGTGTGTGACATTTCACCTCCAGCACAGTGGCCTGGAGCCTGCATCAGCACATTGCCCTTCCCCAGGAGGCTGGGACAGCCCCTGCCTGCCCTCCTCCAAGGGGAAACCAGGAGGTGCCAAATTCCCCTTTAAAGCACAGCCTTACCATAGACAAGGAGTGTTTTGTGCAGTAAGAGTCATAAAAAAAATCTCCAACCAAAGCTGCAGCCTGCCTGATTTGCCTGACAGGAAAGAATCACAGAATGGTTTATGTTGGGAAAGAGCCTTAAGATCATTGAGTCCAGCCACGAGCCCAGCACTGCCAAGGCCACCACTCAGTTGAGAATAATGCTCATCCCACTTAGTATTCATTCCAATACATATTTCATCATGTTGATGCATATTTTATTGCACTTTTTGTACCAATCCCTGCAGCATTTTGCTTTTGCAATGGTGCCTAATAACCCATGATTGCATGCAGCCCTGTGTGTTTGTGACTGGTGTGATTCCCCCCTGTCCCAAGGAGGGAAGGATTTTTCCAGGCTCCTGTTTTCCCTCTGTATTGCTTCCAGTTTAGTTCTCCCTCCCTGTGTTTCTCAGCCCATATTTTTTCCATTACAAGAATGATCCCAGCTCCACTCAGGCCATTCCTACAAATTCCACAATCCAGCTTTTTCAATACAACATCCACGGCCACTCTACCCAGATAAACCAGATCCTGGAATTTTTACTTTCACCCACAGTCATCCTGATTGGAGTAAGTTTTATTCATAGAAATACAGATTATTATTTGGTAAAATACTAAGAAAAGTGCATGTTTGAACAAAAGATAAGCCAATGCTCACCATATTTTATTTTTCTGAGCTGGTATTTATGAGTTAACAGGCTGGCTTGTGGATGGGCATTGCTGTGCACCACACTCTGCAAAATCAGGCAATGGAAACCACGAACATTTGTGCAGTATATTATTTCCAACATATTATTTGACCCATCAAAGGAGGCTCCCAGCTTTTAAGAGCTCAGCAAGAATGATGCAGAGCAGAGGCTGATGATTCAGTTCATCCCACAGCCCAGGCTAATCCTATAAAGAACCAACTGAAAATGCATAAAAGGTCCTGTCTGCAGAGCTGTATGTGTGTGCTTATGTTTATATATCCTATGTATATTTATATCCTTATGGGCAAGTACACAAAGATGATTTCACATCTTGAAAGAACACACAATATAACATTTTACAGTATCCCAGATGAAATGGTTTCACAATCAGATCCTCAAGGACAAAATGTCAAAGCAGTTGTTGAAGGTCCTACATCAAATTAGCTCCTATAAGGAAATAGATTCCTGCCTACAGAAATCACTAGTGGCTTTAATGACCCGTGTTAGAACTTGGAGCATTTGAATAAAGCTCCATGAATGTATCAAAATTAAATCAGTACCCTTGCAGAGTTATGTCTTTTTAATCAAATGCCATATGTGTTTTTGCACTCGGATTTAACACATGAGTTTTAGGCCGTTTCCCTAAGAGAAATCGAATAAACAAATTTCATATGTATTTATTTCTAACAGTACAAAATACATCCCCTTCCCAACACACACTTCAGGGCAGATTTACAGAAACTGATTTACAAAACATACACGCACACATGCATATATGTGTGTGTGTATATATATATATATATAATTACCAGATTTGTGGACACCCAACCATGCCCAGGGAAACACAAGAGTGAGGAGCACCACTGACATTTTTTCAATGTGTTTCAGGCCACTGGGAAGGCAGTGTCCAAATGTGAGGGCCTTCAAGGTAAAGTTTCTCCTGAAGTACTGGATTTGGGAAGCCCTCAAGGCACCCTCTTTGCTGGAGCCTCAGCACTCAAGGTAAGAGAAGCCCTCTCAGGAATTCATGCCCCAAACTATCTGCAGTGCTGAAAATCCAAGTCAATACCCTGATTTTGTAACAGAGGAGCAGGGAAAGGAAAAGAGAAGGAAAAATTACATCCTTGCAGGTTTGTTTTCCCCCCCCTCTGGATGTTCTCTGGGCAGAAGAGCAGAGAACAAAGGCCAGGCTGGCAGGTTCCAGAGGGCTGGATTTGCATACTGAGACCCAGCAGCAGATGGCCACAGGAGCCCCCTGGGACAGGGTATCACAGACACAAAGCCTGCTCCCTGCTCCCTGAGACAGGCACGTGGAGAACAGGTCACATCCCTGCCATGGCTGCAGCAGAACCTGACCTGGGCAGGCTCCAAAGTTTGCATTTTGGCCACTAAACTGGCTGGATTTAGCTAAATTCAGTCATTCTCTTCTCTCACTGAAGGTGACAAAACCCAGCTTGTCCCCACCATCCCAATCTACACAGCCCTGAGGAGCACTGACACCACCCAAGCCCCAGAGATGTGTCCAGTGTCACCCCTGCAGGTGACAGGCAGTGAGCACCAGGATGCCTTTCCTGCCCCCAGGAGACTGGATCAGGAGGGGCAGGATATTCCCTGTGCATCCACCTGCCCCAGGAACAGGCAAGGCCATTTATCCAACCAGCAAAACAGCTTGGAAAGCATCTTCTGCTAAACAGCAAGCTTCAGTGTTTGTAAAGGGTGCTGCAAAAGCACTGCTGACTCTGTTTCAGCTAATTCCCTTCTCCTGCTCTTCCAAATCATTCTGTTCCCAGTGGCAGATTAATGACAGAGTCTCCTCTACCAGACACATGTGAGGTAAATAATGATCCCAAACTTCATGTCACCAGCCTGTTTGTTGCCCTCCTTTCATCCTGCACTCCCCATGCACACCTCCCCCACAAGGAATTCCTTCTTCATTTTGGAACTGTGAAAAAAAAATCAAGTTATTTCAGCTGCTCACACCTCCAGGCCCCATTTCCACCTGGAGGTCCTCCAGGGATGAGTGGAGATTAATTGTGCTCTCCCCAAAGTCCTTACATTGATAAATGAAATTTGCCTACGTGCTTTGTCCAGGAAGAGCAATTTCGAGCAGGTATGGAGAGCACACAGTGCAGCAGTTCAGCACAATGCAGTTGGGAGCCTGGTTAATTGACAAGGAAAAATAGAAATAAACCTTCCAAGGACTGTAGGGAGCCAGGTTACATTAGTGGGGGAAGTGAGAGAGGTGTGGAAAGGATCACTGAGCTAGGCAGGGGAGGAGGGGAATGCTAAAACCTCTGCTGTGGTACCTGCTGGGTGACCTGGAGCAGCCAAGGGGGCTGGGGGTGTGAAATAAAAAGAGATCAGTGAGAGAAGGGGTCTTGGCTGCTTTTAGGACCAGTGTGACATCTCCTACCACAGAATGAGATGTAGGACAGGCTTCATTTGTAACACCTGAGCTGCACTGTCCTTCCTGAGGACACAGCATCACCTCCCACATCCAACAGCAAGTCCCTTTATTCTCCAAATGGACTTGATTTCCCTGGATTTTGGTCTGACTCACCCATGAATAATTTAATCAAGCCTGGTGCCTGGAGTATTCTTACGCTTGACTAATTGCCTGTTTTGGAAGGTGCTCTTTTCCCCCCCAAA
This sequence comes from Aegithalos caudatus, assembly GCA_013389925.1. Taxonomy (NCBI): domain Eukaryota; kingdom Metazoa; phylum Chordata; class Aves; order Passeriformes; family Aegithalidae; genus Aegithalos; species Aegithalos caudatus. The sequence goes on from WEIU01008314.1 coordinate 30,306, forward strand.
ATTAAAAGGTGTGCTCAGCCAAAGTAATCCTGTCTTATTGAGGCATAAATCCATTTATGCAAGTTACCAAAGCTACCACTCAGCTTCTGAGGGCTGGAAAGCTTAAAGGGTGTCCTATATTGAACTGAATCACAAGTACTTCTCCATTTCATCAATATTCCCTGAACTTCCCACTCTGCATTCCTGCAGGAGAAAGTGTCTGTCCCTATCAGTGTCCTTACATTAAAATTTTTAATCTTTCATGCTGCCTGCTGGGACTGTCTGAAAAAGGAACCCAGAATAACCACAGGAATCACAACAATTCTAAACTTTGAACCTAAATTCATCCATTTGGCACCTGTGATTACTGAATTTGAGCCCAATTTGACACCACCCTTATTTTGATGCAGATTTTCCCCAACATTTCTTTTGCCATGTGCCACTTCAATTACAAATACTCTGTCTCCACACTGCTGCCTTCCAGATGCACTGAACTGCCCTCCTGCAGACTACAAGAAAATGACTTGGCTCCTTTTCCACTGCTTTCTTTGTATTCCAATGCATCAGGCAAATAAACAAGACTAGTTTGCATTAACTTAGTACAGCACTTAAAATTCCCTGCACTATTTTTTTCTTCTGAAGAGATTTAAAAAAAAAAAAAAAAAGTCCAAAGCATGCAAGCCCCATGCACTGGTAACCTGTATTTTAAAATATCCTATTCTTTCTTATTCCAGGGAGAAAGAGAAGGATAGAAAGCAAAAGGAATTATTATAACATCTCTCCAGGTGGTAAATTGATTCTTTCATATAACTGAATTTTATTACTGGTGTTCAAGGGCCAAATCCTGTTTGTGCTTAATTTTCAGTCCACCTATTTTATATTAATGCTGGAGTAAAATGGAGACTAATCTGGCCAAATTCATAGTAGGTTAAAAAGGCACTGGATACTCACCTCCTACAGGTTTGGGGAAGTTTTTTGTGACTTCCAAGATCTGGTCTCTTGGTTCTAATTCATCCTCTGACAACTCTTAGAGCAGAACTGATCCACAGACAGAGATGCCAAGCAAATTCTCACTGTCCCTTTCCCCAGTGACAACCTGGCAGAACAGGTGCTGACCTTCACCCAGGGCCCTTCAGGCTCGAGATCTGTTCCAGCAGCAATTGCAGGACACTTATTTGATAAGGCTGAAATACCCATCAGACTGGATACCTCTTATAACCAAGGAAATGAACTTTTGGACCTTATGATGTCACTCTTGAGCTCCACAAGAAGATGAATTTTCCACTCCAGCACACTGGCCATGCTGAATTTAGAGCACCCCAGCATTTGGCCTCCTACAACCATTTTATTTCTTTTTGCAAGAAGGAGGCAGCACATCCCACGGGCACCCTTCCATTCACCTGTGCAGATATCTGGTTTAATCCTCTGCCCATTGGGGTGTGCAAAAAATGTCTTTTTCCTCACCTGCCTCCCTGGGCAGATGTGGGAGCTGCTGATGCTGACCTGACAGTGAACCACACTGATGGGAGCTGCTGCAGCACCTTGGCCTTGGCCTGGGTGAACCAGGGCTGCCTCCAGAGCACTGCTACCACAGCAAGGCAGAACAGACCTGGCTTTGCTCCACTTCTGATCTGCTCTGGCTTTTGGGGACCCCACACCATCAGAGCTCTCCTCAGAGCCCGCTGCCAGCAGCCCCAGGCTTTGTTCAGCCATTTACACCAACAAAAAGTGAGAGCAGACTGCAAAGGAAGACAGAAAATCAGGGGCTCTGTGGTCAGCTGGGCAATAAACAAGCACCTCCACTAACAGGATTAAACTCTTGTTAGATTACAAGTGTGTCAAGTTTACAAACAATCAGACTGGGGCTGTGCCCTCAATTTGCAGCACTTGATGCTACAGGTGGCAGCTCTGGGGCAGGCACACCGAGCCTACAGGCACACACATTTATATTTGGGAGTTCAATATCATTTCCCCATCCTCTCCAGTCAGACATTTTCCTATTTTCAGTGCATTAAGTGGATCCCCACCTCAGTCCCTCTGGCCAGGTTCATTTCCCTGTCTCTTGCTGCCACACTGACAGCTCCTGCCTGCTAATGGCCCCTGCACAGTGGAGAAGCCAAGTGCAAGCTGGAGCAGATGTCTGCTCAGAGAGTAAAAGAAAAATCTGAAAATTACCTCCATAGAACTGGAGGAAACCTGGAAGTGGGGATTGTTTTGTGTTCAGACAAATGGTTGGGTTAATGCAGTCCAGTTCTGCTTGCAGATTCTCAGATGAGATTTGCACCCCAGTGTTCCTCTCTGCTCCAGTCTGGCTGTTCAGTACATCCTACATCATTTACATCCCTGTAAATTAATCAGCCAGAGCAGGACCTCAAAATGTACTTGTCTCACCCTGCAGTGATGCAGCAGAGGGCAAGGGGCCATGTCCTGGTCAGCAGGAGCTGGGGTGGCTGACAGTCAGTGCCAGTGACACAACCAGAATGAAAACAAGGTAATTGAAATAATCCCCCACTGCCCCCCCCCAGGCTCCTTGGCTAGCTCAGTTCCTTGAGAGGCTTTGGAGGAATATTTCAGGGACAGGGCAAAAGATTCCAAAAGAGGCTCTCACCCCTGGGATTAGTCCAAGGCTTTTATTCTTGAAGGGTTCCAGGGGGGGGAAAGACTGAACAAGGAAGAACAGGACCTTATCTAGTCTCCTGCTCAGGAAAAGATAGCTGAACCTCAGCCAGCTGGGTGAAGAAAGGAAGGAAGGGTCAAACTACATGGTTACAGGCTTCAGGGGTCCTGGGGAAAGACCATTCCCCAGAGAAATACAACAGGTAAAAAGGGAAGCACCTCTGAGGCAAGCATCCCTTCTTAAACAGGCAGAAGTTATTTCTTGGAGCTCTCAGCTGTGAAATGCAGCTCCTCTGCCACTGCCCCAGCAGCTCAGCTTTGGCACTGAGGCAATTCCTCAGACAAAGGATGTGCTGGAGCTGGGTTCCATCCCTGCTGCACAGGGATGTGCTCAGTCCCTCTGCCCTCACCTCCCCTCTGCTCAGAGAACTCTGCTGCAAGGATGCAGCTCCTTGGAAATGTTCCTGAGCTGCTCAGATAAATTAGGAGAGATTTTTCTTCTGCACATTTTGATTTTCCTCTGCAGCCACGAAGAGGACAAACACTGAACTTCTGCCTGGAGCTGCCTCAGCTGCTGGCAGGGAGAAAATAGTAAAGGTTGTTTTGTCTGGTGCCTAAGTGGATAAAATGGCAGATTTGCCCTAAGAGAAAACTGGGTAATTTCTGAGACTGGCAGAACAATGCTCCTGCTAACAGTATCATGATAAATCCTCTTTCCAAGTGCATTTTTAAACTGTTAGCACTGAAACAAGGGGCAGAAGCAACACTGTTAGGAAGGACAAGGGAAAGCAATATGAACTACATTACTTTGGTTTTAAAAACAGCTTCAGGAACAGGTTATCAGCCAGTGTAAGTCAATAACTCTGCACTGTTTTTAATAGAGTGACCCAGGCTTATATGAGTTCTTCCTCTGCAAATAGCACCTCAGACCTCCCCTTTTACAGTGTCTCAGATTCCTGCTTTGGGGATATTCCATTGTCAAGAAGGATCTATTTCTAACAGTTCTCTTGCAAACATATCCCCAGATGTGACAGGCAGACAACTCCCATACCAGCCCTGCTAATGGATTTCTGCAAAGTCTAGACCTGCATGCACTGTGCTTTGGGAATATGTTTGTTTTGAGTGCTACCAGAAATAGCATCTCCACCACTGGGCCATCCATTACATGGGTGCTACCCACAAGGAATTCTTTTCACAGCTCTCCATGGAGAGTTCAGCATTTTGATCTTAACTAAAAGGAAGAAAAGGGATAGAAACCTTGAGTATCATGCCTAGTTATTACAAATACACTGTGGCAGGAGGGAGGTTGCCAGTCTGGGACTGAGCTCCCCACCTGCAAAATGTCACAGAGCTTTATCTCTCCCTAAGTTTGGATGTTTTCCCTCCTACAGATATTATTTAAAACCTGAAATAAGGCTGAGGCAGCTCCAGTCATGTCCATTTCTGCATTCAACAAAATGCACTGTTTTTATGGGAGAACAAGCATAAAGTGCTGAAACAGCACTGGGCACCAGAGAACAGGCTCTGCTTAGGCACCTTTAGTACAAGAAAATGCTGATGCAGGGCATCAAGACCAGAAAATATCAGAATTGCATTGGTCAGGCTGAAAAAATGGCATGCAATTATCAAAACCATTAGAAAAGGCTGCATTTGCAGGGGATCCACCCACAGACTTGATTACTGCCACAGCTGCCTCTGCATTTCTCAGGAATTCCTCAAAATCACAAACTGAGCCCAGCCAGGGCAGGGAGATCTGCAGGAGGGGACAGACCTGCACACAGGTCACTAACTCAGTGCTAGACAGGAGTAAAACAATACAAAGTAAAAGCAGCTCTTGGGGATGCTGTGACCTTTGCTGTTACAGATGGGTTTATTCCAAATGACAGGAGCATTTATATGACTGGGTAATGGTTTTCCCTCCAAAATTGCATTTCTTGCTACATCAGACATTGCTGATTCCTAAATTATAGTTTGTCTTTAAGTAGGTTTTTCCAGTCCTTGCTCCACAGGAGCTGGCTGGGACAATGATATCATTCCTAAGGAAAAGCCACAAACTTTCAAGTGAGCTACAGTCAAGTTCAATTAAAAACAACACAAGCATTTAGAGTTACAAAGAACAAAACTTTCTACAGACAGCTGGCCCAGGGGGATAAAAACCCATAAAATGAGGGCTTATTTTGTGTAGCAGCAGATTGCAGTCAGTGTGCTGGCATTTGGGATGCAAATGCTGCAAGGGCTGCACGGGGAGGATGGACTCTGCTGAGGAAGGGGATAAAGGCCTGCCTGTTGGAGAACCTCATTCTGCACTGGGGAAAAGCAAATCCAAAGTGCAGCATGGAGAAACAACAGGGTGGACAAAGAGCAGCCCAGAGGGGCTGGAGCTACAAAGAGAGCAGGCAGGGAGTTACAAGCTTCTGCAGTGAGGAATGAAGTAAAACAAAAGGCTGGACTGGAAAAGCTTTGGCTAGTGGAAAAAACAGGACACATTTACACAGGTTTGTTCCAAACAGCCTGGCACTTGCTGTGCTCCAGCCTTTTTAGTACTTCTTGGAGGTTACATAATAATGTAAATTACAGGTTTATTCAGAATGACACCACCTGCACTGATGGACACCTCCTCCAACCTGAGCAGTGGGAGCCCAGGAAGCCTTGCCAGGCTAGAGGGCACAGCCTGGATTGCTGCAGGGCTCAGGAGGGAATCCCATCCCTCCCACTCCTGCAGAGCCTCCTGTATTGCCCAGGGAGCATTTCCAGATAAAGCAAAGAGTCAGCCAGGGGCAAAATGAAGGACTCGGTAGGTTAATGGTCTCATTTGGTGTGGCAAATCCTCTGAAATCCACTGACAAAACAGGAACATAATCCCCTCTCTTTTATTAGAGACATGCTTCAGTCTTCCCTACAAATCTGAGACTAGAGCTTCCCCAGTACCTCAAACTTACACCCAGTGATTTCCCTCAGAAAGGATGGACTCGTCAAACTGCCTGGTAGCAATGTCTTTGCCCCTGAACACAGCGAGGATTAAGGTGTGAAATTCCTATTAGGGCGAGGGGATTAGGCTGGTGGATTTACATAAGGATTTGACACAGAGAATCAGTTCATCGGTGCCTGATGCACAGCCCCTGTGAGGGGATAACAGCTGATGTCTCAGCGAGCAGGGAAACTCCTCCTCCACAAATGTACTTACATCTTTCTGCAAGATGCTGCCTGCAAAGGCCAATTCCTTCCTGATCCCTTCAGTGATGGCTGTAAACCCTAAAGCACGAGCTGGGGGATTGCCCTGATTATTGTCTTGACACATCCGAAAGTCATCGGTGAGAAGAACTGCTGGGTTTGGAATCAGCAAAATCCATGCAAATGCCACGCATGCAAAACTCTGGGAAGCACCCAGGGATGAACACCGTGCCATAAGTGCCTGTATTAAAGTGACAAAATGTTTTCAGGGTGAAAAAAAAAAAGAGATTATGTCTTAAGTATGTGATTTTTTTAAGAAGGAAATTCCACCCTGGCTGCTGTTTCTTCACTGAAAAGTTCACGTAACAGGGCTCTGTGCAGGCATGTGGGCATAAATAAAAGGTCCAAAGCCCCCAGGTGTGCACTGCAGCACCTGCTATGTCAGCTCATGAGAGTGAGGCACTAAAATTCAGAGTGCTCATTCTTGCAATCAGATCAGAAGATCACACCAAGGCAGCCCTTTCCCTCAGCAGCTCTGCATGCTACATTTAGCACTGAGTTGGGCAGGTATGTTTCCACTTCAGTTCGTGTTCCTCAATCTTTTTTGACCTTAGGCCTGGGAGCAGAGCAGCCCAAACTCTCAAAAGGTAGTTTTACCTCTTGGTGCCTTCAGGGCTTTTGATCTGAAAGAGGAAAATGCCAGAAACCAACAACATTTTCTGGTCTTGAGTTTAACAGCAGAGCCTTAGTGCATTCATACATCAGTTTATCCACGTTAGTGTGCATTTCATCAGTGAACTGTAAACATTTAAGGTTGATTTGTTGCCACATAGCACCTTGAATAAATAAATTACCAAAAAGCCATTAACACCTGACTAGAACCAACATATTACTGTTTTATCTTTCACAAAATCCAAGGAGCAGAGTGCTCTTCTGAGGCAGAGGAGGAGTAATTCATAGCTATTTCACAGATATGACCTGCACAGCACAGGATTATTACAAAAAATGAACAGGTAGGCAGTCGCACACTGGATTAAGGAACAATGATTCATAAATCCAAATCCCTGCCTCACATGTTGCTTTTATATAGCACCTGGTGAAAGCCTGCCTGAACCAGCAGTGGAAATCACACCTTTTCATTTCATTCCTGCATTTCTGAAATAACAGGCCACTTCTGGCACACGCTGTCACTTCCCTCACTGGGGAACAAAAAAGGTGCATGCTGAAGAAGCCATAAATAGTATCTGCTGGTGCTCCCTTTTCCTATTATGCTGACTTTGATTCGGGTCCTCGCTTTTACTGGGAACAAGAGAAAGACAAATAAAATTATCCCAGCTGTTTGTGGCAGACAGCCCTGGCCTCCCAGCTGAGAGCTCTTTGTGCTGCTGAGAGCGTCACCAAGCAACCAGCCCTGGCAGCTGCCAGGCCACAGAAAAGAAGTGAAAGCATGACTTATGGAAAGGATGCACACGTGAAGGCTGGGGCTGAAGCAAGCTCAGCTTTGTCTCCTGCCTAAATGTGGCACCAGAGGTTGCCCTCAGTGGATCTCACCCGCTGAGGGGGCAGAACCTGGATGCTGATTTTGTTTTAGGAGCCAGGACCTTGCAGAAATAAGATCAGGTATTGTGTAAGCTGTGCAATGAAAAGAAAGGGGGGTTCAGTCTGTTACGATGCTGTTGAGATTTCTACTCCAGTCAGTCTTAGCTGGTGGTCCAAAAAAGCAGCAGAAGGTGGCCCAGGATGCAGCTGCCAGAATGACTGCATTGTCCCAGCTGTAAGTCATACCCACGAGCAAGTTAAGTGGAGGTGAAAAGAGATTGTCTGATAATTGGAGCAATATGGCAAGGAAAGCAAAGCAAACAGGCAAATCCCCATGCACACAGGCAGGGAGTGAATAAAATGGGAGGAGGGGATGTGGAGAGATAAATGACCATTTAAAGTGTGCTCTGCTCGTTCCTGATTGTGCAGCACTGTTTAGAGAGGGGCAATAGACATTCTTCCTGCAGAATTTAGGCAAGGCTGAGAAACCCTGGCTGGCATCTTCCCTGAGCCACAGCATTCCCCAGCCCTCAGCAATCTTACAAATGAGCCCTACAAACGTTTCTTGTAGGACTCAAATGAGTCTTACAAATGTTTTACCTGAAGGCAGCAAAGACAGAGATGCGTGAGAACTCTTCCAACCTGGACATTAAAGACAAATTGACAAACTCATTTCAGCTCCCTGTGAGTTTAAATGTGTCACAGCAGCCCAGTCTGAAAACAGCAAATTAATTGCCTCACTCCTGGTCACAGAGTGCAGCTGGATTCATGCCAGAACCCACTCCTGAATACCTGCAGGACGTTGTCACTCATCTGTGACATCAGATATTTCCTGGGGCAATCACCTTCTTCTGCTTTTGAGAGAAAGAAGGTCTTTGTGAGCTGTGCTGGGAAGAAAAAAATCAAGTTGTTTTTCACTCATTATGAGATCTGTAAAACAGTGCTCAGTGCTTTTTTAACCCAACTTTACTTTTCTTTATCTGCTGTCTGTTTTACACTACACTGAACACATGCAACTGGAAACAACCCAAACAGTGCACGTCAGGATCAGACAGCATTTTCTGCAGCATCTCCTTTTTGGAAGAAAGGGCCTTCTGCAGAAATGGTGTAAAATGGAGCAGTTCTGCACTGCTTGGCACTCAATCACTACCTGCTGCCAAGAGCAGTGCAAAAACTTGTATGAAGAAACTCATGATATGGATGAAAATTCAAGGAAAAGCAGACATTTCAAGAGCTGTTCTCCATTTTAAAACTGCAAGAAATGCCAAGACTGTAAAGATCTCTGTTGCTCTACAGTGCTAAAAATAACATTTGCCAACAACTCCATCGAGTCTCTTGTACAAAATTCAGCCTTATGGCTTTCATTTCAATTGTGAAATGAACTCATCATTTTGCAAACCTCCGTGACTGAGGTTGTCTAAAATGAAGGAAATCCCCAGTACCATTTACTCTCAAAATATTAAAATTCACTAGAAGCAAAAAAAAAGATGCTTCAAATTTCAGCTGGTATTAAGAGATGTAAGTTCTTGTTTCTAATCCATTATGAAGGGCTTTCAAGTAGGCAAGAATAACGTTCTTAGATCCTAATGTTGGCTACCTAACTCGACTCTTTGATACACTTCATTTACATGTAATCCTGCAGCCTGCCAGCAGTTGATAAGGTTCCTGATATCTGCACATTTGAGAATGAGAAGTTTAGTTCAGGATGGGCTAAAGCTGAGCTCTGTGATGGAAGGCTGCTCAGCTTTAGGGCTTCACACAGATTTTTTGCTTGTCTGCAAATGCTTCTCAGCATTTCTCCCCAAATAATTTACCTGCCAAGCTTAAAATTCTTCACCAAGTTGCAATGGCTGCACTGGATTTTTGCTTTTTTTTTCCATTGCTAAAATATTTAATGAGTTCCTGTGAACACTGGGTGGTGGGGAGGAAAGTGAGGGGTGTATTTTTCTCTCCACTCCATTTATACTGGGGAGGAAAGTGAGGGGTGTATTTTTCTCTCCACTCCATTTATATTATCTGGGAGATAAAAGCAGAGCAAAAGTTACAGAAGTGGCTGAGAGAAGCTACAAATGCAGAGTTAATGGCTCTGCAGCACATCTGAGTGAAGGATGGCCAGGTCCATACCCATCAAGAGCAAGACATTTACAAGCACTAAATTTTATGTCCCTCATGTAAAGAGCAGAGTCATTCCATGCAGTTTTGACAAACCCATTTCAAAGGTTTCACCACAGAACAACAGAACAGTTTGTGTTGGAGGAGACTTTTAAAGGGAATTTCATCCAACCCCACTGCCATGGGCAGGGACACCTTCCACTGTCCCAGGCTGCTCCAAACCCTGTCCAGCCTGGCCTTGGGCACTGCCAGGGATCCATGGGCAGCCACAGCTGCTCTGGGCACCCTGTGTCTCATTGTCAAAAACTTCTTCCTTTAATCTAAATCTATCCTTTTCTAATTTAAAACCATTACACCTTGTCCCAGGATAAAGATGTGCCCCCATCTTTATTATAAGCCCCCTTAATTTACAGAAAGGCTGCACCATGCCATGCCATGCAGTGGGATAAGATGTGTCACCTGGCTGTAGAAATTCAGTGTATTCCCCATCTGCACAGCTACAGCTGGAGTTTCTCTCAACATCTTTGCATAACTGGAAACTTTGGGTCTCCAGAAAAAGAAGTGGACCTGGCAGCCAGGTCACCTTCACAGCCAAACTCCCAGGTTCAAAGGTGCAGGCACAAAAACACAGCAAGGCTGGGCAGCAGGGGGTGATTCAGCACTCAGCACTGCAGAGAAAACAGGCTCTGAGCATTTGTAACCCCCTGGGTGTCTCACCAAAGCCCCAGCTCCAAAACACTGCATGAACACAGAGCTCCCAGCACCTGCAGGAGCCAGCCCAGCCCTCCTGGCTGCTTCACAAGATGGGAGCACAGCACAGCCACTGCAGCAGCTCTTCATTTCCCTCCACACTCTGACACACATCTGAGAAAGTGGAGAGGTGAAGTGGAAAGATAAATGGAACACAGCAATATTTTTAAAAGCTGCTCCTTTCTGTGTGAATTTTGAATGGATACCATATGCTTTAGCATGCTGTTTTGATTCTCCCCTAAGATATTATTTACTAGCCTGCCTCAGCAAGGCAGTCCTCACTCCAGAATAGTTATTTTTAGTTTAAAAAGGCAAATATAAGAGTAATTTCTACCAGTGCTGCTTTGAACTTACAATCACCCATTACACTGCCTGTTCATCTCATCTCCCAACTTTTTTTATTACAACAATCCTTTCATCATCTTCACCAAGTGCTTCCACCTCCAGATCACTAAAGATAGTGAACACCACTTGTTTCTTGATATACTTTTTTTACTCTGATAAGAAGTTATTTCTACCCTGGTTTCTTCTTCTAAACCTGTTTCAAATCTGTGATTTTTGCTTCTTATCACTACCTCAGGTTCCTTCACAGGTTCCTGAAGGAGCTTTTCTTCCCTCAGGAATTTTGAAGTCCAAATGTTTATTGGCTCTCCCCCACGCATGGTTTTATTATTTTATACTAACAGATCATCAAGGTTAAAGGGATTTTTGCACGTTATAGCACGGTTTTTTACAATTTTATCTTTCATTTGATTTATTTAGAACAGAACTGTTTCCAGGTGTATTTTCCCTGCCAGACACACAGAGGAGAGCAGGTACCCTTAGTCCCACTCTGCTGCTCTTCCTGCACTAATTTGGGCATGAGGGAGTGAGGAAGGGCACAAGAAATGATGTCAAGAGTGCAGGGGCACAGCAATGACCTGAGGAAATGCTTCTTTCACAGCAGAGTGCACACACCAGGGGATGCTTTCCTAAACCCATTTCTGTTCCCTGTTCAGAGAACCTGAATCAAGACAGAAAAAACACCACCTGCAGCCACAAACTGTTCTGCCAGGGAGGTGTTTCAGGTGGGGGCTTGGACTGCTCTGCCACAGTCAGGGATTGATGTCCTTGGTCAGGGATTGATGCCCAAGAGAGGGATTGTTACCCAGGGATTGATGTCCTTGGCCAGGGATCCATGCCCAAGAGAGGGATTGTTACCCAGGGACTGATGCTCAGAGCCAGGGATTGATGCCCAAGAGAGGGATTGATACCCAGGGATTGATGTCCTTGGTCGGGGAATGATGCCCATGGTCAGTGATTGATGTCCATGGTCAGGGATTGATACCCACAGCCAGGGTTTGATGCCCATGGCCAGGGATTGATGCCCAAGAGAGGGACTGATACCCACAGCCAGGGATTCCTACCCACCCCAGGAATTCCTGTCCATGGCCAGGGATTGATGTCCACGGCCAGGTATTGATGCCCATAGCCAGGGATTGATACCCACAGACAGGCACTGATGCCCACAGCCAGGAATTGATGCCCACAGCCAGGGATTGATGCCCACAGCCAGGGATTGATGCCCATGGCCAGGGATTGATGTCCATGGTCAGTGATTGATGCCCACAGCCAGGGACTGATGCCCACAGCCAGAGATTGATGCCCACAGCCAGGGGTTGATACCCACAGGACCCAAGCTGTGGGTCCTGCAGCCCCAGGGGATGGAGCACCAGAGAAGCAGCAGGGAGCAGATGGTGAGGGCAGGGCAGTGAGGAAGGAGCCCCAGCCCTGCCCTCCCCTGCTGCCCCTCAGGCTCAGGGGCTGCATAATTAGTCCTGTGGAGCCAATAAAAGCTCCTTGAGCTCATTGTCCTCCAGATAACAGAGCTCAGACCTGGAGGACTGGCAGGACTGACCTCTCATGCCAGTTCTGACTGGAGCAAAATCCCCTGGAAAAATCCTGCTAATGAATGGGGCACATTATCTCATCTTCTCCACGCTGGGTTTTTGTTCATAACTAAATCCCCCACTGGG
>WEIU01008314.1:42543-59970 GCA_013389925.1 Aegithalos caudatus
AAAAAAAAAAAGCAACAGTAAAAGTAGGATAGATCCTACACCCACTCTAGCTGAGAAATCCTTGTTCTGAGGTATTTTTCAAGATAAAATATACAAAAGCTAATAGGTGCTAATTTGCTTCTTATTTTAGATTACGTGGGTAATTTTAAAACTCTCAATAACAATGGGATTTGTATTTATGTCAAAGAATAATGTAAAAGTAAGCAAACATTTTTCAAAATGCAGTTAAAGACCACAGTGAGATGCCTTTGGTTTTGGTTTATTAGGGTTAGGGAACAAAAAACAACAACATGGCTTGAGGATATCAGAGCACAATAGTCCCTGGGATTCTTTAACTACAGGAGGAGTTAAGATTGCTCAGACAGCAAATTGAGCTGCAGAGTTGTGTTGTACAACTTAGTAAAATGTATTTATACAGATAAAAATGTGTTTACTCACACACAGAGCACTTGCAGTTAACCAGGGAACTAGAACTGTGTTTAATAGTATAGATTATTATTATATATCCACTATACAGCAAGGCCTGGCTGCACATTCACAGGGGACAGGGTGTGCCTGTGGCTCAGAGCAGTGAATGCTCTGGTTATTAACCCTGCTTATCCTTCCCTATTCAGCCTGAGCAAATCTCCAGGAGCAGGCCTGCAGTTCCAGCTCTATTTTAATGGATTTGCTGCAGCCTGAGGAGCACTGGGACAGCCCTCAGCTCTCACAGCTCCTCTCTGCACCTCCCCACATGTGCAAGCCTACCTCAGCCAGCTCTGAAAAGCTCCAGGGATTGCCTCCAACTCTTTTTTTTTTTTTTTTTTTCCTCCTCAGCTCCTTTAGGCACACTGTTATGGCACACATTTCTGTGTGTCTTTGTCACTCCTGGCAGAGCTGAGGGTGGATCCTCAGGCTGCATCCCCTGCACACCAGCAAGGCTATCACTCCTCTTGCTGACCCATAAAAACACCTTTGTTGTCACTGGCATCATGGCCAAAAGCAGGCTGAGGAGGGTTTTGGCAGCCTCTCACACTCACAGGGCCCTTTGCAGCATGGATTAATATCCTTAATATTTGAGCTCCATCAAGATGCAGGTACTACACACAAAAATGAATAATCCCTTCTTCAGCCCATGTGCAGTTTCAGAGGCAAGAAAGAAGGAAATGCTGGCTGACAGCTCCATCACAGCATTTCTCACAGCCTCTGTTACCTGGTTCTTTGCCTTTATTCACACCTAGAGCAGGCTTTTCCTGGAGAAAAGTGTGAACTGTGTCATCACTTACCTGCCACTGAGTGAAAACAGCTCTTTGGTTGAAGGCCAGTAAGGGCTGGGAAGGGAGAAGAAGAAGAAGAAGAAGAAGAAGAAGTGGTTTCAGGCAGTCAAGAAAAAGAGGTGAACTTGGAACATGATGTGGAACAGGGCACCCACCACCATGAGATTCTCGAGGTGGGTGCCCCTGAGGGAATTCAGGGGGTATTTGCTCAATCTTGGAGCTACTGCAGGTCAGAAGAGGTGAGCAAAAATCACCTGTGATGCCACCCACAGCCTAGCACTGAGGAGCCTGGCACACCAGAGTAAGCAAGATATTTCCCCACTACAAACAGGGGAAATTCACATATTTGATTGTTCCAGGTGATCAAAATAAGGCATTTACAAGAATCCACACCCTTGCTCAGGATGTTTTAGGTGTAACCTTCTCCCTCTCAGAGCAGGAGGCCCTCTCATTCACACTGGTGGGATTGCTGCTGAAGCATCAAAAAGGAACCAGAAACTTAAGTTTCATATAATGACCCAAACTCACAATGGAAAAAACAACAAGGCTTTCTTAGCCTGTCCACAGCTCCAGATATTCAGCCTTATTTCCCTTGCTCATTTTCAGCCCATTTATTCCAAGATAAACCCTCTGGCACTACAGTGAATAATCCTCTCCTCTCTTGGGATTCAGAGTGAAAAGGGAACATGTCACTCTGTATGACAGAGAGAACTGCTAAAATAAAGATGCTACTGAGGATCGAATTTTTAGCATACGTCTCTTTGGGGGTGTGAATAGCACCAGGATGCAGAACCAGGGGCCACGTACTCCTGGGTCACCAGGTCAGCTCTGACTGCATCTTTCAGTAATTTTGACAGCCTGCCATCTGTGAGACCAGGAGCAGGTGTTCATGTGGAGCGTGGTCAGTGCATGGCTCTAACATCAACCATTCCCAGCAAACAGCAACTCTGGAGGCAGCCCCGCTGCCTTGAGAGAAAAACAGATTTACCAGAGGTTTTTAGCACAGCCAGGATCTGTGTAACAGCAATGTGCCAGTGAGTACACAGCACCAAAGCCCTGTGCATGGCAGGCAGGAGGATGACACCTCCTCCAGAACCTGAGAGTGAGGCAAAGCAGTGGCAAAACGCCCAGCAAAGTCTGCAAGATGATGCCATCCTCCACTGTCTCCCCTTGCTCTACACACTGAATTGTAGAATGGTTGGGGTTGAAAGGGACCTTAAAGCTCATTTAGTGCCACCTGGACACTGCCAGGGATGGGGCAGCCACAGCTTCTCTGAGGGCCTCACCACCCTCACAGGGAAGAATTTTTTCCCAATATCTGATTTAAATCTGCCCTCTGACAGTTGAAATCCATTTTCCCCTGTTTCCATCACTACCTATCTTGGGGAGTGGTTGGAGACCACAGCAGTGGTAACCAGGTCAGGGCAATGCTCACAGGAGAACAGGTCTGAGCAAGAGCTCAGCTCTGAGATCAGGCTCTGCCTGCTTTCAGAAGCACAGGAATTGGGATTCACAGCGTTCCAGACAGGCCCCTCTTCACCCAGATTCCGTGGCCCACAGAGCCGAGGAAACAGAAATTAATAAGCATAAGATTCCTAAAGAACATCTGGGAAAGCCTCCTGAATATTTTATCCTAAGTACTTAGATACACACTGGTGGAAGCTCAGCTTATTCATTCTAGTGTGTGCTAAATTCCTAGCGGGATACCTGGGGACTAATTGGTTTTGTCTGTGTTAGTGTCTAGTCACTGCATGAATCAGGCAGTGCTGAACCTCTGAGAGCTCCCTGAAGATGGAGAACTGGGCTGTGTTGTCTGGCTCTGTAAGTGACTTGGGTTCAGAAGTTCTCCAGCCCATACATTATTTCTGATCCTCCTTGCATGACACTGGGCTGCTGCACAGGAATAATCTCACGCAAGCACCCTAAGCCAGAGCATCTGCAGCAGCCCCGGGGAGGAGCCAGGCTGGGAGTTCATTAATCCCCATCCTGAGTGATGTGGGCAGGGATCCTGCCTGCTCAGCTCCTCTGCCCATCCAGACCTGTCCCCTGGTTATCCAAAAGGGAGATTTATGTGGGGCCTGGAAAAGCTCAGCGGGGAGCAAGAGGCTCCCCGAGGGAAGGGCTGAGGAACAGATGCAAACCAGAGCCAGGATTGTTGTTCCAGCTTTGTGCAGCAGGGAGGGAAGGTGGGGCTCATTGCTCCCTTGGCTGCTGTAGGAGCTTTAGCAGAATACAGAACACCTTGCACCCCTCTCCTGGTCTTCCCTCTGATTTCCTTCCAGGCTAAATTCCAGATTTACACGAGTGCATGGAGCTGCTTGTTCTGGGGTCACTTCAGTGCAGTTTTTCAGCATCCTAAAGGGGAGGCAACAACTTAGGAGGACCAGTTGTTGTGACATCCTTCCCCTCAACATGTGCAATAACACAAAGCAATTTGCTCACTTTGTAACCTTGAACCTGGTGCCTCAGGGTGTGAGTTAACTCCTGCCAGGGCTCTGCAGGGAATAGGTTCCCTCTGATCTTCCAGCAATGCAGATGTCACTGGGTACAGTCACACAAGTGTCACCTTCTTCCTGAGCACCAATTACAGATTACAGCTGTTGGAGGCATTTTTATATTTCAGTACAAACCTCGTTCCATGTCTCATTGATACAATTTCATTAGCACAATCAATAGATCTACATTATCCTGGAAGAGTTTGGTCCACTGCTGGTATCAACACTTGAGTGATTTTTTTACTACTTTATTTTTCAAATACCAGCTTAAAATCAGTGCAGCAATTCCAAAGTTTGGTTTCTCCAGTGCAACTCGTAGGGATGCCTTAGTGCAGTTCTTAGGAGATGCTTCACCAACTAATTTGTTGACTTTGACCACGAAGTCCCACCATTAAACTTGCTGTAAGCTTTGTCATCCTGCTTCTCCCTCTGTGGCTGCTGCCCTTCCCCAGTGCAGGAAATGTAAAATTAAATTCTTGCCTGGCCAGGAGAGGTGGGCTGGCCCTGGGGGCACTGGCATCAGCTCTGCAAACAGAGAATGATCTCCCCTCATCACCTGCCACTTGATATCCTTATCAAAGCTCAGGCTGCTAGAGGGGACCATTTTATTGAGACTGGAGATTCTTTTGGGAGTGCAGTCACAAGTGCCCTGACATATGGAAATGGATGTAATTTCATCTGCTGAGACAGCCAACACTCAGCTGGAGCAGCAGCACTGTGTCTGGGCAAGGGAACACCAATGGGCAAGGCAGGGGCCACTTCTCCCTGTGTTTGAAGATTTCAGAGGCCAGAGGAGATCACTGCATGTTATCATGGCTAAAACCACAGTCTGTTCCCTGCTTGTTCACCAGAATATCTCCATTTATGTGCAACTGAAGTATACAAGCTCTCCCTGCTCTGAATAGCACCTGTTCTGCTTGGTTTGATGATGGTAATCGTTGGGTCACACAATGGGGTGTCTAGTTAATTAAGGCATGGTAATAAAACAGCTGGAGAAAAAGAAGAAATTCCACACCACAAAAAAAATAATGTTAAAGTACAACTGAGCATGTTTGATGAATTTCTGTTTATGCCAGAGTTCCACCAAACTCAGCCAATGACCAAAAAAAAAGGATTGATTTTTGTCACTGCATCCCTTCAGGCACTCAGCTGAACAACTCACAGAGCCTGGAATAAAATACAGGGCAGGAAAAGAGGAGTCCAGTGTGCACAGAAGCTTTCCCAGGTCACTCAAAGGCAGGAAGGAATGCAGGCAGAGCCCACTTGCAAAGCAAGGTGCTGACAGCAGCTCACTGGGCTGCCAGTGATGGAGCAGCCTCCTCCTCCCCAGGGAACACTGCCCCATTGTGCATGAGCAGGACACTAAATGTACACAACCTTTGCAAAGCCTGGCTCAGCCCACTGCATTCAGAATATCTGAATGAAACCTCACCCAGGGTCTCAAATTCTGCTTTCTAATTTGGTTTGTTAACGACGCGAGGCAGGAACTGTCAGCATGTGTCTATGGAGTAGCCAGTGCTCCCAGGAATCCAGACTTATTTGGGGCACTGGGTAGAACTAAGAGGTTAAAAAAAGGAGGAAGAATCTACCAAAATAGCTGTTTTCCAGCATGATCCACAGGCCTGACCAAATTAAATCCCAAATATGTGTATTTTAATTGTGTATATTACACATCTCAACAGTACAACAGTTGTAGCCATGGAACCAAGCACCGAATTTGGCCCATTACAGCATTTGTTTAATGCACTGAATTCTTGGACCCACACCATTTCCTGTACAGCCATGGAAGCTCCAAAGTTAAATCTCCCTTGTGATTCCCCATCATGACTCATTTTTGGTCAGCTATTTGAAAAACCTTTTGAGCTCAGGAGTGTGCACCAAGAGGTAAAGATTTGCTCCAGGGAAGGAAGGAGCTTGAGTACAGACATTAGAAATATGTGCAAGTTAAATAAACAATTTAAACACAAGATAATAATGTAGCAGCTTCAAGGGCCACATTTCTCCAGCCAACCCAAGACATAAAAAGACACAATTTCATTGAAATAACCTAACCCCACTGTTGTTTCGAGTGCTGCATTTGTTCAAACACAGCCCACCAGCTCTCAATTAGCTGCTTTTGCACTCCAACTGCAGCAGGTCTGCAGTGCACAGAAATGTAATTATTCACACACCACCCTGTCACTGCCACCACTGCCTGTACTTCTAAAGCATCTTGATTACTCCACTGATGAGCACTGTGGAAATGCCTATAAATAAAATAATCATCTCCCCTCATTAAGTCCCAGCTCGTGGACTGAGGAAGGATGATTTCCCTTTGTACGTTCCTTTTGTAAATTTTATCATTTCACAACAGAGGGAGCAACGTGCCTCTGATGGCACTCAAAGAGACAGACTGTCAGGATTCTTGTCAGCATTTCAGCTTTGAGCAGCTTGCATTTTTGCATGAATATTTCCTCCTGAAAATAAAGCGCTGTTTGTCAGAATCACGCATGCAGTAATCTCTTTCTAATGTCAGCATCAGACATGCAAAACCCCCTAATGTCATGTCAGGAGGTCAGATTTTATGGAGCAGTATGTCATGGAAACCCTAACAGCCAGCATAAGCTCCCAGCTCTGACTTCCACACTAAGAACACACATCTATAATAAAGAACAAGCATTGAAGGAAACCTTCCACTGAAAACAAAGCCTTGGTGAACCAGGTTTGCTCTTCAGGAAGCTTCAAAAGCAATTGGTGCTGCAAACAAATATCAAACATCCCATTACTGCCAAATCAGTCTTGCTGTTTTCAGTAACTGCATTACTGGGTGAACATTTGCACACACTGAAACTCACAGCGGTGTCTCCAACACGCAATCAAATAGCTCATTTCATAAAATGGTGAATTATAGAGCCAGAGGAACAAGTTAAATGTCATATCAGGGCTGATCCTGTTTTGCTCTCCAGCCAGAGGTGCAAGGGAATCCCCACTTGCTCCTGTAAACAGCTGAAAGGGGGAGAAGGGAGCAGTCTGATGGAAGCATCCCTGTTTCTGCACCATCCAAAGCAACACCTCACCTCCAAACTGCCTGCAGCTCTCAAGGAACTGAAGCCACTCACAGGTTCAGATTAATCCTCCTTCCCAGCTGGGAGCACAACAGGACTCTGTGCCAGCATGAGCAGGGAGCTGCTCTCAGGCCACATCCAATTATGAAACCCTCTGCAAAGCTGCTGTGACCCACAGGGCACGGTGCTGTGCCCAGGTGTGATCACCTCAGGGAGCACAGCTCATTTCACTCTCTCCTTCCTCTCCCCCTGGTCTCTCCCAGGGTTTCCAGTGCATCCCTCCTGGGATCACTGCTCATTTCCAGCAGGTCACTGTGCTATGGACAGTGCAGCTGGATAGTCAGCCTCTCATGTTCAAACTGTGCATCTGAGGATGGAAAAGTGCTGTGTTGAGACAAGTGGAAAGGAAAACTTTGGCAGACAGATGGGATTATTTTTGTGTGTAGCTGAAGCTGGAACCCGACAGTAATTCATGTGCAGGACACAGGATGGGACAAAGCAAGGATCACAGGGTGGTTTGGGTTGCAATGGACCTTAAAGATCATTTAGTTCCAGCTCCCTGCAATGGGCAGGGACATCAGACAATCAGGTCAGAGTGACATGCTGCTCTCAGCTCCCAGGCACTACACTACACCCCTGGACTGGGCAGGACATTGTAGGAACCTGCATTTGGGGTGAACATTTTTATTGGTAGAATCTGCATTTCCTTGGACAGAGCCAGTACTTGAATAATTTTCTCCAGAGACAGGACAGAGTTAATTTAAAGCAAAACCATCGATCCCTAGAATAGCCAGCATCCAAACCCACGCAAGAGCTGTGCTGCCTCACTCCAGAGTCTGGAGCAGGAAAAATAGTGACAAAAATAAGATCATTCCTCAATTACAATAAACAGAAATGTTAAATCGAGCTCAGAATTGTCCTTGAAGAATCTAGCTCTTCCCAGCTCTAAAAATGATCCCCCACATTCCTTTCAGGCTTTTCATAGATACAGCAATATGAAATGGCTCGATGCTGTGTAGCTGCTAACAAGAGACAGATGTTTCCTTCAGTTCCAGCAACATGTAGACATGAAGCACATTTTGATGACCTGCTAAATATTTCTGACTCTTTCTGCACGTTACCTCCTCGTGCACTTAGTCAAGGAAATGCTCCACAGCTCCACACTTTCCCTGCTCCGCCAGAACAGCGTGCTTGGATCAATCACTTTATCTTAGCAAGCCTTCACCAGAGGGCAAGGAAAGTCAAGCAACACGTTTTCACAGAGTGAAGCCAATGCTGGAGAGTTCTTCCAGCCATTCCAGAGCTGGATCAGCTGGTGGCTGTGAGCCCAGCTCCCCCTGTTATTTATTTAGCTGGCCCAGAAGACACGCACCGCACGCCGGCGTGCAGGGGAGCATCTGTTCCACCCAGACCCACGGCTACATTCTTTACTTGGTATTAATACCAGGGAAAATTTAGTAACCTCACCACTGGCATGAGAAGCCATATTTCTAAGGGAACAGATGGCAGCAATCATCCCAGCTTAACTTTAGGCTCCAGGAACCGCTCTGAGTCAGCAAAGCCGCGCGACGAGAGGAAGAAAAGAGAGGCAACATCTGCAAAACCTCCTACCTGCTTCCCATCCAAGGTGTACAGCTTTTTGACCACCCCTGTCTCCAGTTTGATGGCTTCAGTGATGTCAGTGAGGACCTGCTCGAAGGAGTGGGCAGTCTTCTTGTTGAGGAGCACGCGCACGGCCTTGCGGGGCTTCACCCCGCTGCGGATGATGGTCACCAGCTTGGGGCGCACGAAATCCTTGTTCTCCTTGGCCTGGGCACTGTTGCTGCTGGCCAGGGACTGAGGGGCTTTCTGGTTGGCAGAGGTCTTCACGTTGACAGACCAGTTGGGGTTGACGTTCTTGGTGTACTCCACCTTCTTGAAGAAGTTGTCGGACGAGCAAACGTAACTCTCCCCTGGAGGGAAGAAATGGGATGCTACAGTCACCACCAGCTCTGTGCTCTTCCCCCGTGCATCATGCAAACCATTAGTAATTCCCATTTTAGTAATTTCCATTAGCACTCCCACGACAGCTTGCTCTTCAAACATTCTGCCTTGTTTTAGTGTTATATTTATGGGTTATTTAAAATATTGCTGGTATTTCCACAAAGTAAGTGAGTGTCAGCAAATACACACAATCACACGAACCAGGGGTTAAAAGAGGTTGAGTCATAAAGGTATTTAAGTACTTGAAGAGGCAGCTAAGCTTTCCAAGAGCTTCAGAACACCAAATTCACTTGGCCACCCTGATTATTTTACAAATTTGACAGTTTCCCCTTTATCTTTACAATCCAGGTACTTGAATATGCAGCTAAGCTTTCCAAGAGCTTCAGAACACCAAATTTACTTGACCACACTGATTATTTTATAAATTTGCCAGCCTCCCCTTTATCTTTACAGTCCTAGGTACTACTTCTGTGTGTCATTCCCTGACAAGAGGACATCAGCATTCATCCACAAAGTGCCTCCTGCATCATGCCTGAAAAATAATCAAAATCCTGTCCTGAACAGTCTCCCCTAAAAGTAGCCATGATAAATCTAGCGGGCATAACAAATATGCACTGTTAGAGCATCAGGGGTTTATTAGGGAACAGACCCAGTGGCAGCTGAGATTAAACACTGCACCAAATACCACTCCTTAATTTACATGGCTGGTACCAACCAAAAATACATTAAATCCAAATTTAGACATGGCAGAGAAGAGTTACAGGGTCTCTTTAGTAATTCACAAAAAGCCTTTTCCTATCCCACCCAAAATTAGTTTCAGGCTTTGTCTGTAATTTACAGGATCCTATCTAAGGTTTTAAAAGCACCTTAAAAGATTTGTAGGAGCTTCTTTTGGGCCTGCAAATCTGATGGATGCTGGAAGAGTTATTACTAGAATGAGACTGTAAACCAGTATCCCTAAGGGAATGTGGCTGTCTGGTCTGAAATGACTCAGGCTGCACTGAAAAAAAGTCACTCACTGCTGGAGGAAGAAGCTTTTGTCTTGCCATTAGATAAAATTTTAATAGGAACTGAAGGCATGACATGGGTACCTGCAGGACTTTAGAGTCTCTTCTGGTGTTTTCTTTGTCTGGTCTTACAGAATTAAGTTCTTAAGTACTATGATACGTTTGAAATCAAAATGCAGATTTAACTATTCTGAAAAACAAATTAAAAAAAAAAAAAAAAAAAAGAAATTCCTTCTTTACAAAAAACAGATTGGCTGCATTTCCATGTCTGTCCCTGACTGCAGACTCCAAGGCTCAGACATCTTTAAAAGCCCACAGCCAAGTCTGGCTTCCTATCCAGGGATGTCTAGGACAGGATTTGACATCTAGTTGGCAAAACGTGGATTTCCAAACATCCCACTGATTTTCACATGGCCCAGGCACGTAACATGGCCAGGATAAAGCTCAAACTGGAACTTCTTCTTCTGACTGTCCTGCACTCCTGATGGGGACACCAGAGCCCATGGTGAGACCACATCACACACACAATAAACAGATGTTAACAGGCTTATAACAGCACCTTGTGTATTTCTGTCCCTATTACTGATTAGGGTGTGATGGCACAAGCAGCCACAGAAAAGATGCAGGACTCTAATTTACTTTAACCCCACCTTTGTACCCAGTGATGTCCACTTGTGATGTTTACATCACCAACTGCAGCTCTTCTCCATCAGCTGTAAAAGAGTGACCAAAATCCTTGATCAACAGGAAGCAGATATTCTGTTTCCCCTTCTAAAGATGGAATACAGATACAGAAGAGAGAAGAGAGCTGGCAAGGTTCATGATGAACACCCAGCTGGGCATTTTGTCAAGCAGTGTACCCCAAACTAACAACAATCCCAGCAGCAGGTTCTGCTGGCTAGAACAAACAGTAAAAATCTCTATTTGCTGACAGCAACACCCCTCAATAAACCAACCATGCTGCCCTGCTCCTTAATCTGCCACATTTTGTGAATCTGACTCAACAGAAATTCAAATATACCCCAAGAGTACCACGCATTATACAAAATTCCCTCTGGGGATATCGTTTTCCAGAAGCTTTGAATACTTCAAACCTTTCTGATTAATAAGTGATAAGTTGTGGTTTATTCATCTGCTTCAGCCAAGTGACACCTGGTGCAGAGCAGGCCCAGGCTCCTCTCCAGTTCCACGACTGAGAGAAGGGCAGCAAGGAGTCTGGAATGCTCCCAGGGAATTAACCATCCTAAGAACCTGAGCCCTCCCAAGCTCATAATCCCTGGGCAGCAGAGCCCTCCTAAGTGTGCTCAGCAGAACTGTGCATTATCCTCTGAGAAAAGGGATTTCTCTGTTTAAATGCAGCATTAAGTGATTTGAATGCTGCTGTCACCCCTGCCCCAGCTCCTGACCTCACCTCCACCTCTGCTTCCCCACCTGAAAAACAGAAGGAGACTATCAGCCACTGAAGCGTGGCAAGGCTTGACTTTCATCTGCATTTGACCTTCATCTGTATTATTTTCACACATTTGCACTGTGTTCTGTAGGCACATGAACTGCTGGGGAATATTTTCTACTAACAAGTAGCATATCTTAAAGTAAGCTGAAGAGATTCTTGATCTGTCTGGTACAACTCTTAGTTGCAGCTGAGTCCTTTTGAACTCCTCACTGCACACCACAGCTTTGTATTTACACCAAAGTATTTACACCAAAGGCAGCAGTGGAATGAAGGCAAAACTCTTGTAGGGTTTGTTCTGCAGATGTGATCTTAGGCAGTTGTGCAGATCCACACACTGGCCTCTCAAGCTGTGCTTACACTCACAAGTGGAAAATGGAATCTGCCCTTTCTCCCCTTGTCTCATTTAACCCAAACCCCAGCAAATAAAACCCATATTTTACTCGATTCTGAAACTGGAGAGAAATTTCCTTGGAGTGTCACTCCAGAATTGCAGTTCAGAGCACCAGCTCTTCTCAGCATCATTTCTGCAGTCACAGCAGCACAGCTCCAGGGAAGAGGAGCTTTTCTGCCCTTCCTCCCTGACCTAAGGATGTGACCTGAAGCTTTAACTTCATTTAAAAACCACTTCAACTAATGTCTTCCCTAACTCAGTTTATGACCCTCAAATAGCAGCAAAATCATCATTCAAGTTCCTCAGTGAGGCACATACATTTGCCAGCCAGGACCACACTTCCCACAGTGTATTTCACTTCCCACAGTGGAGTTTTTACCCAAACCTTACCATGGTGGTAGCAGGATTGAGCAAGCATGCACTGAAGACCTCTGACCTTTCCAGCTTTTGCTGCACAATGTGGCCAGGAGATCATAAAAAAGAGAAATCTTCCAGGGAATAGAGCTACCATGGAGGGAGGAGCGGGTTCTCTGTGGGTTTCTCTGCCACATCTGTGTGTGCTAAGCCTATAATGAGAAGTCAAGGTGTACAACTGTGGCAGCCACAGAAACATGACTGACAGGCACAGTGTGATGGCAGCAGATGTGCTCAGCATAACAGAAGGAGTGGGAAGTGGATGGGAGAGCTTGTCACGAGCAAAAGACACAACTCTGAGAAGAATGCTGCTTCCCAGCCCTAAGCACAAAAATCTGTGCACAAATATTTTCAGGAGCACACATCTGGAGCCAGCAAGCAGCTGTGCACACGTGCAGAAATCCCACTGCAAGCCATGAGAAGGTACAAGGGACAACCACGTCATTCATTCCAAACAAACCCCAAAAAGGGAGCCCCAGAGAGACTCAGACACTGGGGGTGGGGAGCATCATCCTGACAAACCCCTGTGGTGCCAGGGACAGTGTTTGTTTAGTGCAGGGCCAGCTCAGAGCACTTTTTCCACTGCAGAGCCAGAGCCCACGGGGGGATGTGCATTGTCACCGTGCCAGGGTGACACAGACGTGTCACACGTGCCACCAAACCAGCCAAAGCATGTCCTCACTCCTCCTGCCTGCCCTCAGCAATGACTGCAGGGCTCAAACCTCCTGCCACCACCATCATATTTGCCATTGGAAGCCAGGCTTGTATCCCACAGAATTACTGCAGCTTCAAGTGCATGACACATCCCAGTGCTTCCAGATTTGATGGAAACACAAGGAGATTATTCAGCTCCTAAAGAAGGGATGATCTCAGCAAAGATAAGGTTTGCCTTAGAGAAGGTTCCTTAGAAAACCCCTAAGCTCCAGATGAGTGCTAATCCTGCAACCCTCTTACAGCAGCTCCCTGTGACAATACCAAAAATGACAGGCTGTGCTTTCAGACACAAGTTATCCTTCCTCAGCATGCACAAGCAACTTTCCAAGGATAATGAACTGCGGGCAGAAGGCTTTGAGAAAAATCAGGGAAGCTGGATTGAGGCCATTTTGAATGTCTAAGTGTTAACAGTTATTCCAGGAACAGTCTCTGTGGGCAGCAGTCAATTATTCTGGCTGTTAGCTCTACAGTTGCAAAGTTGAGATTGTGCTACTGTGCCCAGCTTTTGTGTTTCGTGGAATTTACCAGGGCTGCAGCAGGAATTAAGTGGACTTAACACCTTGCAGAGTTCATTCCATATGGTGTTGGAGGAAGCCTTGAGTTTCAAATGCATGAACTTGCTGTTGCTTTATGAGTTACAAAGACTTACTCCAGTTAAAAAGACCTACTCCAGCATGGCAAAATGAACCCTGGAAGAGCTCCCTTCCCTTGGCTCTTCCATGAACAGAAACACCTCTTGTTCTGCTGAAGAAGTGGAAGAAATGCTGGATTAAAAATCACCTTCAAAACCATGCCTGTAAAGAATTTTGGGACCACACCAGTTCCAGAGTGACAGCCAGGATGAGCAAGCAAATAAAACAGAACCCCATGGAGAAATGTTGTTATGTAGGATGTAATTAGATGAGTTATCAGGCCAGCAGACATCCACAGAAAACAATTCCACAGGTTACCAAGGTTTCAGTATGAAACTATGGGAATTTCACTTTTCCAGGCAATCTGGAACACACACTGGGTGGAGATTCCAGGATGTTTCCTACAAACCCCTCAGTCCCAGCACACACCAGATTCTGCACAGTTCCAGGGTGGAGCCCCTCCTATGATTACTTTAAATACTCCTGGATAAGATTTTGGAAAGTATTCCCAAGGGCATGACAGGATACAAGGAGCTTGGAATCACTTTCTGGAATATCTCACACAGACCAAGAGCATTTGCAATGAAACCACACTGAGCCAAACAAAATCCTACTCAGCTTTTTCTAGTGTTTGATTTGAAACAAGGGCAGATTTCAAACAAGCAGCCCAGGACAGGGCATAAAATCCACCTTTGGATGTGCCTTGTCCTTGCTCCCAGGTTGTGCTTGTCTATTTTATTATGTCAAGAAGCTGAATATGGAAAAGCAGCAAAATTATGGAGAGGGCTAAAAAAACCCTTTTGTCCCACAAAGAACTCATTTATGGGACAATGGGGACTGGAACAAGTGGCCAAGAGCAGCATTTCTGAAATCATCTTTGCTGCTGAAGTCAATGCACAACATCAGCTTCCACCTCTGCCCAGCTCTCTATTCAAGGACAAAAAATAATCAGAGCTGAGGTGAGACAACTTCTCATCACATCCAGTCTACAAGAAGAGGCTCAAAATGAACCAAGGACCAAATCACCATGTTCAGGTACCAAAGGAACTAAATTTTAACTGAAACTTGGAAGAAATGTGAGTTGCTCTACAGTCATCTTAACTCAGGCTGGAGAGGATTGCACATGATTATTTTAGCATCTTTGATATGCAGGTTTTATCACAGCACAAGGCACAGAATTATCTGTTACAAGTGACTCACCAGTAAAATCAGCTACATAAATCAACTTCCCAAAGCCCTGGTCACTGGAACCACCCATATATGAAGGGTAATAAAGCTCAAAATCAAAAATCAGAGTCATCAAAAGATTCATCTGCCCTGATAAATAGCAGCACCCTGGGCCAACATCCCCTCCTGACCCAGCCAAGGCAGTGGGACACAAGTGGGAGGTGCTGTCAGAGTTTGCTGCTGCCAGCATGAGCTGGAGCAGGATTCTGTCCTGCATTATCCAGCACAGAGATTGGGGAGGAATGCACTCCTCATCAACATCAGCAGGTGCATTATTTACAAATATATCAAAGCTGAATGCTGAAAATAGGAAGTCAGGACTGAGACAATGACTACAGGGGCTGCTAGGAGTGAAAAGGGGAAGAACAAAATGATCAGGTGGGTGGATTTTGAGAGAAGGTCATTGGGACATGAGACAGCTCCCTGGAAAAGAATGGAAAAAGCAACCTGTGACCAGTGAGGGAGAACTCAGCTACAGAGCTCTGAGAGCCTCCAAAATGTGAGATGTTAAGGTGCAGTACAGGAAAGGACCAAGAGGTTCATCCCAACAGATGGAAGGAATGTGAAAAAGGAGTATGAAAAACTTCACTTGTTCTCATTATGAGAGTAACCCTGAGTGCCAGGGAAGAACTCTGGGTGATTCTGAGCCCAGTTCATTAGCAGCACACCCTGTGGGTTTTGTTCACCTGAAATGTCTGTCCCAGGATATTGGTACTGTGCAATATTGTTCTCTACCCTCCAGAACTACATTCAGGCTACACTGTATAAGGACATTCTGAAATCAGAAGTGATCAAGTACTTAGAGCATGATGTGAAATATTGTCAGTAATTCACAAATTTTTGCCATCAAACCACTGAGATGAGCCTCTTTGATGACTTTTCCTAGATTTTACCTGTTTATTGGAAATTACAATGATAAATTAGCCCCATTATAGCAACAAGCACTGGTTTGGTTACCATCAGTGCCCAAGCAGAAAGCCAATTTATAAGGCAGACATGCCCTGGTTGTGTGTGCAGTGTTCTTGTGTGTCACAGCAGAATTATTCCCAAATTCTGGGTTTCATGCAGGTGCCTTGCACACAACTATGCAAACACCCCAGCTAAGGGCAGAGCTCACCACAAGGCTGGTTACAACCACGGTGCTGTAAATTGCTTTTCTACAGCAGAAGTGCAGGTCACCCCTAGAAATATGGGATCAATAGCAGTGTGCAGACCTTCTCTGGCATGTTACAAAAATGGATTCCTTTGTCTTCACTCTGCCCAGGTTTTATTTTCCTAGCTGATGCTCTGCTGAGGACACAGCCACACAGACAATCCCGTTTTGGTTTTAGTGCCGGTTCTTCAGTGCTGTTTCCAGATGCCATTTTGGCAGAACAAAGCCAGAACCCAATGCCAGCATCTCCTGTCTGTACCTCAACCAGCAAAATGTATTTTCATGAACTAGGTACCTCCTTATCTGCAGCAAAACCCACTTAAAGCAGTGTAACAACTAAAGCTTTCTTAACTTCACTGACAGAAAGCAGGAAGAATGTAAGAGGAGGAAGAGTGTAAAAAGAGAATAAAAAATTCCATTTTCTCCTGAGCTATTCCTTAAGATTTGCATTAAACCTAGGACAAGCAGGACCGAGAGCTGCCATTAGAGAAAGGCTGTGGCCATATTAAGAGCCCAGAATAAAACATGGCAGAATCTCTAAAATTAAGGGAGGCCACACCTCCATTCGACAGCTGTAATTGGGCTGAGAATAACTCCACTAGGAAGCATCACAGCTCTGAAAGGCAGCGATTTCTTCCCAGGAAAACTCCTGTATGGAAACCAAGATTTATTCCACGTTAAGTATTTTGGGGAGATGAGCATCCTGCTTGACAGACAAGGAATTGTAGGGAGAGCTGCTTTAGTCAAGGTCACACAATGACTCGCTGCAGCTCACGCCTCACACACTCACATCCATTGTCTTTTACTAAAGCCAAAAGCCCCGTGGATTTTCGGTAGTTACCAAACCGGCCAGGACGTCTGCTTGGAGGCAAAAAACACCAAGGAAAAGGGAAAAGCACCTCCCCTCCTGCAGCAACAGGATATTCCAGGTGCGAACAAAGACTGGATTGGGAGGGGAGGAGAAAAGCAGCGTGGCTGTGGGTGCTCTCCATCCAGCCCGCTCTGGTTGTGCTGCCAGGGCAGGGAGGCAGGGTGGGCACCCCAATTTCTGACACCCCCAGGGCAGCAAAGGGAGCACCCCAGCTGAGCTCCGCGGGGGCAAACCTTCCCGCAGGGCAGCCCTTCCCAGCGGGATTGATTTTTGATCCCTCAGGGCACAGTGACAGCGGAGGGGCAGGCACAGCCCCTCGGCACACGGGGACAGCCCCTGCACATCCAGGGCGGCCGGGGGGGGATGCTGCCCTCGCTGCCCCCAGCCCCACCGCAGCGAGCACCGCAGCCCCGGCCCCTAAGGGAGCGCTCCCCAAAATGCAGGAGGCACAGCCCTGTCACACGTTCGAGTGGCCTCCGCACACGAGAGCCCCCCGAGCCCCTCCCAGACAGCTCAGCACACCTGCACACCCCCCGAGCACCGACCCCAGCCGGAGAAGCCCCCACCTCCCCGTCATTAACCCTCCCTCCACGCAGACACGCGTAAAGCCCAAGTTTCACCAAGTGCAACCTGTCCAAAACGCCCTTCTCTGTTCACAAACCTCGCTCATTAAATCCCTTCTCTAATCAGGCCGTGTGAACTCCCAACACATCCCTGCCCAGGCTCCCCAAACACTGAACCCCCCCCCCCCCCCCCCCCCCCCCCCCCCACCCCCCCTCTCTCCCCC
>WEIU01008314.1:61433-110872 GCA_013389925.1 Aegithalos caudatus
CTCAGCATCCCCCGCAGCCCGGGCGAACGCGACCCTCCGGGCAGCCCCGAGTGGCGCAGCCCCCTCCCCACCCCGAGGCGATGCTCGTTACCTTCCTCCAGCTCGTCCATGCTGCCGATCTTCCGAGAGCCATCGATGGTGTAGATGTACCGCACTCCCTGAGGAAGGTTGATGTTGTCGGACAGGGACCGGGTCAGGTCGGCCAGGAGGGCGTCAAAACTTCGGAAGCGGTCGGAGGACACGGCGTATACAATCCCCTTGAAGTAGCGGTCCCCGTTGCGATAGAAACGCACCTTCTTGGCTTTCTTCTCGTTACTCAGCGCCTGTAAGGTCCGGGTTCTGTAGAAGCTACAGTGAGCGCTGTGAGTGGGGCTGGGCAAGCCGTTCATCCGTGTGCCTCGCATGTTTCTGGACGCCTTGTCTCTTTCGTCAAAGTGTCCAAAATCAAGTTCCATAGTTTGGTGAACCCTAAAGATCTGAAGCTGGGCAGGAAGGAGATGGGGAGAGAAGGAGGGCAGAGGGACGGGTTAGAGCCCAGCAGAGCCGCAAACCCGGAGAGCAAAACCACGCTAAGGCTGTGTCTGGAGCAGGACAGATGCATTTGGGAAGCGCCCCCTCCCCTGACCCAGATTTGTATCGATTCTGGGGACTGAGAGTAGGAGGGGTCCTCGCATTTTGAAAGGGATCCAACTACTGGGGGCAGGGAGCACGTTTCTAGAGAGCTGCCTGCTCCTGCACCTGGGAGTTTTCAAAGTGCAGCAAATCGGGACTCGGGGCCAAAGGGATACATGGCAATCACAGCTCAGCCCCGAAAAACTCATCCAAACACCAGTTGGCAATGAATTAAACCTCTTGAGCCCTGTGAGGTTTCCTTTGGCAACAGAAAACAAGGAGATCC
Organism: Aegithalos caudatus; assembly: GCA_013389925.1. Lineage (NCBI taxonomy): Eukaryota > Metazoa > Chordata > Aves > Passeriformes > Aegithalidae > Aegithalos > Aegithalos caudatus. The sequence goes on from WEIU01008314.1 coordinate 62,332, forward strand.
CAGTAAGTCAGCCCTTCAATCTGTCGAATCACGGAAGGACCCAGAGCATCTGAATGTTTAACATTAGAATAAACTGGCATTTATGAAAGAATGGTCACAGGGGAATAAGCAGTTTCTTTGTGACAGCCTGTTCAATAAGGGTTAGCGATGAGATCCAGCCCACCCTTCCCCCTATCCGCAGCCCCCTCCTAGCCCATCAATCAATTCCCAGGACCAGCCTACATCTCTAAGAAGAAATGACTGCAAAGAAAAATCTGTCATTGAAACGCGGCTTCGGTAAGCTCTTTTCAGCCCGAGCCTCCTGTGAATTGCATTTTTTCGCTCCCGTTTAATGAGGAGGAGAAAATAAAGGGGCCGTTTCCACCCCCTGCTTCCAGCCCTAAGTGATTTAATAGCTGGAAGTGCCCGTGCCCCAGGGACACGCCGCCCCTGCTCCTCACCTTTCATTGTTCTGAGCACGGGGGCTTCCAGCACAGAAAAGCCGAGGCTGGAGCTGACACCCAGCCAGCAGGAATTTTGCACTGTCTCTAGTTTATGCTGGAGAACAACCTTCCTGCAGCACCAAACCCCAACACAAAAGGAGAAGGAGCCCCCCAACCCTGCAGTAGAGACCCTTCCACTCCCCCGGCAGCACCAGGCACATGCACCCCACGAATGTTGTTGCTCTCACGTTAACACAGGGCTGAAAGGGGATTTACAACCCTTGGCAGCCAGGTATAAATCCAGGAAAAGCTGTTGCTATCTCATCCCCGCCCTTCACACTCGCCAGAATGAAGCTCCTTCCCTGTATTTTACAATGTCAGCGTGACCCATGCAAGGAAAAAAAAAAAATCATTGTCCGCGGGCTGCAGTGAGGCAGATGACAATGCAGGCAATCCACACAGAAACCCCAAGTTGGGAACGTTCCCCCCACGATGCCAGCTGGGGCAGATTCGGTCTGGTGTCATGCACTGAACAATGAAACATCCAAGCAACTTCGGGAATGAATCGGAGGATGCAGGGGTTTTGATTTTAAAATGAGCCGCAGATGCTGTAAGGCACCGAGAAAAGATTGCTCCTTTCTGTTACTTTTCTGCATGCGAGTCACTCGGGGAAGCTCTACTCACCGGTTTTCAGTGCGCAGGGTGGAGATGCTGAGAGAAAGAAAACCAGGCTCACTCTGCCTTTGTTGTCTGAGCTCCAAGCAAGAAATTCCTGCCAGGGTGGATGAGACGCCTCCTAGGTCCTAGCGCCTTGTTCCATCCCTTCGCGGTAACTTTGCCTCAGTGATTTTCGCTCTCAGCATCAGTCGTCCGCTCACAGTCTGTGTTTGGGGGGAAATCGGGGCGCTGATTCAGCTCTGGGTGGGTCAACAGATGAGTAAACAAAAGGCTCAGAGGGGCAAGTTGGGGGGGGGATGTTTGGAAGGATGCAAATTTCCTCTTGAATCCAGTTTGAATCCAGTACCAAGAAATCAGCTAGCAAAAAAAACCAAAAAAAAAAAAAAAAAAAAAAAAAAAAACCAAAAAAAAAAAAAACAAAAAAAAAAACAAAAAAAAAACAAAAAAAAAAAAAAAAAAAAAAAAAAAAAAAAAAAAAAAAAAAAAAAAAAAAAAAAAAAAAAAAAAAAAAAAAAAAAAAAAAAAAAAAAAAAAACCAAAAAAAAAAAACCAAAAAAAAACCCCAAACAAAAACAAAAAACAACGGGATAATTGCCCCAATCCCACAGGATTAGCAGTACAGGGGGGTCACAGTCACAATCCCACAGTGTGGCACAGTGCTGGCACAAGACTCCTGTGCGTTAGGAAGGCAACTGGGAAAATCTCTGAGCAGTGGAACTGGGCACAGTCCTGCTCCTGTGCTGGTTTCACATGGCATCTGTGGTTTCCTCTGGCAAGGAGAAAGGGAGAATTCACTTGGTGGTTCTGCATGAGGTGCCCCTGAATACTTTTTCTCTGTTAACATTGGACACAAGCCAAAGCCAGAGGTCTGAATCCCAGTTCATTCAGATCCCCAGGGGCTTTGGGATGGAGTCATTCAACACAAGCTAAACCCAGCAGATCCAGCGTGGCTCATATCCCATAGTAAGAGAAGTTTATTTTCTGATTTCACTACAGGAGGACCCAGCTGTTTAAAAATTGTACTGGGCTCTTTCACTCTGACAGCAAAATCTTTCACCTGCTCTCTGGGTGGAGATTTCTTTGCTGCAGCACCACCAACCCTGCCCCTAACCCCAGTGGTGCTGGCCTCATCTTTAGTTTAGAAAAGAATGGGATTGGGAAATGGGAGAGTTTTCCCATCTGTAGAAGGAAATCTTCCCTAACAACACTGCGTCTGTTTCGAGTGAAAACATCAGATGTTGTCATTTTGGCACATCACAGCAGTATCACATTTACACAGAAGGAGTTAGCATTTATTCCAGCTTTGTCTGCCCTGTGCATCATAGTCCAGGCAACACTGACACAAACCCACTGAGAGCTCATCTCTGTCTGCCAGCAACTTTCACACATGACATTTGTAAAAAGTTTCTTATTGCCTGAAACCACCCTTTTGTTCAAAGGCTCCCATGCATCCTCTGCTGGAGCTTTTGGCTGCTCCCTTGTGTGCATGGGCAGGTCACTGCAGAGGAGACAGATCTGCTCTTCTCCCTCAGGAATTAGCCCTTGAGAGGACCATGGGGAAGAACAGGGTCTGCCCTCTCCAGCTGTATTCCAGTAGTCTCTGGATGCAGTTGCAAGAGGTGTGTGGGACTTCAAACCTTGTCTTCCCATTAGATCCCATTCTGAATTAGATAATTCCTGGCTGATCATCACCATGATCTTAATCTGTCCAGAATTAACAATTCATTCTTTTAACACAACACTGCTGTAAATATAAATCTGCCCATGCTTTAAAATTTTGCCAAAAATAGAAATGGTTCAGCATGTGCCAAGTACAGCAGCAGCAAGAATAGAGAAAAGGAGAGGCTTCATTCAGCTTCAGTGGCACACAGAGCTTTGTCAGAGAAGAGGGAGATTTTTGGGATGATGGCTAAGGATCCAAGCACTACACCAAAATAACCAGGCAGGATGATGTACCACAGTGTGGAATTGTACCACAATGTGTTAATCTCCCAAATCTGACTTGTCTGGGAAGTTGTGAGGACAGCAGAGGGTGTCAAGCATCATTAACAGATGGCTTTCCTCTCTGCATCCCAGCCCATACCCACTGTGAGATGAGTGTGTCTGCATGGACATGTCTGCTCAGGACAGGGACAGAGGCTTTTTGGAGCAAGGGCACTTCCTTTGAAAAGCATTTTAAAGGAATTACTCCAACAAGAGAACTGGAATTTGTCCCTGCCTGAAGGATAAGTTTCTATAGCAAATCAGGGTAATGTTCACCTTGGGTAACACCTCGAGTTCCTCCTAAATGGTGCCCAAAACACATCAGTGTATCCTCCCTTAATCCTGCCACAAGACCAGGGGGATCTCACAAGCCAGAGCACCATGAGATGTGAAGGGCCCTAGAGCCAGGCTGGTTTCACATGTTCTCAGTGAAATCACACCACATTTGCTTCTCTCCAAGTGAGAACAGAATCACCTCAGACCACAGACATTGGCACAGAAATAAGCAGCAGTTTCTTGAGGAAAGCAAAGACCTGCTCCTGACTTCATTTCTTCTTCAGAGCTTCTTCCCTGGACTTAAAGAGTTAATGCCAGTCAAAACATATTTACATCAGAACAGACTCACCCTCTGAGACATCATAATCTAAACAGTCTGTGAGTGATTGAGAATTGGAAAAAAAATTCTACTTCCCATCAATAATTTCATCTAGCTGCGAAGGAAAGATAAATTTAGCTCTTCAGATTAAATTATCTACTTTAAATCAGGTGAATCATCTTTCCTCCAGGAAGGTAATATTTAGACTTTTGCCTGTGTAACCAAATCCATATAAATACATGTTTGTTGACATTGCTGAGCAACTGTGACACTTTGGAAAGGCACAGACTGCAGGTGACAGGGGTTGTGTGGATGCTGTGTGCTGACTTATTCGTGTACACCTAGAAAATCCAGTTTCTGGCATCACTAGCAGCTGCAGTCTCCAATACTCTATGTCAGTGCCCAGTTACTTTGCCATGCAACTTCCTGACTTGTATAAAAATTGCCTCTGATAGCACAGCACATTCTCTGAGCAGGATATAAGTTAGGGTGATAAGCAGCCAAGGTCTGGCTGTACCACAGAATCATGGAAAAATCAAGTGATCACTGGGTTTGAAGGAAGTCTTGGATCAACATCCTCAAGTCAGTCTATTTATAAGCAGATGTTTAGTTACTTTTCCTATGTTACCCTCTGTTGTTCTGGACTGCTTGGAAATTGTCATCCCTGATCACCACAGTCAAAGCTCTGCTTGATGTAACCTAAACACCAAAACTCTCTGAAATACCAAATGATTATTTTAGGGGTCTTGACACACAGCAAACTGTGTCAGGGCACTCAGAGCTGAAATCCCATAAAGTCAATGGCTCAATCTTGACCCTGTAGAGCAACATCCTTTAAATCTGAATCTTCAAAAGAGCTGAGAGTTCATCAAAGAGTTATCCTATATCAGGCTATCCAGTTCAGTTCCTCCTACATAATACTACGAGCTAATAAGCAATGGGGACTTGGCAGACTTTCACCACATAACATTTGTTTCCTTTGGAGATTTATTTTTATAGGGACCACACACATCTGAAAAGTCTTTTAAATACCAGTGCTGGAGAGCCAAAGTCAGCCCAGCTGCTGGGGAGAGAAGGGTGGAGGATCACCTCCAGAGCTGCTCCCCCTCTGCAACATCTGCAGGGGCTGCTCACATCTTGAGGCTGAAGGGCTGAGCCCTCCACAGTCTGGAACCTCCAGGGAGGAGCAGGAACAAAGTTTTCAGTGTGAGGAAGGAGGAGAGTGTGAGAGAAGAAGCAGAGCTCCGAGGCCACTTCGGTGTGGGGGTCCTCAGGTGTGCCCAGGGCAGCAGTGTCCCCTGGGAGGGACCTGCCACTCCTCACCCCACAGCCTGAGCTGAGTCAGGGCATGGCAGCCCCACATCCCTGCTCCCCCGGAATGGATCTGCCACTCCTGCACACCCCATGGACTGTGCTGAGTCAGGACATGCCAGCCCCACATCCCTGCTCCCCCGGAATGGATCTGCCACTCCTGCACACCCCATGGACTGTGCTGAGTCAGGACATGCCAGCCCCACATCCCTGATCCCCTGGAATGGATCTGCCACTCCTCCTCACCCCACAGGTTGTGCTGAGTCAGGACATGCCAGCCCCACATCCCTGATCCCCTGGGAGGGACCTGCCACTCCTCACCCCACAGCCTGAGCTGAGTCAGGGCATGGCAGCCCCACATCCCTGCAGATGCCCTCAGTCTCAGCAGGTGACTTTATCTTCGTGTATTTCTGAAATCTGGGAGCCTTTGCATCCTGTGAGGATCCATCAGGAGGCAGGCTGGAAGTGAAGAGGGCACTTTCTGTGCTGAGGATCTGGAAACTGTGCAGCTCAATGAACTCAAGATATTCCAAACACATCCAGATACAACAAAGCACTAAACCCCACAGAGACATCCAAAAGAAAAATAACTTCTGCACCAGATCTCTTCTGGCTCAATCCTCTCCCTTCTACAACAAACCATCACAATTAATAAATCTTTCCCAGCTGAAAAGAAATTCCCTGGCAGCAGGAAGTGAAGCACCCCACCCCAGCACACCCCCTGTGTATTTTGGGGTGAATTCTGCCAGAACCAGTGAGTTCCACAAGCCAGGTTCTGGTGGCAGCTCAGTGGCAGAGTTTTCCCATAAAATCCAAGTGCAAAGCTTGCAGAAATCTGTGGCTGTGCCTGCCTCGTGCCCTGCCTGTGCCCAGGGATTTGCAGAACCCCTCTGAGGTTGTCAGTACATTTTTGCTGACCAAGTTATGGATGATACACGGTCTGTGAACCTCAGCCAAGGTCATGACAAATGGAACAACACCCAAATTCTCCTTTTTCCAATGTTGTCCATGGGCTGCATTGTAGTTAGGAGATTTGTGAGCAAGAATTGAATAACTTCTTGGTGATTTCATTTTATACAGTAATTGTAACTGAATACCTGATTGCCTGCCTCTCTCAAAATGCCTGCTGAGTGTAACATTGGCTTGAAGGACTTCCCTGATGGAATTCTAAGTGATAGAAAGGAAAATCCCATCAAAGCCATCACAGGGGATCATGTCACATTCAAGTTGGAGTGCAAGACGTTCCCTTTCAAACACAGATCTCTTCTGTCACTCTGGAGGCAGTGACAGTGCAGCCAGGTGACACTGGGGAAGCATTTGTAAAAGATACCCAAACAACCCAAAAGCTTAGAAATCCCAACAACAGACCATTTCAGAAGCTGTTTCCATGAGATTCCACTCAGTGCACTCCATAAATGTCATCCCAGACCAAGCCCAGCAGAGGCTGCTCTGTCAGTGTCCTAGGAGTAGGGCAGTAGAGTAGGAATTAAGAGATAGGGGAGCAGGTAAAGAAAGCTTTTGTGCCTGTTTTACTCTTTCCAGGTGATGGTTCCAATCTGTTTTATCCTAAAAATACAGACAGCACTAATGAATGGTGATTTTTTTTTCATGGCAGCAAATATTCCCCAGCTATTTTGCTATTGTTCCTCAGGCACACGTATCATGTACCTACAATAAACTATTGATAATCGGTGCTTTGCATCTGTGCTGGCATTTAGAGGTAAACACAGCAATGAGAAAACTCATTTAGCTACATCAAAAGAAAAGCTTATCTGCCCGAAGTCTCATGCAAATGAGGAGCACACTGAAAGACCATTGTTTAAACATCAATGGACTGGGGCCCCTTGTCTGCAGAGCTGCAGTCCCTCACTCCAGAGACACAGAGAGAATCTCAGTCTGACAGGATGGAGAAACAATTAAACACCGAGAACACAAGGTCAGCACTGGCATCTCCCTTTCCTCAGCAAGGACACTGCAAACTCTGCCTCAAACTAAAAACCAAACCTGGTTTTCTTCTCCCGAAATTCCTGCCAGGCTTTGGAAAGCTGGGTCTGGCACACACAAATACCCTGTGGGTTTTTAGTACAAGGCACCCCATGGCACAGGGAAGCAGGTTCCAAACAGAACCTGACATGCAGAGCCCTGAGCCAAGCAGCTACTGAGACACCAGGGATTTCTAAAACACCTCCTGGAGACCTATGTAGGTAGAACCCTGTGTGTTTTTAATCTTTAAAGCAAATGTTACAGTATGGAAACCTTCTGGGACACTCTGCCTTCTAAACAGCTTTAGTTCAAGTGCTGGAACTCTGAGCTGAACTTCTGCAGCTCTGGCCCTGCTCCCTCCATGCACACCACAGTGCTGCTGAGAGGTGAGAGATGGCTGCAGCAGAAGTTCTCCCTGTCTGCTGATGCCTCAAGTTTTAGCTTTTGTATTTTCCAGATTCTGCACTGCATTGGTGTGTAACTCTGAACTTCATATCAAGTGTTAGCAAGTTCTCCTCACAGCCCAGTCAGACAGAACAATCCTTTTCCAGCCCCAGAACCAAGGATGCCACTGCAGCTTCAGGCCCAAAAAGTGCAAACAACAGAGAACTGAGGAGAGCAACCTGGGAGGATGGGACTGCATCACCTGGAGCTGTAATTGGACAATTGACCCCAATATGGAAATGGACCAAACCTGGTAAAAGTGTGAAACTCCTGACCCCTGGTCCATCTGGGGTGTAGCCATGGCCAGGCTCTTGTACTGCCCAAGGTGTATCCTTGGAAGGCCTTTTTAATAAATCCCTGCTTCATTCCTTTAACATTGGCCAGCCTCTGTTCCAGGCAGCCTCTCAAGGCATCACTACAGCAAGACCATCAAGAGATAAGCACTGAGTATCATTGATGTCCCTGAACAGATCCCTGGAGAGAAACATCATCCAGCAGAGACACAATGACTTTGGCATCCACCTTTTTAGGGAAAAAAGTAGTTCCCTTTTACCTTGTAAACATCTGCAGCTTGCTGGAAACCAAGACGTTTTTAACATTTATGGGGAGTAGGAGATGATTGTAGGAGCTACTGGACAAGAAACCAACAGCAGAAACTCCACAGAGATGATTCTGATGCTGTTTTATCTTCAGGTTATGCAGGTTCTGTTCATTAGGAAACACTCCCAGGGGGGCACACACTACTCAGAGATTATTTCTTGAAATTCCCAGCCTGGAAAACTTTGTGAACCACAGAATAAGTGAACATGGGAATGAGAACCATATCAGAACATCAGGATTGGTGTCCCAAAGTTTGGATGGACAGCCAGGTCAAGAAGAAACTCCTGGTCTTGTCTAAAGCTGCTGACAGCCACATTTCTGATTTCATGAGCTCTCCTAAGGGTTACCCAACATCAGCAATGCAAACACTCACACTGAGCAAGGATAGCAGGTGCTCAGGCACCCATAAAAAGCATCTTTCCAGTTAAAATCCATTCTGAGCTTTATCAGTCACCACAAAGCTGGAGCCAAAGAGCAGCTACTTGCAAGTCACAAGGAAATAAGGCTGTTTGCTGTGGCCTCAAACTCCAGAAACAAGCCCTAGAAGCACTGACTGTGCAGTGTGAAAATGGGACCTAAATTCACTCAGTGGGAGTTTGAGCACTGTCTCTACTTGGGAAGGATGGGGCAAGTGGCTCAAGCCAGAAAATCAACTGATGAAATGCTGTGGTAGTAAAAAAAAAATGAGTTGCAATCCTAGCTAGCTGCAAGAAAATTGCATCAGCAGCAGCCTGACTTTACCAAGGGCCTTGTGGGCTGTAACCACAATCATCTCTTCCATTAGAGCAGCTAAACTCAAAGACAGGGGCTCTCCTGCAGCACCAGCCCTCAGTTCCCAGTGCTGTGTGTACATTAAATCCCAGCAGAACGTGCCCATCCCACCTTTGTACCATGGGATAATGGTCTATTATTATATAATTGCTCCAGCCACTACTTTTGCCCACCTCCTGCTTTACTCTGACTTCCAGAGGAAGGCAGCTCAGACAGGGTGAGCCATAAACACTGACAGGTCATTGTCCTGTTCTTTGGATCCATGAAGAGCTTTGCTGCTCTGAGATGAAGTTTTATTCTGTTTCTAATTAGAAACCCAAACTGCCTGTTGGATTAGGTGACTTTCACTCTCCAGGCAACCCAACAAATATTTTCAGCTTCATCCTTACATTTCTGGCCCCTGAAAGCACAGGGAGGATTTTGCCCAGATACCCCATAAATACCCTTTAGTTTATCTGCAGGCCCACCCCCCATGAACACCCCTGCACATCCCCTGGGCATGGCTGTGAGTGGTTCCACTGTGGTCACCCTGCAGCCCTGCAGCCCTCAGCTCTGCTGACCAGCCCAAATCTCCAGTTTGTGGGCTCAGGCTGTGGCCAAAACCCTGGCAGAGAGTTATGAAAGGCAGGGCTTGTCTCACTCGTAGCCCACACAGGCCCAGACATCTCCAGGCTGGTCAAGCCAGGGATGCTTTCATTTTCTTCTTCCTGGCACTTTTCCCTCACTTCACTGTGGGAAATCCATTCCAGGCCTCCTTCCTTGCCTTTTCCATGGAGAAAGGACCTGCAGGGAGGTCTTGTTGTGCTCCCTGTGATGCCTTAAGTTTTATCTCCCCTGTATTTCAGGCTCTGTGGTGCCCAGGGTGCAGCTCTGAGCTCACAGTCAGGGTCACTCAGCTCTGCACACAGCAGGGACACAAAACAAATCCTTTTGCTGCTCACATCAAGGACAACTTCCAGCCCCAAAGCACAAACAAGGGTGGCTGCAGGGAGGGACAAGAAGGATGGGAGCTCACAGCCTGGAGCTGGAATGGGACAATTCAACCCCAAGGTGCAAATGGACCCAAACTGATCAAAGTGTGAGACCTGGGGACCCTTTGTCCATTTTGGGACCATTTTGTGTCCACCTTGGGTGCAGCCCTGGCCAGGCTCTTGTCCTGCCCAAGGTGTATCCTAAAGGCCTTTTAATAAATCCCTGCTTTATTCTCTGGTTCTGTCCAGTCTCTGTTCCAGCTCAGCCTTCCCAAGGCAGCAGTGGCACTGCAGCTCCCTCCAGGTGACCCAGCCCAGCCCAGCTCTGAGCTGCTCTGGGGGCACAGGGCAGGGCCCCTCTGGGTGCTGAACTCACAGAATTTGGTGCCTCACAAATATCTCCTGCCCTTTCTGCCAAACTCACAGGGACCCAGCGTGCACTGATGTCACTCCATCTGTGAGTGGAATCAGTTAAGGGGTCATTGAAATGGGGATTTTGGTGAATATTCATTTTGGGGAATACTCTTTTTGGGGAATACTCATAAGAAAACTTACTAGCACTTAATATGAGGCTCAGAACTACATCCCTAGGCAGCACAGAATCTGAAAAATATAAAAGCTAAAACTTAAAGCATAATTTTCCCCCTTTAGAGCCTTGACAAGGCCTTTTCTTTGTTCCGTCTCTACTTTAAATATCTACTAATAATAGGTGTTCAATAACAAATGTGTCTAACAATATAAACAGCTAACAATAATAAACATCTAACCATAGATAAATATTTAATAACACTAGATAGTAAATATCTAATAATAAATATCTAGCGATAATAATTATAATAATAAATAGTAATAAATATCTAACAGTAGCAATGTCTTGTACAGTTAGGTATTATGCAAAGAAGAACAGTGATTTAGGTACAGAGGAGAAATAATTTAAAGCATGTTTTCATCTGCATCACTCTCTGTTTTTACAGTGGTTTCAGGAGCAGAAGCTTCCTTAGCTCTGGAGCAGTGAATCCAGGGTCATTTGCCAGCAATTTTGACTGAGGGTGGTCAGCAGGACGTGGAATTGTCCTCTCCATCATTGTCCCACATTGTCACCCGGACCCGTGCCAGGCGACAGCGATGCCACCCGGTGGTGACACCGAGGACAGGGGACAGGATCCCGGCGAGGGCAGGGCGGTGACAAGCACACACCGACACCACCACGGCTGCCAGGATATTTATTTAAACAGATTTAAAAATATGAAAAATAAACCAGCGACTGCAGTCCACCAGCAGCAGGCAGAAGAGAGGAGTGGGAATATGAGGGATGCTGGCCCCAGGAAGAAGGGAGGGGTAGGGGGAAGGTATTTCATTATTTGCTTTTATTTCTTGCTTCCTTACTCTGGTTTGATTTGTAATAAATTAATTTCCCCAAGACGAATGTGTTTTGCCCGTGACAGTAATTGTTGAGTGATCTCCCTGGCCTTATCTCAACCCACGAGCCTTTATCACATTTTTCTCCCCCTGTTTGGCTTCTAACAAATCATTTACAATGGTTTACTCAGGCCTGGACTGCCTGACAGGGTCAGAAACAGAACAGCCCTTGCTTAGGCTGTACCAGCTTATAATTTGTGATATTTCAGGTGGAAAAAAAAAAAGCTCCATAGATGGAGTTTTAGCTTAGTCAATATTGCATTGAAACAGCTGCAATGTGTCTTATGGGAATGGGGTCAGACCAAGTGAAGACACTTGAATAAAACGAGCTAAGGGGCACTTTACCTTCTGTCCCCGTATTTTTGGGTGTCCCCTGTGCTGCCCCGGCCGGCAGCAGTAAAATGCGGTGCCAGCAGATGGCAATCCAACAATCCGAGAAGGGATTGCGTTCCCAGCAGCTGTCACACCACGGGGACACGCTGCTTTCCCTGCCCCAGGGCCACGCAAGTTCTGTGTCCCTGGGAGCTCAGAGAGCACCTGGGTGTTTTAGGCTCCATCCAACCACTCTGCACTAAGGACACCTTTGTCGTATTCCCCAAAATATCCATTCCAATAGCGGGTGTTTAACTCGTTCCACAGAATCCTTACCCATTTCAATAGCCTTTAGCTCATTCCCTGGAATTCTTGCTGGCTTCAGTGGCAGCACACTGGAAGTTCACCCCACTGCATGTGGGGTCACTGTGATTTAGCAGTGTCAGAGTGTCCCTCCTCACTCCCATCACTGCAGGTGGGATGCAGGTGGTTTCCTTCGAGCAGGGCTGTGCAGAACAGAGTGATGAACTCACACACTTTGGCATTTCAGGCAGCAAAATAAATCCATATGCACTCAGCCCATCTTCCCCAGTGCCCAGGAATTCATGTTCCTCATAGCTCTTATTTTATACAGTGAATTGCAGTGATTTGCTGTTCATATTTCCCCTCTTCCTCCAACAACTTCTGACCAGGCTTTAGATGCAGAAACATTTTGAGTATTGCTTTCAGCAGGGTCCTCCTGGATTTTCAGAGGAGCAGGTCTGATGTTTCCTGCAGACTTGCTGTGCTTTTTGAAGGAACAATTCTCACCCACAGCCACAGGACCAGGGTGCCCAGGGACACAGCAGAACAGCAGGAATTCAGACAAGTCACAGCTCACAAGCTTTTCCCTCATGTTTCTGTCAGTGGCTCAGCTCTGTGCTGAGAAAGAGCCCACCTGTCAGGTGATTGTGTCTTACCTGGCCTACATGAGAGATATCTGCCCAGATTAGAGTCCAGACTACTCTTAAACCTGTGTTTCTACATCTACAAAGTGGAGATTTTAGATCTGAAATGGAGAAGACTGCTCAGGCTTCCCAGCACTTGGATAAACCCTAAACCAAGGCACACCTTCACCAACGTGAGTTTTCCTGAGAAGAGACAAACTATGGACTATATTTGCACAGGGCAAAGCAACCACTCTGGCAAACACACCCAGAAGGACTTGTAGTGACCATTTGGAGTCATTAGAGGGGATGTGAGTGATCTGTCTGGTGAGGGATGAGATTACAGCAACATCCAGCTAATTAATAGACAGGAGGTCCCATCCACTGAACTACTGACTGGGCTGGTGCATTTAATTAGACTGAGTTGCTGTGCTGCAGGGCTGCTTTCCAACCCCTCACCCAGGACAGAGATTAGCAGTAGTTTTATGCTAATTTATGTTGGCTGAAAAGCTGGTGATTTTAGGAGACATTTAGATTTCAGGGAAGAACTACTTATTAATATTCATCTCAGCTCCTATAAATACATTTCTAATCCACTGCAGGATTTAGAAGGCTGTGGATGGCAGCTGTGTCACTGCATACATTGGATTTGCTGCAGAGCAGGGGTCGTGCTGGGTCAGGGGGAGTTGGAGCATGGCTGTGGCAGGGTGGGCACAGCTCACAGCTCTGGGATGGGGCAGGTGGCATTTCTGTGTTTCTGCCACAGTGGCAGGAGCTGCACAAGTCCCAGGACGAGCACACACCATCTCTTGGGCTTTTCTGGCTTCTCAAACTAACTTCAAGTTGCAGAGGAGGTAGAGCTCAGCTTTATCTTATGATTCTTCAGGGGCTCTCTGAGCCTCTCCTTTGCATAGTAATTGTTCTCTGTCTTGCATTTCCCAAACATCTTCGTACATCCCTTTGCCCCAGAGGAACAGAGAGCTCAAACCCAAATTATACTTGCTAATATGAAGCAATCACTCATCACACCTTCAACTTTGCTATTCCCCACCTAAACTCCTCTCTCCAGTTTAGCCACAATCCAGCTGGATGTGGACATGCCAGAAAGTGGCACCATTTTCTAGACTTTCTGCACACACATCCCCATGCACTGACCTTTCCACATGCCTCCATTTGCTTTCTCATCAATAAGAACTGGTTCCAGGATAAGTTGTTTTGCTGTGGCCAGCCCATATTGTGATTTCAGCCACAGCAGGGGAGAAGTATTCATTTGTTTGGCTGCCCTGTTGTAGAATCTCTGGTACTGCAATGTCTCCAGAGGGTACAATGGGATCCATAAGCAAGATCATGACATACAAGACCTAAAGCTCTAAATCCACATTTCTAGAGCATTAAAGCAAAGAACACAATGTGAGTGGAGCAGTACCATTCCAAGCAACCAGCAGCAAGCTACTCAGAAGCTGGGAGTGGTTGCATCATACCAGCTGGCAAAAGAGCTTTTGGTTCCTTTATGTTTGCCACACCAGCTGGAAAAAAGCACAAATCATGGGGTGGATAAACCCAAGAATAACCAGCCCTAAAGTGACAGTCATCACCAGACCAACAGCTGCAAGGAGGAGAGATGCTACTAGTGCCTTAATTTTGAGCTTTCCTGTATTTCAGGTTCTGTGGTGCCCAGGGTGCAGCTCTGAGCTCACAGTCAGGGTCACTCAGCTCTGCACACAGCAGGGACACAAAACAAATCCTTTTCCTGCTCACACCAAGGACAACTTCCAGCCCCAAAGCACAAACAAGGGTGGCTGCAGGGAGGAACAAGAAGGATGGGAGCTCACAGCCTGGAGCTGGAATGGGACAATTCAACCCCAAGGTTCAAATGGACCCAAACTGATCCAAGGGTGAGACCTGGGGACCCTTTGTCCATTTTGGGACCATTTTGTGTCCATCTTGGGTGCAGCCCTGGCCAGGCTCTTGTCCTGCCCAAGCTGTACCTTAAAGGCCTTTTAATAAATCCCTGCTTTATTCTCTAGCTCTGTCCAGTCTCTGTTCCAGCTCAGCCTTCCCATGGCATCACTATTGTGCAGCCTGCTCCACACCTCCCCAGGAAGCCCTGGAGCAGATTCAGATGATGCTAAACAAAGATGTCTTAGACAGTGAACACGTCCTTCAGGAGGGAAACAGGCAGCAACTCCTCCTTGTGTAAGCAATCCCTGAAGTGAAGAGCCTTGGATTTGTGTGTGGAATACCGAGCTGGTCTCCTGAGCCCCTGGCAGAAGCAGCAAGTGGCAGCCATCTGGAGTGTGAGGTGGCCCCGTGCCAGCATCGCTCCGTGCCGGGAGGGCTCGGAGCAGGGCTGGCTTCGAGCAGGGAGCACATGCACAGCCTGGAGAGAAGGGAGAGCAAGGCAAGGAACAAACTGAGGGAGGACTGCTCTTAAAGAGCCTGGAATTGATGTTTCACGGAGACCAGGCACAGTTGGAAGCTGTAGGAAATATTATTTCTAGTCTGCTTGCTGGGAAAGGAGAGTTAATCTGAGATGGGGGGAAAGAGGAAGGAAAAAAGCCACTGAGGAAAGTTCTTAACCCCACTGCACTGAGTCAGGAAATGCCCCAGCAGTGAAAACAGCAGATGTGAACAACAAAATGACAGCAGGGACATCACAAGACACATTCTGCCACGCTTGCAGAAACAAAGAGCATCTTCCTTGATGAGGGAGTCCAGGCTCTGTAAAGCTGAGCACACAGACTTCTGTAGGGCTGCATCTTTGGCACAAGTTATCACAGTCCTCCCTTGCCTTATTCTGATCCTACAGCACAAAAAGCCCTCAAGTGAAACCAGGCCTTTTGCACAGCCCAAAGCGCTTTTTTCCTTTCCAGGTTAAAAGTCCAGTACTATGGTGGTATTCAGTCAAAGGTTGGACTTGATGAATGTGAAGGCCTTTTCCAATTTCAATAATTCTTAAACAAAGGGCTGGTCTGACCATTCAGAGTGCTTTAAATAAAAGAGATTATTTCCTTGTTGTTTTCCTAGTGCTTGCTGATACTGGCAAGGTGTGGTAGAGAAATTATAACACTTCAATTGTATATAAGCTTTGTAGTACCCTGCTGTACAAGGTGTTTATTTCTCTCTTCAGTCATTATGGGCTCCTAAAGTCTAAGCCCTTTGTGTCACAAGGGGTTAGAGGCAAAATCTGAATAGAGAAGCCAGGAAAGCTGGGTTTGCCTCCTGGTGGTGGCTTGTAATGGATGCTTCCCCCATTTCTCCTTCCTGATTCCCTCAGGCTCCCTAAAGAAAATTGTTCCATGGCTGAAGCCACATGTGAGGGTCATGCCTGCAGAGAGAGCTGAGGCAGCACTGCTGTGCTGCAGAGCTGGGCTGCCTTGCTCTGGAAGCACAGGACAACATATAATTTATCCCTGTAAATAACAGGCAAGCTGGACTTTCAGGTTAAACATGACAAAAAGTTCTGCCTTTCCCCCCAAATTAAAATGTGCTCCTTTGGGCTGATCCTAGGGGGAAATGCATCACCAGATGATCAGGAGACCAGCAGCTAACACTGATTTAGCCAGCCACAAACAAGAAGCTGGATCAGATCAGGGTTCATCTGGTTTTGTTGGTGAGGGACAAAGCATGACAGCTGCTTCTGAAGCTGCAGTAAAATCTGAGCAGCAAGGCTGGGGCAAGAGCTCTTGTCAGCCCCAGGTGGGTGGTGGTTGCCCATGCTGTAAAGTTTTGGCAGTGCTGATGCTGCAGCAGGACCTGTTTATGTCAGCTACAGCTTTTGGGGTCTTGGTTTTCAGTAGTCCATTTTCTGGAGTCCCAGTGAGCCTGCACTGTGAGCTCCAAGCAATTCCTCTCCCAGCCTATTCCCTGCTTGGCTTTTGTTCTCCACCCCTCTCTCACTGCCATCCTCAGCCACTGCTCCCAGTACTTGCATCTCCTGGTTTTTAACTGGCTGCCTATTACTTATCAAATATATTATTATTAATATTAATTAATCTCTTCATTATTAATTAAGAGAGGTTTGTTTTTATCTCTGCAGTCCCAGAGAGGTTTGGGGATTTGTGGTTGGGGGATGCAGTTTGACACCACCTGTCCTGGGGGAAGGACCATTGCACCACCCTGATTCCTAATGGAAAAAACATTCAAGCTTCATCCACAGACAGCAACAACAGAAAGCATGTCCATGGGCTTTGTTTCATGTGGAACACTCCCTGCAGGTGCTGCATCCCTTTGGAGCAGCTGGGCAGGGATGCAATGGGGAAAAGTGTCTGCTGGCACTTACAGAGCAGCTCCTCCAGCTACCAGGGAGCAGGCTGTGCTCTGCAGGCCAAGTATGTGTCAAAAAGGCTGTGTTACATGCAGTCATAGGTTGGAAACAGAAATCATGACTTGGGTCCTCTTGATCCTGAGAAAAACAGCCTGTTATTGTTTGGAACATTCTCATATAGGGGGTTCCAAACTCCCAGGTCCAGACAATTAAATGGTCTGGGTCTGAACACTGCCCAGCTCCCAGAATGATACATCTGCATTTAGGGTTGGAAGGGATTGGCTGAGGTCTCTGAGTTTAAATGTATCCTATGATTGTTCACCTAGGGACTTGTTTATCGAACTAGGAGAGCCAAATTGGGTTTCTTATTATAGCCAGATTTATCTGTTCAGCTACAGACTGTCTGTACTGTAACAGGCTGTGCTCTCCAGGCCAAACCTGGGTGCTGCTCTTCTTCAAAAAGGTATTTGTCAAAAAGTCTGTGCTCTCCAGACCAAACTTGGATGCTGCTCTTCTTCTCCAAACAGGCAATAATCAAAACTTCATTCAGTTCTCTCAGAAACACACACCCAAGAAAAGGAAGCATAGCTGAGTGAAGGGAGAAAAAGAGTAAGAAATGAGAAATTAATCTCTCCCTCTCCTTTACATTAGGGTCTCCAGGACCTCTCCAGTGAAAAGCACCTTTTTGGTTTCCCTGTGCTGGGAAGAAAGCCATGCTTTGCTGGTATCAGCCATCTAATTAGGAAAGGGGTTGTGTGAGTGAGCAGGTAGCTCAGGAGCAGATCTTTTGTGAGCAGAGCTAATTTCATTTGTGCAAAGAGAAATGTGGGGCTCGGGCTGAATTATCAAATGAATTACACCAACAGATCATTTGCCTTTGCAGTGATTTAATTATCAAAGACTTTGCAAATGAAGGGAGGGGGGAAGCAGAGGTGGGACAGAGCATTTCCTGAGGGAAATGTCATCTTGGCAGCTGCATCCCTCACCTGGCAATGTCAGGCCATGGTTATTAAGGAAAGGTGACATGGTGCAATCACTTGTGATGGAATTCTCCTGTACATCTGCACTCCCTTCAGCTGTAGCTCCTTCCAGCAGACAAGCATGTTCCCTGTGCAAGGAACTCACCCATTTTCTCAGATGAATTATCCCAAGCACCTCAGACACTTCAACATTTCTTGTCAGGCTCATAAAACAAATCTTACCTCAGCTGGTAATGAACCTGATGTGCTGTGACAGCCACAAGCAGGGCAACAAAGAGAATCCTCACATGTCAGCAGATCTGAGCAAGACCTCAATCTCCCAGCACCAGAAAGAACAAGATGTGTCTCCCAAAGTGACAGTCATGATTTCCTCACACAGGAACGTGTGAATGCAGAGACTGATGTGCCAGGTTCTATTAACAGAGGATTCCTTTGAAAAGAATTATTCTTTTGTGGTCTGATATTGTGCTTTCCTGGGACAAAGAGCAGGAAAGGATCCCAGATTTTCTTATTTTCTTTTACAAAGTGTTCTCCTGCCTACAGGAAATATTTGATGGGAGAAGGTAGCTTCTATACCACAGGTCATGCACTGCAAAGTGTCTGTGTATTTTACACAACATTGTGGAATTATAGGCACTGATAATGAAATACCACAAAATGCAAAAGGACAAGAGGCATTTTATGAGTAGTAAAAGTAGTGGTGCAAATCTTCCTTCTTCTTGAAAGGATATCAGCTGGTTCAGGAAGATTCAGAGATTTAAATTCCCTTCAGAGGACTTATATATTAATCAGCAGAGTTGATTACACTGCTGGGTGTTGTAAAGTTCTTCTTTAGTGACTGGACTTTACTGATCCCCAGTGGAACTGAAGCTGCACTCTCACAGTTATCTGTGTGATTAATTCTACAAAAAAAACTGTTTGCATTAAACCAGGCAGGGCACTCCTGCAGTCTGCTGGGGTCCACAGTAGAAATTTCTACAGAGTGGTGTGAAAATCTCCTGGCTGATGGTTCTGAGTCTGCTCCAAGCTCATGGCCATGGAGATTTCCTCATTCTGCAGCAGTGGCCCTCAGAGGTTCTCTTACATTCTCATCCCATTTTAATGCATATATTTATTCCCAGGATAATCTTTTGCAGGACTGACCTCTGCTGAGAGCCCCAGAACATCACACACAGGCTCTACACGCTCCTGTTACAGCTTAAGAAAGACACCAGCACATTATTCATGCATTTGCTACTCTTCCTCTTTATTATTTTGAGCTTGTCATCAGAAGCAGAACTAAAGCAGGAAGAAATGTTGATAATAAATTTTATGCAGAGGCAGATAATGTACCTTGTCCTCCCTGTGGCACAGGACTAAAATCCTTGGAAATGGGCACAGGGATTTTGCTGGCATTAGTGGGTAAGACAGAAAGCTCCTCTCCCTTCCACAAGTGGAAACAGAAATTTGAAAGCTTTACAGAGAACAGCACTAGCACTGAATAGTCACTGACACAAACCTCCTATTTCCTAAAGCCATTGCTAGAGAAGGGTTGAATGCCTTTATAATTCCAGTGGGAGTCAGGTGTGGAGAGCAGACCTGGCCCAGGATGTGGATAGAGCCATAGCTGCCCTGTCCTTTCTTCTAAGTGCAGCTAACAAGCAATTTGCAAATTCCCATATGAAGCTATTTTGAGAATGAGAAGTTCCTTTAACACAACAGTGTATTCTGAAGGTGAAAAACAAATGCACCTGTAATAACAAGGGAGTTGTCCCATGACAATCACCAAAGAAAATATGTAAACAATGCAAGAATAGATAGATTTGATGGACAAGTAAAATGTCTTTTACTAACCAATAGAACAATTAACAAGAAAGCTATTAACCAATTAGAAGTTGCCCTTGAGGTTTGTAAAAACTATAAAATAGAGCATGGGGCCATAATAAAGGAGAGCCTTCTGAAAACTTGATATTGTGTCACTTCGTGTGTTGTGACCATCTCTATAATGACACCAGGATGTTTAAATGTCCCTTAATCTGGATACATGGAACTTGTGACAGTTCTGGCCTCCTTTTCTCTGTCAAGGTTGGGATTGATACACAGCAGTCACTGTTTGTGTTTGGATTTGGATGTTTATTATTTCTTATCTATTTACAGACTCACCAGCCATGAGCTCTAACTACCAAGTTGGAGAAATGAGATAAAATGGAGAACTTCTCCATCTCTACCAGGTCTTTTCAAGGACAATCTGTCCAATTATGAAATGCCACCTACATTATTTTTACTTTAAACCAAATAACTAACTACTTGAAATCTGCAATGTGGACTCCATCAACCAGTTACAGAAAACCACCCAAACCCATGAAGAAGAAGGAAGAAGGTGGTGAAGAAGGACTCAGACAACACCTCAAATCCTCCAGATTGCTTCACACACATTACTATATACTAAAATCTTTAAATCTAAGTTTCTAGAACTCCAGCAGGAACTGCTGTTTAAATACCAACAGGGACAAAACCCCACCTTCAGCAACAGCCTGGCATCTCCAGGCTGTCCCTCTGCAGTGTCCCCCCTGCAGCAGGGGACATCTCAGCTGGCCACCACTGCCCAGCAGGGAGGACAAGCAGCCCCTCTCCTCTGCAGGGCATCCCCTGATCCCAGCACAAGATCCATGTGGTAGAATGAAGAGTTTGGAGCTCATTCCCAGGCACTGCAGAAGGGAGGGGTTGCAGAAGCTGGGATTTGCTGCAAAGTCAGTCTGGAGCATGGATAAAATGCTCCATATTCCTGCTTCCAGGGAGAGCTCAGGGAGGTGGTGTAGAGCAAGGCAGGGTGAAAGGACCAAGTGGTGAATCTTCCTGGGTAGAGATCTTTGCCCAAATTGAAAACAGGTCATCATCTATGAAAAGTGAGGCAATAAAGCAATGTTTGTTGTTAACAGGCTAAAAATAAATAGAGAGATCAGTCTTCTGTTCAAAAGGAAGGGTTGCTCAATAAGCTTTTTGTCCAGTGTTTTCACAGAACTGTTTCTTCACAGACAACTTGATCCTGGACACAGAAGGGAAATGTATTTTGTGGCACATGGGCTGGAAGGGGGACCAAAACTGGCTATTCATAACCAGGCACATCAGTTAAGCAGATTCACACAGGGATGTTTCTTCTTTTCTTCACCAAAAAATGAACAATAATTAAGCGGAACTGTCCAGTGAGCTTGTTCTGCTACTGATCCAGAGGCTGGGGAAGAGGGGACTTGTGACTGCTGTTAGACAAAGGCATCAAATGGAAACATGGCTTTACTGTAAAGGTACAGGAATTGCTGCCACAGCTCAGAGGGGATGTCTGGGCTGAGATCCTGTCTCCACTCTTGCATTAAAGCAGTACAAGTTAGAAATTGTTGTACAAAGATGCCCCATGTGAAATAAAATGGGAACTCAGAGGCTGTGCAGTTGTTATTCACGTCTCCATCCTACCTGCTCTCCTCTCCAGCACTCCCCAGGCACCAGCTGGGCTCCCCACGGATCAGAAAGGATTTCAGAATTGGTTTGAGTGACTTAACTCTCTGCTCATTCCCTCAGTGCAGAATAAATGGGATAACATTGCATGGGCTCTGTGTGAGTGAATGGCAGATACTGAGGTACAAATATTTTGGGGTGGAAACCAGAGCAGTGCTTAGGGAGCCAAGGCAAGAGAGGGATCCCTGCTGTTGAGAAGGGATTACACAGAAACACCTGAATGGCTTTTGTATCACTTCTAAGGTTATTTTTTTTAAGCTTGAACTACAATAACTTTCAGTACAGCTGGCAGCAGCTCAGGATTCCTGTGCTGTGCTCTCCTGTACAGAACAGGTGCATCCAAACAGAGGATTTCCTCAAGACTGGAAATGGGTGGCAGAGCAGAGATGGCAGCATTTGCATCTATCACTGTTTTTTTGACTTTTCTGCTATGAAGATTTCAACCACGTTTCCTCCAGACAGGTTTAGAAAGAGTTCATCCAGTCCTGCATGGAAATGTTGATATCTGAAATGTTAAAGTGTGTGGGTGGGCAGAGCTCTCTCAGCTGCATATTCTGTAAATGAGAACTGAGAAAAGAGATTTTCTTCCCTAAGACTGGAATTAAAACAAACAAACCAAGGAAACAAAAATCAGTGTAATGGGGTCATCATAAGATTGTTTTCCTTTAAGTATAAACCATCATGATTATTATTTAATGGTGGTAATTGGGGAACTGGTCCCCCCTCAATATAGTCAGAAGCCCATCTGTTAACTGTGAATCATGCAAATAATGTGGCATCAGAGGCTCCAGAGAAGGCTTTAACTGTTTTGCAGCTCACATTCCACCCTGCACTCAGCTTCGTGGCCTGGCTGGGAGGATTTGGTCACAATTCAGGAATCATCTGTTCATATTTTAGAGATTTGCCTCCTGGATCCCCTGGCAGTAGTGAGTTGGTCAATGTGTGAGTCCAGGAGCACTGGGCTCAGACCAAAACCCCCTCCTGCTTAACAGGGAACTCCAGTTTAGGGATGGATCTGCTCAGGAATCACTGCTCAGTGCTGTGCTCACAAGCTCAGGGGGTGCCTTTGCTTTAAGGTGTGTGACCTTATCTGAGCCCTGCCTCACCTCACCTGTGCTGTGAAATGCACCTTGCAGGGAATCATGCCTAGGAGTCACAGCTGGGCATTAACCCTGCAAGCTGCTCCTGCAGGCAGAAATCCAGGAGGAGCCCACAGGAGCCCAAGGGCTCTCTGCACACAGCTCTGGGTGGGGCAGTGTGGGGACAACGTGTCCAGTGTCCCAGGAGTGACCATGGACTGGTCCCAAGAGCACTGAGGGAAACGTGGCCACAGCCAGAGCATGCAGCTGGCAGGGGGAAGTGAGCTGGGAACACAAAATGCATTTCCAGGCTCCATCCAGACTGCCCAGAGGAAAGCAGGTAGCACAAAACATGCACATTTCACACCTTTACACTCCTCAGGTGTTGGTTTGATACTGAGGTGCCAAGTGCCCCCTGGGGTACCAGCCCTGCCATGCAGAGGGGAAGGAGCAAATTCCAACAAATGCTGCATTGTCCTCATGGATTATTTGTCCATCATGCAGGGACATGACCCCATCTCATCTCCTGGAGGCCAGCCTGCTCTCCTGTGGGCACAGCAGTTGTGTTCAGTGGTGACACGATGCTGAATCATGATTTTAAAGAGTTAAGGTTTTAGCCAAGGGTTATAAAATCATGATTCAATGCCCTGGTGAGCTCTGGGACAGGTTGGGCTGGGAGGGTGAAAAACAAGAGACCATTTTCAGTGACTGAAGCACAGTGGCTCACTGTCATCTCTCAGGTTGTATCTTAGCAACTGGGCAGCCAAAACCAAAGCATCAGCACATCTCAAAGTTTCTCCAGTCCTGAATGAAGCTCCTGGGTGTAGAATTTGTGCTGCACTCCCTTAAAAATAGGCACTGCTGCAAGAACTATCCTACTTCAGGAGAAATAATAATATTCCAGACTACAGGCTGGTGAACACAAGATCTGTTTGAAGTTCAATCCCTGCCTCATTTTTCAATAAAATTTTGCCAAGGCCCACGTGATCCATGTGGGAGCTGATGGAGGGTGGCTGACATGAACTTGTGGTTTGGATCCTGGTGGAATCTGCTTCCCAAATCCTCCCTGCTCCAAAGGATGTTCACAGCACCCTGCTCACATCCAGCTGGCCCTACCTGAGCCAGCCCTCACTGATGGATCTCCAGCACTGCCAGTTCCTTCTGCAAGGGGTGCTAATGCCATTTTGGGGACATGCAATGTCTTTTCCACAAGCTCAGTCACAAAAATGAAGCTCAGGGCTGTTCCAGACAGAATCCTGTGCAGAACAATGTAGCCCTTCACTGATAAATGTAAATTAAATTAGAAATGCTCCTAAAAATTAACAGCAACATCAGACAACACTGAATCTCTTCAGTCATCTGTGGGAGATGAAGTTTCCATAAATAAACTGAAGCATTGCCATGATGAAGATCCAAACAAACCCAAATTGTCAAAAGAGCCCTGGAGCCTTTCAAAGCAACAAAAACTTTTCCAGTCCAAACTCATGAGCATTTTCAGACCCTGTTCTGGACAAAAGGAGATTGTGTGGGACTGCACAGAGGGAGAGGCTCTGGGTGCTGCTGCAGCAGGGGACACATGACCACTGCATTTGTGTTGCACTTTGGGGGACGACCAATAATTTTCCCTTTTTCAGGAAAATGAAATGAGATAGAGAGAAGTCAGTGCATTTTGTAGGGACCTAAGCAAGGAACAAGCTTGAGGCAACTGTCTTTGCTTTAAAGGTTGCCACCCCTTGCACTGTGGTGTTTCTCCCTCAAAGCAGCTGGAACCATTTCACACAAACCTGAATATTTGTATCATATTTTAAATTCCATCCATTAGAGACCCCTGATTCAAAATCTACCAAAACATGTCTTTTTACGTGTCCTACAAGCCTGTTTGTGGTCCAGATCAAAACATATTAGAACAAAAACATTTACAACTGATCCCAGTCTGCCAAGACAAACAGCCACCCATTGCCTCAGCATCTCTCCATTCACTGCAGCTGCACTGCAAGGAATTTTTAAAGACCATAAACATGCATTTCCTGTGTTCATAGCATTCATGAATTAGGATAACACAATAATCCCTACAGGAACACACAGGTTATACTCACTAACAATCATTCAGAGATCTTGTTTGCTTCTTAAATCCAAATTTCACTCTAAAACTGGTGGGGATCATTATAAGAAAGATGTGTAAAGTGACCTGATTAAAAGCTTGAGACACAGGCCAAATAGTGCAAAGGAAAGATTCCAACCAGTTCCCTGGGTTTTTGCCCCCAAATTCCCAAAGGCTGTTGAAAAATATACATTCACTGGGGTCATATCTCTGAGTATCTCCAAGGGAATTTGTACACCTTCATTTTATGTAACACAAATTTGTCACTAATTGTCCCAAAAATTTACATACTTCTCAACAATTCAGGAATTCAGCAATCATTCAGTCAAGTATTCATCAGCCTCAGCTGGTATAAATTGTGGCAGCATTTAAAATTCATCTGTCATTATTATACCCTGCTACAAAGCAAACAAGAAATCCAAGTGCACCCACACAGCAAGCAGCAGCTTGGTCCCACAAAAGGGAGAAATAATTTACTGCAAAATCAACAAAGGGGAAAAAAAGGCTGAGCAGAGAATCTGGATGGCATGGACAGGGAGAGAGCCTTTCATTTCAGCACTGCTCATTAGCATGATATAGCAGGCAAGGATGCAAGGTTTCAACATATCTGTCTTTTCTGGGTCTCATAAATTCAACCAGCAACATAATTCCTGCTTAAACTGAGCTCTCACTTGTTTCTTCTTAAATACAAGGATGTGTACCAAGGGTCTGGAGGTGCTGTCAGGTGGTTTGTTGGTGAAGCAGCAATTGTAGCAATTCCAGGGAAAAAAAATACACAGTCTTTCCTTCTGCTTTATCACTGTGCTTTCATTCTGATGTGCCTGGCAGGGAATGGTGGCATAGATTGCAATATTGGGGACAGAACTTGATATTGCAACAAAAGAAATATGAAATAAAATTAGCAGTCAAAGCCACCTTTTATGTCTTGGTTTAGGGAGAGTTCATCCCTGCATAGAAGCATGGAGGAATTGGGGTTTCTTTTAAGGGACTATGTTTTATTTATCTAAAGAGTGCTGTGTTGTAATAATACCCTGTGCTTGTGAACCCCAGAGACTGAAGAGCCTTTAGAGAGATGGATTTATAATGCAGCTCTGCATCCCAGGAGGATGAAAGAGCTGTGCAGCTCTGGCTTTCATTACCCTTTGGCCCCTCTGCTCAGGCTGTGGCCATGGGGAACCAGAGAGGGAAAGCTATTCTAGGAGACACTTTGGAGATTAAATGTCTCTATTTTGTCACACAGAAAGCTGCAGAGAGAGAGAATTCACTCATCTTTCCCAATCCCCTGTGTGAGACCCACTTTTCAGAGGGGAAGCTCATTTCCAATGGCCCAAACTCAGCCCATGGAAGACAATCTGGGAAGCTCCACAAGCCCAGAGGTCAGTGTGGGGCTGTGGGTCAGGGTCACCCCATGAGGGGCTCCAGACTTTGCTGGGGCACAGGGACACAGGCACATGAAATCCAGCTGCACACAGCTGCAACAGAGCTGCACACTGCAGCTACTCCATCTCCTGTGTGCTGGTGGCACCTTGGGGACAGCTGCAGTGCATCCCAAGCTGGCATCTGTCACAAAACATCCTCACTGTCAGCCTGGGAGGATGGAGAAGTGCAGGTCAGAAGGTGTAGCCATCAGAGGGATCCCCGTGGTTTGGGCTCTCACCCAACCCTGGCTCCTTCTGCCTCATTTCTGTGGCTTCTTGTCTGTCAATTTGTGCTTCACACATTGGTAAATTGGCAAAAATCTTTTTTTTTTTTGCCCACAGCACTGCAGAGTCGGAGTTATGCTTATTTTTGTAGTTTCAAACTACTCAGGGTAGGCAGGACCTGCAAACTCAACAGAGCCCTTCCCAAACCACCAAACAGCGGGCACAGGGACAAAAATACCCCAAAAGAACCAAAGAGCAATGCCTGGGGTCTCAGCTGAAAGGTGACGCTTGTCCGTGCTCCAGACAGGAACCCACACCGGGTAACCCTCCCCACGAGGCACAAAACAAACAAAAAACCTCCTTTGCACCCCCTAGGAAATGAGAGAAACTGCCGAGCTGCCCTCCAGGCTCAGGTCTCACTCCTCCATCCGCAGGCAGCGCAGCCTCGCAAGCACGAAGGAGTTAAACCGAGCCTCGCACAAACTTTGCAGCGAGCTGAGCTCAGAGCTTCCCTCCCTTCCCTGCGAGCCCGGAGCTCGGCTGTCCCTGCCTGTTGCTGCCTGCCTGCCTCCAGCCCAGCCCTGCAGCTCCTCCAGCCCAGCTCCTGCCCCTGCTGCCCGCGGGATGCTGCTCCAGCGGCATCCCGGCATCCGCGCTCAGAGCCACCCCTGCCCCGGAGATCAGTGACACAGGAGGGAAAGCGCTCCCGGCTGAAAGGACACTGTCCTGACTCCGGCAATACCAGGGTAAATCCTTTCTGCACGGATCCCACTGCCTGGGAGGAGATGTTCCCGGGGAAATCACCGAGATCCAGGGGTGAAGCAGGGACTGGAGCCTCATCCCATCCCTGCTGCCTGCTCTGAAACCGAGCTTTATCCTCTTCTGTCCCTGACTGGAGCCTCATCCCATCCCTGCTGCCTGCTCTGAAACCGAGCTTTATTCTCTCCCTGACTCTGGAACCTCATCCCATCACTGCTGCCTGCTCTGAAACCGAGCTTTATCCTCTCCCTGACTCTGGTGCCTCATCCCATCCCTGCTGCCTGCTCTGAAAGGTAACTGTGCTTTATTCCCTCCTCTCCCTGACTCTGGTGCCTCATCCCATCCCTGCTGCCTGCTCTGAAAGGTAACTGTGCTTTATTCCCTCCTCTCCCTGACTCTGGTGCCTCATCCCATCCCTGCTGCCTGCTCTGAAAGGTAACCGTGCTTTATTCTCTCCTCTCCTCTCCCTATGCACACTCACACGATCAGCATGAGCACAAAATGCCCTCTCTGCCATGGAAAGAGGAGACACCATCACCCCCTGCCTCTCTTCTCTCCCTCAGACCCTCCCTGGATCTGAGGGGGAAAACGAAAGCCACGGGTGCAATTGATACTTTTGATGCTTTTTTGCCTTCCTTCAGTGCTGATATTTTTCTGTCAAGGTGACCTGGGCAGAACACACCTGGAGCTCTGTGTTCAGCCCCAAACCATCCTGTACTTGCCAGCATTTCAAGAAGCTACACACATAAATGTTCTGTTTTGTCCCATTTGCCTGTTTGTGAGAGCCAGAGTGGGAGAAGCAAAGGGGAACTCAGGAAAGTTCCTGCACTTCCAGAGATGCTGTGCTGGGAAGTGGTGCTCACACTGAATGTGGGAGTGAAAGAAAGCAGGTGGGCAAGACAAAAAACATTTCCTGCAGCTGCAGGATCAATTTGTACTGACTTGTGTGCAGTGTTTGGGGGGAAATCTTCCTCTCTGCTCCCCTGTGACCCCCAAATGTGCAGAGTAGAGCAATGCAGGCTTCAAAAATGCTCCCCAGAACTGGAGCTCACCCTGGTAGCTGCAGTGGGAGGCTGGTAATGTCAGTGCCTATGAAGTTTTGGCTGGTGAATTTCCTGGCTCAGCCACACACTGTGGGAAAAAAAAACACCCTTCTCCTGTTGTGTATGAAGGCTTCTATTTTCATTACAGATTTTTATTAAATGAAATGTGTTGGGTTTGGGTTTTTTTAATCCTTGATTTTAAAAAGCCACAAACTGATAAAAAAAACCAAAACCCCAAGCATCTGCTTGGAATCAATCTGCACCCACTGAGCACCAGTGATCACTCAGAACTGGAGTATTGTTCAGTCAGAGAATGACTAAATCTTGGAAACTGAGACCACAGGGAATGTTCCTGTGTCCATGAACTTCAGAGCTCTTCATGGTAACCAGTGAGGTTCTGCCTCCTCCAATCTGAGTCATAGTCTGACCTGCTTTACTCACAGAATTATTGTGTACCACTTATTCTCTACAGTCATTCAGCTTCTATTCCTTAAAGGGGAGTGTACAAAATCTAAATCCACTGGTATTCTAAAGAGATGTGCTCAATGGGATAATTGGTAGATTGAAAAGCAAAAATCTTTGGGGTTGCCTGGAGCTATTGAATTATTTCTGGCTCATTTCTGGAGAAGATGCAGTTAATGTTGCAGCTTTCAATAGTCTGAATAGTTAATTGCTCCTGACAAATCTACAGTTGAGCCTAAAAAAAACCCAAACACTGCCAGCTCCCCATTGCTAATACTTCTTACTATTAATCTGCTCATTTTATCAATAAATGCCCAGCTGAGCTTTACTAATTCAACATCTTGGTTTATAGTTAATTATTGAACCTCAGACCAATGTCCTTAGCATTCTGCAGTCTAATTTTATGAAGGGTATAAAGCCATTAGGCTCTCTGCTTGTTAGAGAGAAACCAGCTCTGGCTTTTCCTCTCAGTAGCAGCAGATGGGATGGGCAAAGACATTGCTCTGTGCTTTAACTCACACAAGTGTCAGATTCCAGGCTGGTTGCACTTCATTATCAGCAGAGAAATCACATTGTAAGAGCAGAATTTAATAGAGTTACCTTCACACCCTCTATTTCCCACCTGCTGTGTAACATGAGAATATTCTTCACGGGGGAAGAATTTCCATTTATAGATTCCAAGTGTGAAAATCACAGTTACTGCCCTGTAATTGAGAGCAGAAGAGCCTGGCTGCCCTGCCCATACCTCTGCATCAACACCAAGCTCTCTGCCAGAATAACTGGCTCCAGAGGGGTTGGGTCAGCCCCTGGAAAAAACACAGAGCTTGCCCACAGCCTCCTACACACAGCACAGCTCAGAGTCCACTGCCCACACAGGCACTGCAGAAATCAACCCCCCAGGTCATTTGTTCAATCAGCAATTTGGGCCAGTTAATTACTGAGCAGGATCTGCTCCACTATTCCCTAAACTGGATAGCTGTTATCTCAAATTTGGTACTGGAGAAGGAGCTGGGAGGCAAAGTGTATCCAAGCCTTCATGTCCCTTCTCCAAAAACTCAGCAAATCAGATGTTTCCTCATCACGTGAGCCAAAGCAGGTCTTTCCTGCCTGTAGTAAAAGTCTGGGTCCCCTGAAAGTCAAAATGTTTTGTAAGCAATATGTCATTGAGGTGAAATGTCATCAGTCACAGCTTTCATCATATTGACCTAATGTTTCATTCATTCTGATTATCATAGTATATTACCATGTTAATGTTACTCTAGTTACATCTTGTGTAGGTCTGTAGGCAGTGGACATTATAAATGCATCAGTTGGTTCAGTGCTTTCATTCTTGTGTCAACTAAAACCAAAATTTTGGTCTTATCAGAGCAGAACATGAGGCTTTTGAATGCACTATTTACAGTGAAATTTCAGCATTTTCATTTTCTGTTTCCAGCTGGAAGAACTGAAACTGTTAAAACGTTAAGATTCCCCTAATTTCTAGTAAGTTCTGCTGCCAGGAGGTGAGGGAAGTGTCACATCCTGCAGCAGAGCTGCTCCAGGGGGCAGGTGGGGCCCTGGACAGCTGCCAGGTGCATCCAAACCTCAGAAAAACAGGGTCCTGATACACAATAAATGAGACACATGGTGAAAAATGATTGGATTCATATCTCCCCTTCCTCTCTGACATCTGATTCCACAGCCTGTGGGGCCTTCTTGTACCCTTAAGTGATGTGCTCCCAGAGAGGGCATTAACAATTAAACTTGCACAGTGATTTTCTACAGTTAAATACTCAGTGCCTCTCCTCATCTCAAAGTGTCTCACAGGAGTATGACAGGGGTTTTCTTATCTATTTTCCCTAAAGATACAACATCCAGGCTAGGCTATTTTGGTACCTGGTGTCATTTTTCTCTCTCTCTCTCACTTTTTTCCCTTTAGAAAGCTGACTTTCTGACCATTCCTAATGAGAAACTCAGAACTCCATACTCCTTAAGCCCTGAATTAGGAGAGAAGAGATCCCCCAGACGTTTGGCAAAGCAGAAAACCACCTTCCCCAGCTCACCCAAGGATAAACCACCTGCTGTGGGAGAGAGAAGCTGGCAGAAAGCTGCTTGCTCAGTCTGTCTGGAAAAAACAACACTTGCAAAGACCAAAGCTGTGCAAACCTTTGCAGCTCAGCTTGGGAGAAGGACCAAAGCTTTTCAGCATCCAAACGAGGTGACCTACCAAAAGGAGGCCCAAAGTATTTTTAGGATGGAATAAAAGCCAGAAGGAAGTGCAAAGCACAAGTGTGATGCTCGTTGTCATTATGACAGCAACGTGCAAAATGCTTTGCAAA
Organism: Aegithalos caudatus; assembly: GCA_013389925.1. Lineage (NCBI taxonomy): Eukaryota > Metazoa > Chordata > Aves > Passeriformes > Aegithalidae > Aegithalos > Aegithalos caudatus. Next base: position 92,888 of record WEIU01008314.1, read on the forward strand.
GGCCTGTCCCTGCAGTTTGCTTAAGTGTGTGAGCAGCAGCCTTGACACCCAGAGGATGGAGCATCTCTTGCTGAAGACATCATGCCATCTGTGCTGAGTTTCCTCTCCTGACCTCCTTTGTGAGTGTGGTGAGGGGAGAGAGGAGATCTGAAGGTAAATCTGGAGAATGGACCGATGTCATTATTGTATCTGGGACAGCAGTAGTAACAATATAATTCCAAATTGTCTTGGAGGGCTTAAAAGCAATGTTTATTAAAAGGCACACCCTTTTTATACAGGGTTTCTGCACAATTGGACACAACTGGTCATTTCAGACCAACTCCTCTTAGTAAACATCTCTGCAAGTAAACAAGTTGGTAAAAAGAGCAGGTGCAAGATTAGAAATTGTTCAGAATGTCTTCTCACAGCTCCCCTAGAGCAATGCCTGGGAAAGTCTATCTGACTTAAATTCACAAAGGCTCTACAGCTGCCTGATGCCTGATATTTTCTCCCTGACCAGGGTGTCAGCACCCACAGACCAAAGCTGACAGAGAGAGCAATGACTGAGATCTATTTCAAGTTCCATGGAAACCTGACGGGCCGTGTCCACCTCCCAACCCTGGCTACAGAAGTAGACACAACAGCAGACAAATATTCCGGCCTCTATGTGTACGTGGGACTGTTCCTAACCCTGCTGGCTCTCCTCCTGATCCTGCTTTTCTCCATGCTCCTGCGCCTGAAGCACGTGGTGTCCCCCATCACCTCCCCGGAGAGCACGGAGAACGTGCAGCAGTTCACGGATGTGGAGATGCACAGCAGGATTCCCAGCCCTTAGGGAGCCCACAGCAAAGAACACCTTGGGAAAGGTGTTTTGTACAGCAAAAGGTGGTGGAAAGAAGCTCTGGCTGCCTGTTGAGCCCTATGAGTCCTTGGAGAACCCTCAGCAGCATCTGGAGTGTGTCACTGGCTGTTGGCACCACGAGCAGCATGTGTGCAGCAGCTTCCATAGAATTGACATTACAGAAACCTGCTGCTGTCAGGGAAGGCTCACACCCCTCTAAAAGCCTCTTAGAAAATGGGAAAAAGCACATTAAGGACAGCCAAAACCAGAGAAACATAGCAGAATGTGTCCTGGAGCCTGTGTGTGTTGACCTCTCTCTGAATCTGAAGTGGTGTAAGTGGGAACAGCCCACGGGGCACACACAGAAATTGTCAGTGGCTTGAAAATTCTCAGGCATTTCTCCCATTCAAGAAGGAAAACATTGAATTGTTCTCTTTTTCGCTTGAATGGCAGTTAAACAATGGAGTTTCACAAATACAGAAATGTTTCATCACCTGCTGGAACTCCTTCTTGCTGACATTAGAACCCATTTAGTGAATAGTTGCACAGCAGATATCAAAAAGAGGCAGAGCATTAAAGAGGAAAGAGAATAAAGCCAAAATTTAAGCAAGGTTTAAAATATAAAGAAGCAGCAGCAGCAGGAAATGAGATAAAAAAAAAATAAAATAAAAAAACAAAAACAAACAAAAAAAAACAACAAAAACAAACTTAAAAGACACTCTACCTCTTCCTTTTTCCTCCTTTTCATTAACTGAGCTGAATACAAACATTTTTAAGCCTTTTTTGGCTCCCCAGTATCACTCAGTAATTAAAATGCTGTGCAAGCTTTGGGAGCCCAATTGACATTGTTCTCCTAACAGACTCAAGTTCATAATAACATGTTCTCTCATATTGGGTTTTCCTTCTTAAATGACAGATGAGTTCTTCCAAAGCTTTTTCATTTGTTTTCCTCCAAAGAAAGCTGAGGAAATGCCCAGGCCTGGCACTGCAATAAGGAACAGCTTTGGACACAGACTAACAGGGAACATGCAGATGGAAAATAAACTCACTGAGCACTGAAAGATATGACAGGATTCAAATATCCTGATGGAATCTCATGGGGGAAAGAAATGTTTATTTGAATTTATGGAACAACAATCTGACCCAGTCCTATGAGTGACGTACAGAGGTAGGCTTTGCTTCTGTGCATGGAAAAGATGGAACCAAATATGGGAAATCACTCCTGGGAGAGCCACTGCTTCTCACAGAAAAACCTTCAGTGAATTGTTTCAGCCACATCTCTAAAGGGAAGGTATTTTCCACAGCTTATCCATTTTATTACAGTCTAACTCTAGGTCAGCAATAAAATCCCCTGGATGTTTTCCACGTGTACATACACTCTTATTTGCCAACTCTCCTGTCTCCAAGGGCTTGGAAAGTGTAAAGTCCTCACACAAACCCAGTGCAAAATTAAAGACACTGTCACATGGAGCTGTGATAGTAGCACAAAATTTTTCTTCAAATGCTTTGTGTACAACAGGTTTTTTTGCTTCCCTTTAAAGGTCTGTGTGTTCTGTTTGGACTGGGAATATCTGGGGTCTTACAGATGGTTGGCAGGGGGGGGAAGCAGAATGACAAGGAACATCCCCACTGGACACACTGGATCCATGGGCAGGGCTAGTGCTAGTTCTCACTGATGTATTGAGTACAAAACCACTTAAACATTGCTTCCTTATACTGAATAATTCCTTTTCACTTCATTAACCCCAATATCTATGAATCATAAAATCCCAGAATGGTTTGGGTTAGAAAGGACCTTAAAAATCATCTCATCACCTTCCACTATCCCAGGTTGCTCTAAGCCCCATCCAGCCTGGCTTGGGACAGTGAACCACAACAGTAATTGTGTGAGGGAATACAGCAAAAAATTCACTCTCAGCAGTGTCTCTCCATGCCATGCTTGGCTGTGTTCCCCTGGAAAAAAGGCAGGCTGCAGGTTATCCTCTATGGGGACAGCACCAGGCAGGATGGTGGCTTCACCATCTGAAGTTTGGCTCCTCGACTCTCAGTACTGCACAAGAGCCAAAATTTTGTGTGATGATCAGGCTATTAATCCAACCAAGACAGATGGCTACTGACTGAGTCAATGACATTTAAAATTAACAAAAGTCTATGCTGCTCAAATTGGTTTGGTATGTGTCATTCATTGAGCCATCAAGAGGCAGCCCACCCCAGGCTCAAAATATCTGATTTACCCTGGAAAATTTCTCCATTCAAAAGCTACAACTTACCTAGACCAGAAATGTTCTAACATACTAAATCAGTAACTAAACCACGTTAGCTTCCCAGCAAAACTGTCTGCAGAAAAGCCTTGTATCCAAGAGTCTGCAGGACAGACTCAGCTTTTACTGACAGATTTTTATTGACATAAAATATCAGACCTGCTAATGGAAAATGACAGTATCAAATTCTGAGTGCTCTGATCTCAGCCAAAATTGCCCCTGAGGTACATGTCAGGACTGAGCTTCCTTCCATCACATTAAGGAATGTTAATTCAGGAGTCTCACAACACTTCAAAGCTTATTCAGTAACTATCCTTTAAATAAATGAGTAATCTCTTTATATATCAGATGGTTTCCTTGGGCAGACTGGGTATTTTTATATAGTATTCTTATGGAATGCAGCCCGATCTTCTCACACGAAAATGACAAGTTTTCCTTTCTAAAGCTTCTTTTCACAAAAAATCTCTGTCCCACTTGACACATCTACAGCTCCAGTGGCACTCAGGGTGCCTCATTTGTCTGTACAATGCCAGGATATTTTAAAACCTTTCCCACTGAGAAACAGAAGAATACCTTTCCCCTCTTTTCATTATCATTTGCAGTGTCCCAGACCTGAGGGATGTGTCTGAGACTGTTGGGATGTGTTGACCTGTGTCTGCTGAGTGTCTCTAGTGAAGTCTGGCATTCTTTGGCTTCAAGACGTGGTTATTGGAATTTTTTTGCTGCATCTTGGAGCACTGCAGGTCTCACAGCCATCCCCTTCCCCTCCTGCAGGCTGTTCCCTTCCCACTTGTCCATCTGCTGTAGAAAACAGGGGGTTTACAACAATAATGAGGCACGGAGCTACCCATGGAGAGTCACTGAGTGCTCTGCACCTTCCCACCCTTGGATGTGAGGGACCAGCTCACAAAAAAGCTCAGCTGCTGCCACTGTCCCAAACCAACTGCTGGCCACAGGGAGTGTCTGGGCAAGAAAACCTTCTCCCAGTCTGTGTGAGAACCAGCCCTCATCCTTACTCCCATCAGTTTGGAAACAAACTGAGTATTGAGCGAGGAAACAGAGCATGGAGCGAATTCCTCACCTCCTCCGTGCCCTGCCTGCGGGGGAGGACAGCCACCTGTTGTTCTGGAGGAGCAGAAAACGCCTGAGCATCACCTCCCCTGCTGGCTGGGGCTGTGAGACCACAGCCAGCCTCCTCTCAACAAAAAAACACCAAATCTCCCAGGTTCTTAGTCTGGGAGCTGGCAGGAGTGTGCTGTGACTCCCCAAGCCGTGCAGGATTAATCCTTGAGTAATCTCACCCACGTGATTTCCATCCACGAGCATGAATTTTCTGCATTAACAGACCCTTAAGTGTCGAGCAGAAAGGGTTGATAATGTAGGATATGTTCCTTCTCTATGTCAGAATAAAAATAAATATTTTCATATCCTCTCAGGGCTGCAGAGAAAAACTTGATTTTGCAAACAGCATAACTCAGCAGAGGATCAGCCCTGATCCTTGATCCTTCCCAAAGGACCTTTTTTGATTTCACTTGAAAAAGAAATAAAAAAATGTTTGAAACCCAAAAATTATGTGAAGTCACCCATCCATTTAACTGACAGCATTTATGAAAACTTAGATATCATTGTTGGACACAAAATAAAGATGCCTGACTCCAGTTCAAAGGCAGGAGAACATCAGAAGGCTTTATTTACAATTCATTCAGCTTTTTTATGCTGCATGCTGCACTAAAAAAGGCACATTATTGGTCCATAGCATTGACACCTCTCTCCACAGGTTAAGTAACAGAAACAACACCTGGGAGAGGGATTGTTATGAGAAAAATATTGTTTCTTTAGAAATGTTATGAGTTATTTACAGAAATTGTCCCAAATTGAAAGAAAATTGTCCCAAGAAATCTTCCCTTGGGAAGAAAAATTAGCCACTGACAGGCTGAAAACCTTTCAGACTCAGAAATCTCAAACCCACACTTAGATGTATGCCCTGTCCTCACTAGGAAATTATATATACTCCTCTGCTGGCAGGTAATGCCACAAGGCACCTGCTTTGCCACAGGTTAGGCAGCAACTGAGGTGAAATCATGGAATAGTTGTGCTTTTTTCAAAGAAGATAGATCTTTGTGCTGTGTCTACACTTCAGCTTAATTATGGAATGCAAAGTTTGTTCACAGTTTATTCATGTGCCCTGCGAAAAATGGGCAGTTGTACAATGGCATTCATGACTAAAAATTCAGATGCAGATATATCTGGAAAGGGGAAATCCCAAGCAGTGTTTTGTTGGTACACGAGCTGTAGACTCAAATGTTGACATTTTGGTAGAAAAATAAAGCTAGAGATGGTGAAGTCTGCTCAATCTTTGCAGTGGGCTCAAAAAAAGACTACACAGAATGTTAAAGAAAAACATAAATACTTGTGGATTGGGGAAGGTATTTTCAGTTACGGTTCCTGACACAGATTTCACATTTGTTCACAAAAAGGAACTCCACGTTATGCACTCCATCTGCCAAAAACCTTACCCCATAAAGCTCTCTCAGATGTTCACCTTCCTCAGGCTTTTCCAGAAGGTTGTGAAGTTCCAGCAAGAGTAAAAGCAGTCTTCAATTCCTGCTGTTCATTCTGTGGGCACAGATAACAAAATAAAGCTTAAAAACCCCACAATGATAATTTGGTTTCCTGCACACTTGCTCTCCAGAATGTGAGATATGAACATTTCCTCCTCAGTCCTTTCATTATGAAGAATAGTTAGAGTATCAACTAAGATGACTGATGTTAAGAGTGAAAAAATAAACTGAATTTGAAATTTTGATGGATTGGATTTCTCAAAGGTACTTACAATTTCTTCTGCTGAAGGCAAAAAGAATTTGTCCAGCTGCAGTCAAAGCTAAGTTGTGAAAGCAGATCTGGCTGCAAGAGGGAAAGGTCTGTGCAATTCATATGTAATTAATAAATAACCCACTCCTTATACTCCCACCTGCATTTCATGGCTATGTAAACTTGTCAAACAAATGATGAATAATTCAAAAGACCTTCTCCTCCCTCCCTTCTCCTCCAGATTTATTAACCCATTTTCAAAGTATAATTTGATCAAGCTAATAGCCACAGACTTCCTAAGCTGCCTCTCTCTGCATTAATTCTCTCTCTGCATGGCCATAGTCCTACTCTCACAGTACCATTTAATAAAAATCAATTACAAGACAACAAAAGGCACCTGAAAGCCAAATGAGAGCTCAGCAACATTCTTTGATGCTTGAAAACTGTTCTTCTCTGCAAGCAAGAAATTTATCTCATTGAAGCTGGGCTGTTGTCCTGAAGCCAGTTCCTCTTCAAGTCCTCGAACACTGGCACCACAATTGCTACTGGATGAAGTTTATTTATGTAGTTTTATGAAGAAAGAAAAAAAAAATAAAATAAAAACAGCCCAAACTCACATCCCTACCAACAATGCTGAGGGATCAAGTAGGGCCTGTCTGGGATATTTCTGTGTGCTCCACACATGTGAGCAAACAACAGGCAGAGAAATTACAATTTCTTCCTTACAATGCAGGGGAGATTTGGAAGCAAACTGGTCCTGGGCTACCTTTTGAACTGTGTGGGCAAGCAAATGCTGCACTGGGAAACTCTCTACAGGACCACACAGAGCCAGGAGCTGCATTTGGGTGTCCAACACAGAGCCAGGAGATGGATTTGGGTGTACAGCACAGCCAGGAGCTGGATTTGGGTGTAGAGCACAGCCAGGAGCTGGATTTGGGTGTAGAGCACAGAACCAGGAGCTGGATTTGGGTGTAGAGCACAGAACCAGGAGCTGGATTTCAGTGGACCATAGGCTTTGGCATCCTCCAGCTTCCCATTCTTCTTCCCATATTAGAATTCTGCCTTTGGCCCAGAACTCACAAGTGGGTGTTTCCAGTTTACTCCTCATGCCTCAGCAATCCTAATTCAAACTAATTCCTGCTCACAGCAGTTAACATGCAGCAATTCTTGTAATGTTACTCCATAATCTTTAGGTGATAAGGAGCTGTCCAAGTTGCTGTGGCATGACCAGCACACAATGGCCCAGGAAGTTCCAATCTGGGTGAGGTTGCTGCAGCAGACTCAGTGGCAGCTCTTACAGCTTGTCACTGCAGAATCAAACTGACGTGGGCTTGCTGTTGTTCACAAATTTTTCATGCTTTCACACCTTGGGAAAGCTCTGAGCAGCCCTTTCAGCACTGACTCTGTCAGGATGGGAACACCACACCAGTTTGCACTTCATGTTGGTACCTAGAGGGGAACAAATGTGGCTTCTTGTTGTTGGTGTCCAACAAAACAGAGGAAAGCGGGAAGCACCCTGAATGCACTTGGTTTGGGTGAATGCTGTGCTGAATTTCCAAGCTGTTTATTGTTTCAGAGCATGACCAGCACTGAAGGGATGGGTAACAGATAACCACAGCACAGCAGTATTCTCTATATGTGCTTCTGCAAGCTTCTCAGGAAGAAAGAAACCCCTGGGATCAGAGTGCTGAGGCTGCTTTTCCTTTGTTTGACTTTTGCTGGTAACTATCCATCAATTTACAAGAGATACATCATTGTTCTGCTGACCTGCTTCCCTCAACTCACATTGCTCAGATGAATAATAATTTCCTGCAAAGCAATTTGGAAAATAAATGCTGACAGACTGAGTGTATGCTTAGCCTAGGTGAGACTTTGTTCTATTTCTACTTTTTCAATGAATTTTGCTGGCTTAGAATTCTTAAAACATCCCCAGAAGGAAACTCCTATTGTGGAAATTCAGTGCCTTCAAGGCCCATGCTGGACAACAGCAATTACAAAGACATTAGGAAAATTTTATCACACTTTGAGGTAGTGGGATGTCTTGAAGGTCTTTCTCTAGAAAGCTGCTTTCCATATCCATGAGCAAGTCACAGCTCAGACATAAAGCTTGTAGACACCACCTTTATATTTGTCACTTCTGCCACTTAAAAGCTCAGATAAGCCTTTCCATCTTATGAATACTGATTAGTTCAGCATCCTTGCCTCTTTTTATTATTATTATCCTCCTGAGGAAACTTGAGAACACAAGAATTATTCACACCTCAAGAGCAGGGGACAGAGAAAGATACCATGAAAACTTTAGGTCAGAGTGTCCAGTTTTTGCAGGCACACAATACCCATGACACAGAGAATATTAACCCACAGAAGAGGTGTGCAAGGCCAAGGAAGGTCTGTTGTGGATGGATGTGTGACTGTAGCTTTCTCCTGCTGTTGTACTCATGATCCAGCTGAATCCAAACACAACAGCCACACAGCAAATCACAGCAATGAATCACAGCAGAGTGCCAGTGATGTTCATAGAAAGTAAAAATGCACATTAGGATATTTCAGACAAAAAGCCAGCAGGCAGCAGAGGCTGAGAAACCAGAAACAGCCAAATGCAGGAGTCCAAGCTGCACTGCCAGCCTAGAACTTGGGAATGCAGACAGACCATGAGTCTGGTTTTCCTAGGCATGACCTGCTTTGGAAATCTCCTTGGCCAAGCAGCCCCTTCCACTGAGGTCAGGTACAGCAAATGCAGCTTGGCTGTGCCCAGCTGGCCCCAGTGAACATTCCACGTGCTGCTCCTTACATTTACCTTGGCACATCACTGTGGCAACCACCCACAGAAGAACACAGGAAACTGATAGCAAGGAATAATCTGGATAAAATCTTTGAGTGTAATTTAAAGGTAAAATAAGGAGAAAACAACCAGCTCCCCCTGGAATGCTACTATGTGGTTTGAGTTCAGTGTTATTGAAGCAGGAAGATCTGAGAGTTGCAAGGTTTTGTCTAACAGAGATTTTGTCTTTCTAGGTGTACAAATTCTCTCAGTGGTTTTCTTTCTAGGTGTATAAATTCTCTCAATGGTTTTCTTGAAGTGAAGACAAACATGACAAATATCTCTACAGCCAGGAAGCTGTGAGAGCTGTTGTCACTCCCTCACGTGATGAGATCCAGGTTTTCATTTCCCCAGGTATTATCTTTCAGCAGTAATCATCATTTGCTTTGGGTTTTGTTTTTTTTTAGCAGACCAATGTGTAAATAAATGCATTCTTGCTCTGGGGAAGGCTGTTTATACTTTCTTGTAAGTGAGTCTGAAAGATCTTTCATTCAGTGTTATGAAGTATGAACATATATTGCATTCTATTGAAGGAAAATAAGAGTTTGGATTCAATTTCACCAGACAGCTGGGGAAGGCACTTTGAGTATTAAACATTGCCTCTTTATTTAATGCTGCTGGTTTAAAACTCATAAGAGAACATCAGGCAAAATAAAATACATATGTGTGGAGTTTTCATCCCCAAGTGACCATAGCCTAATCTTTGTCACTCTCATCCCCCATTGTGCCAAAGAAGCCTTGCAGCTCTTCTCTCTTCTGACTTTTTTTGTCACTCAGCAGTCTTTTGAACAACCCTCAGCACAGCTTTGCAGCTTAGTGAACCATCTCAGATCTGCAGAAATCCAACCAAATCAATGCTGGAACTTGGGCAGAAGAATAGGGCTGCAAGTGAGGAAATCACAGGGGTTTTTTCCCTTCTTGACCACAGGCAAACCATTCTGGGATGTAACATGCCTGGTGACAGAACTACTGGCCTCATTGTCCCAGAATATCTTAGTGGTGTAGAACATGTTTTCAGCCATTTTTTTCCCAAGTTTCTCTCATCCAACTATATTTCTTGATTGTATGTCAATGAATCCATCAGCAATCGACTGACAGTAACATTTCCTAGCCAATTTTATTTAGTACAAACCCAGATAAAGGATGAGAGGAGTTTAGACAAATTGCACATTCCTTCTTTGTCTCCCAGGCTAGTCCTTCATGTTTTCCTGGGTCTTTTGTTTTGTTTCTTTTTTAATTTTTTTTTTTCCTGTGGCTGGCACAGGCTCTCTGTATCTATTGCAAAATTCATTATAATTGCAGTTAAGATTTTTAACATTTCTAGGGGGAATTAGTTCTTTACAGAAGAAGGGCTTCTCCATAGTGGGATTCATACCATAATTAGACAAAATGCTGGCTAAGTCCCAGTGGAAAAAACGCCCTGTAATTGGTGTTCATTTTTGTTACATAAGCCCATGGAGATCATGCTGGATCCTCCTACTACAGCCACTCCTGAAGCACAGAGTTCAACTTAAAACTGATGGAGCATTATTATCTAGAACCACAAATATCCTCAATACTTTCATCTGAGTCTGACATGAACCTTCTTCCTGTGAGCAAAATAAAACTGAGGATCAGTTTAAGGCATCTGCATTACCTAATTTCAGAAGACACAGATTACACCCAGCCATGCTTTGCCTCCTGTTTGTTCAGGCACCTTTGGAGTCAGAACAAAAACACCTGGTAGGGCAAAAATGATATTTGTATGCCAAAGTAAGGCACACAGAGGGATTTCTTCCAGCCTGCACAGCACCTGGGACAAGAAAATAGCTGATGACAACCAGAGAACACCAAGGTTCCAACCCCCAAGAACAGATCTTATTGAGTGCAAACATGTGGCCAGATTTTGTGGAAGACAAGCAAAAATAGTTAAATGTGTTTATTGCATCTAACAAACCCTTAATGAGGATGGTTGTTATTAAGAATTAACCAAATATTCATAATTGATTTTGAAGTGAAAAGTACCAGTCTCACAAATTTTTACTATTACCTTGCTGCTTTCAGAAAACACAGGATGTTCACAATTAAGCCAAGTCACATCAACCCCAAATGTATTCTTACAGAGAAACAAACCAGTGCTCAGTGTACATGCAACTCCTCCAGCTAATTAGCACCTTGGGGTAGGTTGTTCATAAACAGAAAACAATAAGGGACCACTATATCCCAGCAGCACCTTGTGTAATACCAATCTCAGAATCAATGATTTTACCTGAATCCTCACCAAGTCACTGCCTCACCAAAAAAAAAATAAATTAAAAAGAATTTCAGGTTCAGAGAAACCAAAGGGAATGATTTTCCCTGTGATGACAGAAATCTAAGGCCCTGAAGGGACATGGGACATTCCTTCAGAAGACATTTTCTTTTGATCTTAGGCATGAATCATTTCCTTAATATCAAGCTCATTACCTTTGGAAAAATTAATTTATTTTACTAGTTGTGCCAGAAGTGTCAACTTACAAGTGTGGGTGCTGCCAGGCAATTCCATCCCTTTGATAAGGGACAGAAAAGGATCCTTTGCTTCATGGCAAAGGCAGTGGGTCAAGCTCAGCCACCTGATGCTGTTTTACACAACAGTGGCCCAGCAGCCTGCGAGGGCCCTCAGCCCAATTTCTGATGGCCACAGCCACACTGAAACCTCAGAGCCATCACCAAAAGGATTAAACATGGACCATGCTGTGCAGTGTGAAGAATTTTTCAGCTTTAATAATTCCACCTTCCAAGCAAGGCACATAAAGCTGACCTGTACATCTGCCAATGTTCACCCCACTTTTGGACAGATTTAGGGCTTCAGTCTGCCCTCAGCCATCAGCCCAATCTGTGATACACTTACAAATCAAAAAAGCAAAACCAGGGCCCTTCATTTGGAAGGATTTAACCATGAATCACCATTTTAAGATGGCACAGTGACAAGAACAGTGTTTTGTAACAGGAAACGTTGGTACACAAAGCCTCACTTAATGAATACAAACATTCAGCAGCTGAACAGCTCTTGGTTTCAGCAGGGAAAGGGAAAGGGAAAGGGAAAGGGAAAGGGAAAGGGAGGATTACTGTGGTGGAAGTACAGGTTGCCATGCATAAGTGTGCTAAAGGGTGAAGCAAACGGGACTAATCTGAGTTCAGAAGCTTTCTCTAGAGGCAAGATAATGAAAAATATTCTTGTTTTGACATTAGTGCATGCAGTAATAATGGCTCTCCCAAATGTAACACCAAGCTCTGATATAGATCTAAGGCAGTTCAGTCATACCTGGGATGATTCTGGTCCAATATTTCCCAGTGAGTTGTAGAATGGTGATTTATTTTAAATAGCTTAATGTTATCCTGGAATTATGACACAAGAAATCCTGAAAGAAGACTCACCACTATATGTTGATACTCAAATAAGAGGATTTATTTGTAAAGTACACATGCACACACACTCAAAACAGCTTTCCAGGTGTAAATATGACTTTAGATCTCTCTTACATGTCTCTTTGCATATATCCTTAGAACATTAAAAAGCAAAAGCCACAATTTTTCATCTCTGTGAAATTCACTGCATAACATTAACCTCCTAGTTTGCCTCTGCATAAAACATTTCTAGCATTTCTGGTGATAAAAAGGCGGCCATAAACAGGAAATGCATGCAAAGATGTTTCTGGTATTGATTCTTCTCAGTATACAATCTATTTCATGCACACACAAAAAAAACTGGTGGCCCAGAGCTGTTAGAGAATCTCCAAATGGAGCTCAGTGGTTTTGCTGAGTATCTTGTGGCTGCTGTGATCCCTAATGTCTAATGGAAACTAGACTGCTTGTAAATAATAAGCTATCATCTTGTTAGCACAAACAAACAGCAGAGAGAGATGAATCATGACTGTCACTGCTTTTAGCACCCCTACTGCTGTTGCAAAGCAGCAGGGGATGATGCAGAGGGCAGAGTTCCCCTGAACAAGGCTGGCTGCAGACAGACAGGCTCAGTCCATGGAACAACACTGGATTTTCAGAGCTGGAGCGGGTCTGTGTTGTGGGAAGCAAAGCTCAAATGCTTTCACTGCTTCTCCTTGGTTCTGAGAGGCAGTTTGGCAATTAAAAACAGGCATTGCAACTGGGAGGGTGCTATTGCTGTGCAGAAAAGGTGGAGCAAGACGGAGCCTGCAGGCTGGGTGCCCTCACTGCAGCAAAGGCAGGCAGCCCTCTCCTGGTGTAACCACCACTGCTCACGTCTGCCCAACAGCCCTTGGCTTTCCTGGCAGATTAGAGCAGCTTTTCTTTAATTGTAGGGCATACTCAGCAAGGCTACATATTTCCAAAATCCATTTACTTCATCAGTGGGGTGACTTAGATGTTCCTGAATACTTCTGGAGAGCAATTCAAACTGTCTACATAAACCAGTGCTGTCTTGAGCCAGCTTCTTGGAGAGCAGCAGGCAAAAACAGAAGTGAAATTTAGGCTGAGTTCACATTGAGGTCACCTCCTTACCTATTTTTATGCTGCATGGCAAACAGAGATATTTGTATGTACTTGCATAATTGAGACTGTTTGACAAAAGGAATTTGGCTCACTTGGAGTTCCTTCCTAAAGACCTAAAACTGTTGGTTTACTTGAGCATAATATTCTAATTTGCTTCAAAAATGCACATCAAAAAGAATAATTGAAACATGAATTCCATCTCAGTGCTTGTAAAAATGCATGCAAGGCACCTCAGGATTTGATTATATTTGCACCATCACAAGCTGCCCTCGGAGAACAAAGCTCAATTGATTTCAGGCAGTCTGATTTGTCTGGATGGAAATGAATTTTTAATAGATTTGGTTGTCAGAGGGATTATGCAGGAATATGGAGAGGCAGGGTGCTCCCACAGTGGGACTGCTGTGGAGGTGTTTGCTGCTGGCCAGCAGGCAGGAATGGTGGTGAGCATTTTCCACAGACAGCAAGGAGCTGTCATGGGTGGAGGATCCAGGGGGGAGCTGAGGGGACCAGGTGCCAGGAGACATCACAACACTGAGTCCTCCTTGCACCAGACCTCAAACTCCCTCCTGCCTCTGCACACTGGCCTGGTTTGCCACTGCTCTTCAAATTATTTCCTTTAATCTCCCAATAACCCAAACTCTACTGAAAATCGCCAGCTTTGAGAAATTTTATTTGATATGAAGCCCATTTCCTGGTTCTTTAAGGCAAGCATTTCATTTATGACAGAAAAGTAGCAGAGGCCTCGAGCATCAGTAAGGATCCAGCTCCAGGGCTGGTACAAATCAGCTGAGCCACAGTCCCTGTAACAAGGATTGAATCACAGCATGTGCTGTACCCCAGTGTAGAGATGCTCTCCTGTTTCATGTGAGAGCAAAGGCCAGCAGCACTTTGCTTTCTTTAATGAATAAACACTCAGCTTCCTGAAGCTCAGATGTCAATGAATCATTACATTGTTTAAATACAGTGCAAAACAGGAGTAACAAACAGATACATAGTTATAGATCTCTAACAAACACTGTTTGTGTAGTCAGGGCCTTAAGAGTCACTGGGTGGTTTTCTGTCTCCTCCTCAGAAACATAAGGCCTTAAAAACTATGATTCTGTAATTCCAGAACCAGGGGCTTCAAGGCACACCATCAAATGTGACAAAATTCAGGAAAATCCATGGGAGTTGTCAGATGGTGGAGGACTTTCATTCTGGCTAAGCCACAGCCTCCTCTTCCACTCCACATGTGAGATATTTAGCCAGAAGAGCTCCTCTGTGTGCTTTGGTGTCTTTCTTCTGCCAGGGAGAGGAGAGGTGATCCCACATCTCCCTGTCTCCAGTCAGTCTGAGCCTTTGTGTCAATCCAGCTGCTAAATAATAAGCCCACAAAGACACAAGTCAAAGGATGTAGAAATGTGATGAAATATTTCAAACTGACACTTGCCTGACAAATGCTACTCCATTATTTCCCTGTACCAAGCATCTCTAAATCACAGTAATATGAAGGAATTATTCCCCAAAAGGTCCTCCATCTGATTTTTAAAGCTCCTTACAGTAACAAAAATATCAGCCCTCAGAGGTACAGCATCTCACTACATCTCACTGAGAGAGGAAAAGGAAACAAATATTTTTCAGTTCAAATTTATATAAAGCAAATCAGAAAGAAAAGTAGGACCATCTTTACTCTTTTTACACATTTATAAACATAGAAAAAGTACTGAAATATAACATAAATTTAGTGTGGAGAAGTCTAATTGCTCTCCTGTGCCTCATGTCATCTGCTGCAGTATTATATCACAAGCCATATGGAGAATCAATCTGTGCACAAAATACAAGGGAAAGGAAAGTCAATAACTAGCCACTGGCTAGTAACCAGTCAGTAACAGTCACTGGCTTTTTTTTCCTTCAAAGAAAATCAAAGTCTGTAGACTCATACAGGTTTCCTGCCTTCCTGATGGTGTTTATTTTTTAATGATTCATTATTTGATACATTGTGGCCCATGAGTTTCAGGGGTCATCAAAGTTTTATCTCCACACTTGTGGGTCAGCCTTCAGACTTCAGGAGCAAACTAAAGGCAGGATGTGGTTTTCACTGGCAAAGATGTAAACTGACTACTTTATTTTTGTGCACTTTCTTACCCCTGAATAATATAATTATAGAGCTTTCTGGGCAAATTGTGGCAAGCTGAACAGAATACAAAGCGACAGTGCTCAAAACTGAGCTATCCAGAAACATTTCAAATACCAGCTAAGGAGAAGAGGGGAGGGATATGTCATTCCTCTCTCAACAAAAAGCAGCTTGCACTCATGACATCTTCACTTTCTTGCCCAGATGTTGTCACAGGAAGAAAACATCAGAATATCAATTATGCCCTATAAAGCACAGATGGGAGTAAGCTCTCACAAGAACCTATCTTCCATTTCAGCCCTTTCCTAGCCACTCCCTGGGGTCCAGGACCACATGATGTCAGATTGAGCCCCTATTTCTGGACTGTCCCAGATAATATCACACACATACAGACTGGAGAGAGACAATTTCACTGCAAAGAGAGACTGCCCAGTCTAAGCAGGGCTGGGCTCATACAAGGTTTGCTCCAAAAGCTACAGGCACTCAGCTGCCTGAGCCACAAGGCTCAGAGAAGGGCCTGCAGCTTATGACAATGAAGGGGTGAACAGAGGTGCAATTCTCCAATGTTTAAGACAGACTAAATCCAAGGTACCACAGCTCTGCCACCTCCCTTGAGCTGGTAGTGCTGCTTGTGCAGCTCAGTGAGCTGCTCTGACTGCAAACAAGTCACTGCCAGGTCACTCCTGGGAACAGGATCTGTGTGGGTTATCTGTAGGAACACAGGGCAGCAATGAAACAAGGCACAGCATCAAACCTGGATTACATGACCTCTGCCTGCCTTAAAACTGCACAGCATCAGTTCCAAGTACCTCATTTTGAGAGTGATCTGTAGTTTTCACAGACCACAGCATAAGCACTCATGGGCAAAATTCTACTTATGCCCTACACAACTTCTAATTAAAACAGCAGGTACAAATTAGCATGAAATTGAGTCCCTTAATGGATGATTTTCCCTTTTCTCTTCTGTTTAAAATCACCCTAACAAGCCTGATTCAATGTGCAAGTGGAATGTACCCTGCAGGGAAAACTCCAATACAAATTTAAGTCACTGCAATTTTACATGTGAATATTTTTTCTTCTAGCCCCTATGTGAAGCACGAAGTCCAAGCTGCAGAGGACACTGACTTTCAATGACATATGAAAAGAAAACAACCAAAACCTCTAACATTTAATTATCCTGTCCTTTACCAAGTGCTGAACCTCACCTCCAACACCTGAAAAATTTAGCATTTTCCTTTCATTTCAAGACTACCTTCTTGTCCAACAGATGTCAGGGCCCTGGCTGCACCAATAGGTCCTAATTGCCCAAACCAGTCTTAGCTGGGGCTTCCACTCAGTCTCTCGGACAGAGACTTTATTTAACCTTGGGGTTTTAATAGAACCATAGAATGGTTTGGGTTTGCAGGGACCCTAAAGTTCATCTGGTTTTAACTCTCTGCCATGGGCAGGGACACCTTCCACTGTCCCAGCTTGCTCCAAATCCCATCCAGCCTGGCCTTGAACACTTCCAGGGCCCTAACACCCTCACAGGGAATAATTCCTTCTAAATATCCAGTCTAAATCTGTCCTTTTTCAGTTTTAAGCCATCCCCCTTTGTCCAGCCACTGCAGGCCCTTGTCCAAAGTCCCTCTCCAGGTCTCCTGGAGCCCCTTCAAGCACTGGAAGGGATTCTAAGGTCTCTCCAGGCTGAAGACCCTGAGCTCTCCCAGCCTGTCTTCCCAAGAGAGGCATTCCAGCCCCTGATCCTCTTTGTGGCCCTCCTCTGGACCTACCTAACCACGTCCTCCTCATGCTGGGATGACAGAGGTGACTTGTGGGTGTCTGCTGCCAATTCTATTCCTGAGCTGCTCTTTGGGTTTCCTGGACTGACACTGCGGATGGTCCCTGGACCTGCTACTGCCAGACCATGCCCTGTTGGTGAATCTTTACCTGGCTCGTGTTGTGGCCACCTTCAGCTGCCAGATTCCTTTTCCTGAGGGACAACAGCAAAAGCTGGATGAGGCTGGACAAAGCCACTAAGTCTCTGTGCATTCAGGACATCAATATTGTTTTGTTCTACTGTATGTTTTCCCTCCAGACAGTGTCTGCTGTCAGCGCTACTTGCTTTAATCAAAAAATAAAATACATTTCAGCTCATTATGCTAAATGAAAACAACAGGGGGCTAATGAGCACTGTGAACAAGGCATTAACCTGGCAAACGGAGGTATCCTCAAGACAGCTGCATCTTTCTTCAAACACTCTGTATACACAACTGTGTATACAGTTGTGACCTCATCTGTTGAATTTAATTCAGGGAATAAACCGATTTAGATGTCTAACTTTGGGTTATCTTTGTAGCACTGTGCATTATGTTACGCTTACTATTAAGAAACAAAACTATCTCGGTTTGTGCAACTGTTCAGGTCATTCTTACTCTTCAGTGAAAATACTGTGTTAACACATTTAATATTCATAATTTTGGGGTAGAAGTTGAGTTGTTACTGCCCCAGTAAGTGTTGTGGGAGGCTTGTGCCTGTGAAGGGAAGGTGGCTGTGGCCCAGCCCTGGCAATGGCAGCTCTGAACACACCCAGACAGTCCACGAGTTATGTGGGTTCCCAGTGCTGAAATAACACACGGAGGCCAAAACTTTCCGAATCCCTTCTCCAAATTTATTTCTTCTTTTTTTTTTT